>UFQX01000668.1:0-61073 GCA_900497675.1 Arapaima gigas
AGGCTGAAGCTGTTTAAAATATTTTTCCATGACATTTTTTTTTTAGTTTTCAAAAAAAAAAAACATTAACCAGTAGGAGGGTTCAGCAGACACATATGGTGTAAAGTTTTTTGTCTTTAGGTCATCTGAGACAAAACAAAATTTGAATAAATTAGTATAAAATGTCCAGTAATGTAATATAAATGTAAACTGATTTCATACAACAAATATTATTGAGTTACAACTCGCAATGTGAACAAACACAATATTTATCCATATATTAAAAAAGAAATTAGCTTCTGATCTTCAGCAAGTCATTTTGCACCTGTTGGTTGAAGATTCTATAATGAACAGCTTCTACTGTTATTTTTCAACAAAATATTTATTCTAAAATACCTCAAAAAATTATTTGTTATCTTTAAGCATGCATCTAAAATACTTCAACTCTTGCAGTAAAAGCTTTTTTGCATAATTTCTCTGGTATAGTTTTCTGCAGTAGCACTCTGAACAGATAACAGGTTAGCAGAGTGTGTGCGAGTAAGAAGATGGTCTTCATTAAAAAATGGATAAACTACTGAATGTGTATTTATGTGGTGCTATTCCAAGACAGGGAGCAGAACTGCACGTTGTTGAAGGTTCTGCAGCTTGTCCTGCTTCCACCGTGACTTCCTTGCTGTTGGCAGGTGTAAGCCTGGTGTCAGCAATCCCAGTCTAATGGCATTCAATGCTTAGAACCATAAAGTGATCTCCTACTCGGGGGTCCCCCTGCTGAATTACTGGCATGAATCACCTTCCTCAGTGATAACAATCGCAACATGCCAATAGACTCAAAATCTCAACACCTCTTTACAGCAAATGGAACCAAATAAATAAGTTTTACCTTTAGGCAGACTTTGAAAAGGGTCTTAACAGTAGCTCTACCTGCTGATGTGGCTGCTGAAGTCACCTCTCACTGTACCGGCACCCCTGTGGCATCAGAAAAATAATTTCCTTTGTATAAATGGAATGTCTGTGCATTCAAGAGGAGGTGTTTATTATTATCATTGTTGATTTTCAAGGTAATCGTCACAAACATTTAGAAAGTGACTTCATACAGAAAACACTTTGGAAATAACATCCCAAGTTCCTCCGCTCAAACATAACCCTCGATGCACCGTGCACCGACTTACTTCATATTATTAGTTAAGATGCTGTAGCCCACAGCATCTTATACCAGTGGGTACAGCAGAGCTCTGGAGAACCCACACTATGAGTACTGCCCTTCAAATGGCTTGGCAATTCTTGGAGCAACGTCTGTTGTTGATGTTTCAAACCTGACCCGGCTCCCTCTCGACAGGTAAGCTGTGAAAAACTTCCTTTAAAGGAAAGCAAAGCAGGCCAATCAGATTAGGGCCATTAGAAGCACACACGTATAGATTGTGTTGGTATCCGTCAACCAATTACCCTGCCATGCAGCTGCCTAAACAACACACACACAAATAAAACAGGGGCGTTGAGGAGTTGCTGCACGTGTTTTTGAACATGAGATCTGTTCTTACTTGTTGTTCAATGGTTATAAACTTTTTGTATGCTTCCACATTCGTGAAGATGGTGACAGCGGTTGTTAAGGTTAGTGGGGTTTTTAACCTCCTAATTTTTTGTTTATCCAACGCAGCTGAAAGACCCAGTCATTCTTTTTACTTAGTGATTCTTGAAAGTTGCACACAATATACCCATCACTGGAAGACTTAGTAAGACTTGTAAAGGATTTACCGTGCATCGGTGATGCTTTCAACCCCCAGAATGATATTCAGGTGATTTTAAACCTCCTGGTGTTTCAGTTCTGCCAAAGCAGCTCAAAAATGCAGTCATTGTTTTTAAGTACAGTGATACCTGAAATCAGACAAAAAATATCTCTCATTGCAAAACTTTGGAAGCCTTGAGTTGTGCCCTACATGAAAGTGTAATTTTAACAAACCACCTTTAAATGGGAGCACACAACAAGTTTAAAGCTGTGGCAGTAAATTCTTTGCCAGGTTGGACATACATCTGAAGGCAATTCACAACTTGAGGATAAATTGACTTTGACACACAAGTGAGATTGATTTTGATTGTAATGCGAACGATGGTGTCTTCGTTACTGAATCATTTGCTGCTTTTTCGTAGGCAAATGAAGTGAAATGCCTTGTCGCGAAGGCAAAAAACTAAACAATTGGTGCAATGCTAAAGGAGGCGCGGGAAACGACAGACACGCCTGTGCCTAAACGTTGACTGCAAAGCTGTTGCGGAGAAGGTAAAACGTCAGGCCGTCTTCCTGTGAGAGCCGGACAAAAAGGTCAAGGAGATGGACAAGACCTTATCGGCCTTGCTCGCAACCTGGCACCAGATGCCAGGAACCGCTCCGCTGACTGAGTACAAGGAGGAGCCCTGCCCCATGGACAAGGGGATTGCCAACATTTAGGACTTTCCCGTAGAAATTTTTGGCCCCAATAACTACTACGAGGCATCGCGGGAACTGGAGCAATATGTGGGTTCTCTGGATACTGCTGCACCTGCACCCTCTCAGGAGATTGGCACAGAGGCTCCTGGGCCAGTCTGCTTAGAGGCCCCACAGCCCAATTGCTCGGAAGAGGGCACGAGTGCAGGAGCTACGGAGAGTCCCAGTGCCAGCAGGAGGCTCCCGCGATAGAGCAACCCCCCCCGAAGCCAGTGGCCCACCTCCACAAGTGACAAGATGCAAATGCTCAGTTGGTAACCGCTGGAGAAGATGCTTTCCAAACCTGTGGGTAAGTGGTACGATGTACCATGCTGTTTGAAACGTTTAAAATGTATGTCGCTGTACCAAAGCCGCTCACTTTTTTTTCCTGCTTTTAATGCGTCTTTTCCAGAAAAAGTCTTCAAAAGTAGTAACTTTTGGGGTAACACCCAATGGAGAAGACCACGCACAACGTCCAGCAAAAAATGACACACATCCTGCATTTTCTGCTGTTAGTGTGGCCCAAAAACCTGCCCGTCCGTGCCAATTTACGGTTTTTGACAAACGAGCAGCGCATCAGTGAATAAGTGGGCCTCAACCTGAGATTCTGTGGGACTATGCTGTTGTCTCGTCAGTGGTGTAAGTGCTGCAATTGTGTGTTTCTGCTTTCAGTTGCTTCCTCCCTCCAGGAAAACAAACTGACGGCCTTCACGATCAAGCACTACATTGCCGACAAACTTTTGTTCTTCGAATACGTGAGAAAGGCCGGAGGGGGCGGACGTGAGGATGACAAAGCAGCAAAAAAAAACTGCATCATTGTGTTGCCGAGGATGCACCAAAAAAGCCTGAGAGCCAGCATTAAATTGCAGCATCAGCAACAGCGAAAGAAGAAATCCAGTTAGTCTTCACTAGCCTCTGATGATCGGTAACGTTGTAATAATAATACAAAATGGTAACAAGACATACTGTAGTGACTGTCCCTTTCAGTTCTCTTGCACAAAACCTTCTGGATATGGACGACAATTGAACTTACCTCATTTACGCAGAGAAAAACGTCAAGATGCTCCTTCTGGAACTGGTGAGGCAGCCCGAAGACTGCATGCTGCTAGAGAAACTTGTGGCCCTGTTTGTCAGGTACGTATTTTGTACCACGGGCCACGGCAAAGGTGTTGTGCCGCACCTCCGGCCAGAGGACTTTGACGACGTGGAACACAACGGCCAGCACTACGTGGTCAGCGTAAGTGGAAATGCAGTTTATTTCTCGGTGCATCTCTTTTTGTACGTGTTCTTCCTTGACCTTTGCTTTCCCCCCCCCACCAAGTGGATTAGCACAAGGCCACAACTAACAGTGGAAATGCAAGGATCCTGCTGAACAAAAAAGAGCTGAAATGGTTTCAGCTCTTCAGAAAGGCACACACAATCCTGCCAGGGGCAGACCAAGAGCCAAAGACCATCCTTTTTTACTCTTTGGGAGGGCCTATGTAGAACATCAGCATTTTCGTCAGCAAGCTGTGGAAACACAAAGGCCTCAAAGGGCATGCCACCATCACTGGAATCAGGACTTCCTTTGTTTTCCCCTTTGCGCTTCTTTCGTTCAAACTGTCGCGTGTTTGAGTGGCCGAAGCCACGTGCCACAAGCTGACCGTGGCCAAAAATTCTATTCTTTAGAAGTGGCAGTTAAAGAACTCCACAGAAGGCGGGGACGTGCTGCTGGGCTATATTGCAGATCACCTCCAGGAGAAAAATAAAGACCCAGAGGCGTGAGCTCAGTTGCAGGTGGCTGAGGCGTCAGAAGACCCCTTGGAAGAGTCTGATGATGACGAAGGCCGGCGTGAACAGGGACAAGGACGACGGCTCCGGCACCGGCGGAAACAAAGACGATAACTACGAAGACAGGAGCAGCAGCGCAGAGGATTAAACCCTGTTTGAGTAATGTCTTTTATGAAGGTTTTGCTTTTTACACTTTAAAAATATCTGCATACATTTTGTATCAGAAAGCCCGACTCAGTGGTTTTTAACTTTGCACGTTACTGTCTTAAAAGTTCATTTCTATACTTTTACATTTTACTTATTCTTAAATAGGGTTTTATTGTAGTGTGCATCATTTTCTTGCCTGCATGTCCTTTATTAAGGTTTTAAAGTGTTCACTGTATGTTCTGATACTTAATAAATGATGACAGACACAGACTACTTTTGTGCTTTATTTCTGCATTATTATTTCCATTCTCACATGGTTCGGATATTTTCTGTGCTTGGGTTCAATTCGACACATTTCGACAGCAGTGCTGAGTTTTGTGTCAACACCACATGGATCCCTTAGATATTATTGTTTCTGCCTTTATGTCCTCTTTGAAGTCCTCCAAGAAAAGCGTCTGGAAATTGTCTGGGTATTGTAGTCTTCTCCTGCGTACAGCATGGGGCAAACCGTTTCAGAAACCATCCTAGGACTTTAACTTTTCTTTTTCACAAACAGTATGCATGGCTTATGCTTACCGGAGACAGACTCTGTTTCGGAAGAAGTGCTACAGATGGGCTGCTCTTCCTGACCAAAGTGGAGCCGCACGTGACCACGGTGACTGTCTGCGTGCGCCCATCCTGAAAAGAAAACATTTGCGCCCATCGTTCCTCACATGGGCAACAATGGTAAGGCTGTAGTACTTACCCGGAAGTAGTCAGAGAAAAGGTTCCAAACCACCATGGCCTTCTTCTTCTCCAGCTTCTGCTTTAATTTCTGTATCGCTTCCTCCAGCAGCTTATCTTTTTGCTTCTGTAGATCCTCCTCCAGCAGCATGTTTTTTTCTTCTCCTCCAGCAGCCTCACTTGCATCCTGAGTTGCTTAGCAAGGAGCTTCTCTTTTATCATCTTTTCTTTCTCCTGCAGCTTCCTGATCCTGTCCTGCCTTTCCTCCTCCTTTGTCTTCATAATCTTTAACACTGACATGACTGTCTCTTTTCTTCTCCTCGTAATTTTACAAATGGATTTTGTCACAGACTGGAATGCATTTCTGTTGATTTTCTTTAACACCTTAACACAACATGCATTTTTTAAACTAATTCAACACATTTTGCTTCCACTAATAACATCTCCTCCTCCTCCTCCTTTTATCAATCTTTCAGGTTCTTCTCTAGTGGGCTTTGGAAAGAGCTTGGAGCCTAGAAGGCAAGAGGACAGAGTGCGATTAGCATGTGTTTTTTATTTGCCATCCAGAGCATTCTTTCCTGATGGTTATTGTGCAGACAAAGCAAGTAAACTATTACTTTGTTCAGATCCAGGTCAAATTCTCAACCGTCACGTTGCTCTTAGTCAGGCTTTTGTCAGCTTTCGATTCTTTGTTCGAGGGTGTGTCCTCACCAGCTGACACCGGACTCTTGTTCTCCTTGTCTGGCTTCTTCTCGTGGTCGAACCAGGTCAGGATCAAGAGTTTCGACTGCTCCTTGCCTTTGACATCTTCCAGTGGAGCAGGGCTGATTGGATGAGATGGCGCGCTGTCTCTGGGGCACTGCGGCCAGTAGGCAAAACACACAGCACTTAAAACTCGTTTCACCTGTGGAAGTAAGAAATGATCAGCTGAACTCCAAGAAACCGAGGCTGCAGAGATCCTTTATTTTTCATGCACGTGGGTGTGCCTCCTGGAGAGAGTCACCCTGAACAAAGGATTCAGCACAGTTTTATAGGTTTACAGGTAAACCAACAGTTCCCGTATATGGTCGGCTCCCGCATTCTGCTGCATAGTTCTAGTACTGACATACGTGTGACCCTTAACTTCCCTTTGTATTTGTTGACTTCCTACCTTCTCTTCTTTCACACCTATCCTCTAATTCACCTCCCATAAGGAAACAGAGCTTCACAGCTCCTTCACAAACACTTCCATGTCAGGGGGCTCTGTCAGGACGTTCTCATTTCCCCTTTTGGTGCATGCCCTGCTGTGCACCTGGGGCTCGGGAGCCATTCACCTCCACCTCCCCCTTTCTCACCGAAACGGCACAGCACAACCCACAATGACCGCAACTCCAACAACCACAGTATCAGACACCTCAAATCTCTACCCCAAAATGTCCATGTCAATCAACTACATTGAGTCTTAAATTCAAATTTTCCACTCACACATCCAAACATTATGCTTGCAAAACACCAAAGGAATGACTTGTCCCTTTCCTGCCTGTTCGCAAACGCACTTTGATATGTTTCTGCTAGCGACGCGAGGTCACTCACCCTTTGCAAAAAAAGCTCTTTATCATTGCTCCTTTTCAAACCCTCGCAAACAATTACAAAAAATAGTTTCCTTACAATTGCAAAACGCCAAAGAAACCACATTGCACGAGCCCTTTTCCTATATGTTTCTGTCTGCCCCCAAACACACTTAGGTCGTCCACCAAGCCGATGGCTGAGCAGCCTAAAACTATGGTGTGCCGGAGGGACCACTAGACGGGATTCTGACTTAGAGGCGTTCAGTCATAATCCCACAGATGGTAGCGTCGTACCATTGGCTCCTCAGCCAAGCACATACACCAAATGTCTGAACCTGTGGTTCCTCTCGTACTGAGCAGGATTACTATTGCAACAACACATCATCAGTAGGGTAAAACTAACTTGTCTCACAACGGTCTAAACCCAGCTCACGTTCCCTATTAGTGGGTGAACAATCCAACGCTTGGCGAATTCTGCTTCACAATGACAGGATGAGCCGACATCGAAGGATCAAAAAGCGACGTCGCTATGAATGCTTGGCTGCCACAAGCCAGTTATCCCTGTGGTAACTTTTTTGACACCTCCTGCTTGAAACCCAAAAAGCCAGAAGGATCGTGAGGCCCCGCTTTCATGGTCTGTACTCATACTAAAATTCAAGTGAGCTTTTGCCTTTCTGCTCCACGGGAGGTTTCTGTCCTCCCTGAGTTCACCTTAGGACACCTGCGTTACCGTTTGACAGGTGTACCACCCCAGTCAAAATCCCTACCTGCCACTGTCCCCAGAGCGGGTCTTGCCCAACTACTCCTTCTGACATCTGCTGTGGTGCAACCACCTCTGTGCTACTCAGCAAGAGAAAAGTGACCTTTTCTGCCAGTGGACTGGGTTCATACATCATTTCTTGGGTGCTTTACTCCCTTCTCCAGTGAGTCTGAAACCAAAGCTCCCTGGTAGTGAATGATGGTGATAATGATGATAAGGCATAGCTGGTCCAGAATCGACACATTTTTAACATTATTAGAAGGTGATTTATCAACCATTTAAGCCCAACATACTGTCCAAGTCCCTGAATTGTTGCAGTGCCAATGAACATAAATAGTTTGTTTGTCCCTTCAGTAACCACAGTATGAGGAGCAACTTCAGCAGTTCTCTATAGTGTCGGCTCTGGCCATGCTCTACATCCATAATGGACATTACTTTTATTTCCCCATATTTCACATTCACAACACTAACATACACTGGTCACTAGCGACATTTTATAAAGCCATTCTGCCTTATCTGTGTGACAAAGATACAATGCAGATGTAGACTATGCAGCTGGTGGGGCCTAGAGCTGTTTTTCTCATTCTTAAAGAGATACCATTCTTCACTCACCTGCCCAGATTCTGACTACACTTCAGAGGGAGTCCATCTTTTCCTGTTGCTCTTTCATCTTTTCATTCTCACACAAACAACCTCTAGCTCCAAGTAAACCACTGTCCCAAGGCCACAGGCAGAAAGTTGGATGTCAGCTTATTATATGAGTTATGGAGAAGAGCTGATGCTTTGCTTGTGTCCTGCTGTGACACTACACTTTCACAGATTTGTATGTCGAATGTATGCAGTGAGACTTATTTGCAACTTTTCAAATGGCGGAACTTTTTCCAAAATGAGTTACATAATACAGTTCACTTATTTACAATAAGGATAAAAAAAAGAAGGAGACAGAAGGAAAGATTTTATCGATGTTTATGTATGTAAGGGAGCTCTAATATTCAGAACATGCATATCTGATATGATGCCATTTTTCATAGTCCATGAGGATCACTGACATGATCTATATGATACACATCAAACACAACCCAGATCAGATAACAGTCCACACAACTCCTGCTGGAGGATGTAAGGATGTTCACAGGAAATACAATGCTGGAACCATTTTGGCCGTGGCTCAGGTGTTCAGCAGGAAGGTAGGTGGTTTGTCAAGAAAGTGGTCATTGGAAGCCCTTTCCACCCTTGGCTGCATTTGCCATCTGACAGTTATGTGTTTTTGTTATTGCCCTATCCTTGAACCACCCTACCTATCGCCATTGCTATGTACTAATTAGTCTTAAATGTGCATCACATCACCTGTGATTATCACTTCTATATTTCCTATTCAGTTCAATTGTGAAAAATGCAATTTTGCAGTGCAATTTCACCCTTTACATCTGGGAACAACCTACTGTGGACCACTGCAGATATGGCTAAAAGCAATGGTACCCTTGCATTTTATTCAATTAATGTTGCGTTCTTCCTGAAAATTGTTGAAATTAAAAAAAAACTCTTTAGACACCCATTTATGTATTTCTCTGGTTCACAGTGGAACAGACCAAAAAAATAAACTGAGAAAAGAGCTGAATTCTTGCTAATTCTACAAAGACACTCTAAAATGGCTTGATCAAGAAAAAGAACACCATCCCTACTCCCTACTGTGAAACATGGAGGAGCTCAGTTTCTCTGCCTCTAGCACTTCTGTCACCAGGAGCTCTCTAAACCATCTGCAACAAGCAGCGTGTCAGAAAAGCTTCTATCATCACAGAGCATGCTTCTCATCCTCTGCATCACTTGTTTTCACCACTGTCATCTGGAAGACACTGTTATAACTGGATTTGAGCCCACTTCCTAACCCACAGTTCAAGAGCTGAAGCACCTGTGGTAGCCAGTGTTCCACCTTCAGTGCCAAATCTCAGAAGGGTTTGACAAAATGTGATGTATGGAGCAGTTACATGTTTGCTCATTCTGACAGGCTCCTGTTTTAATTATGTGACTCCTCCTGAAGCAGCAGATCTTGTCAGCCATCAGAGACATATATTTATTTTTCCATGTGTCTTGGATGCTCTCAGCTTCACTCAGCCTAACATTGAGAAGACCTGCTTTTCCCAAAAGTAACCGAGGCCTTAACCTTTAACTTCTAACCAGAAAACAAATGATAGCTGTTTGCATGGCAGCTGTTGCCTGCCCTATTTTCACTGCTTCCAGAGGAAGTTGTGCCACACTCCCTCGAGTCCCATCCTCTGTGTCTGCTTCATCTGGCAGCTGTAATACACTGAAGAAGTTGAGATTTAACCATGTTGCTGCAACAGCAGAACCCCTGTGGAGCATTTCCAAGATCTGTTTGGAACAGCAATCTCACTGTCATCCCCACCCCCAAACTGGTATGCATTGACAAGCGCTCCAAACACACAACACCCACACAAATCACCCCAAGCAGATATCAGCAGACAACTCCATCTCCCAAGGGCTCCACTCCCACTGCAGTGTGTTCAGGGAGTAGATGGACAGTAACAAGTTTCCATATGGTATTTTCATACTCCAATTAGACCCTGTCATATACTCCCTCCTACATTCCTCCCTGCTTAAGCTCCACTCTTGCTTCTGCTGCCCCCATCCCTGCATCCAGCAGCTCTTCACTTTATTTGTATAGTTAGCATTAGTTTTGTTGTCATTTTAACCCATTAATGCCCAGAGTCCTATTTACAGGGCAGTGCCTTTAAATTGTATTTGGCCTTGGTGATTCGTGATGATAAAAGCATCTTTTCAATATAAAGAAGAAATGTGGCTGTCATAGAACACTTGTCTTCAGAGGGACAATTTTTAGTTTTCAGTGAAATTATGCAAGTTTTTTAGATCAATCCACACATATTTTTGCAATGTTAAAAAACTCTGGTAAATTTACTTTTTTATGTTTATTTATTAGAATTGCATCAGTTGTTATTTTCCGTGTGTTTGGGGTTGTCTGCTGCAGAATGAAGGTGGTGTAATGGAGTGGGTAATGTTTCCCTTGCATACATTTGGCCCCATATTACTTTTGTATTGTTTGCTGACCATGTGTACCTTTTGTGGCCACAACTTACCCATTTTCTAATGGCTACTTTCACCATGATAATGCACAAGGTCACGAAACACAAGTAATTTCAAACTGGTCCCGTGAATATGATGATGAGTTCAGCAAACTTCAGTGGCTTCTCCAGTCACCAAATTTTAATCCAATAGAGCACCTGTGGAATGTTCTAAAATGGCAGATTGGCAGCACAAACATGCAGCACCTACATGATGCAACCATGTCAGCGTGGACCAGAATTCATAAGAAATGTTTCCAGTTTCTTTTTCAATCCATGCCAGAAAGAATTCAGATTGTTCTGAGACCAAAGGGTGGCACCCAGTATTAGAATGGTGTGTGTGTGTGTGTGTGTGTGTGTGTGTGTCTTATAAAAACACATAATATGCCATGTATTTGAATATAATCAAAAAATGAAAACATAATTTGGGCATTAATGGGTTACTGTTTCCACAAGCATTTAGGAGAAGGGTTAGGGTTCTGTACCCACTAGACAGCTGACAGGAGAAACAGCTCTGTGGTGGACGGATTTCAGTTCCCACAAAAACAAATGTATAGGTTTTCCAAGCAAGCACCACTGACACCTCTCAAACTGTCTCCCATAGAGTGACTTTTGTCAGGTCTTCTCCATAGAGCACCTGTGACAAAAAGGCATTTTTTTAATCAAAATTCTGTCACATTTATCACACACACAATCGAAGGTGTCACTACTTTGTTTACACTGAACAAGCAGACTTGCTGATCCCAGGTTTTATACAGACAAACTTAAGAATATGTAAAAATAACTTAAGGCAGCTGGTAGCACAGTGTTGAAAGACTCAGACTTACAACCTGAAGGCATCCAGGTGAACTCCCATGACAGACAGAACAGCACACCAATGGAAACCGTAGACAAACGTTTCTCTTTACAGCAGCATAGCTTGATAGATTTATGTCTTATATTGAACAAAAGTGTATGCTAATAAATAAAACACACCAGATATCACACTCCCAGGTGTCATTAACATACTAGAGTACTGGGTGAAGGTGCAGAATGAAGGCATTGAGTTCCAGGGTTCACCCCACTAGTGAGCAGCTTTGACCAGAATGTTTACATCCCTGGTCAGGTCCCACCCCAGCAGACCAACAAGAGTCCCAGATTGGAATGCCAACTACCTGCTGAAGTCTGTCCGAGATGTACAGCCCTTAAGGTCATTTACCTAAACTGCGTTTAGACTACAACCTGCATTAGGAGGTTCAAATACTGCATAAGTTAAAGAAATGTAAATCACTTAGTTGCATTTAAGGCTCTTCCTGTGCAACACACTGCACAAAGTGTGGCTTGTGAAATTAAACACAGTGCTGAGAAGTGACACACACACACACACACACACACACACACACACACAGAGGCAGCAGCAAGTGAGGATTTTCTGAATCCTCATGGCACACAGGCCCTTCCAGAGGAAGCATGGCCACTGCGCAGCTGGATGCATTAACATCCTAGATGTTGTGTTCATCAGCATGTGAGCCGGTTCCCTGCTGTTCCCTCAACACACAGCACAGGGTAGCAGTCTGCCACACACATCCTCTGAGGTTTACTGCGTCTTCCCCATAGACACTTTAACAAGTTAACGTGGAAAGCTTTTTTTTCTGCTTCCAGTATAAACTATGCAAAATACCTCATTTAACGCCTTCATAATCTATACTGAACAGCACGCGATGGTGAAGCACTAACCTGTTCAGCTATTTATAGTTAATATTACTGAAGCATTATTAAGCTGCTTTTCTGCTGTAAAAAAAATAAGAAAAAAACACTGTAGCACATAAGTTACAAACTTATAATATCTCATCTGCTCTACCACGTTTTCCTACGTTTTTTGCGCACGGCACTGATGACGTGCGAATGCGGCGGTCAGGTGGGTTCGGGGGACGGTGGCTTGCGCAGGTGGGACTACTGTATTTTTTCAGTTATCTGTGTGTTTGTCCTTGAGCATTAAACCTGTCTAAACAAAGTCTGTCTGGCTTAGTCTTAACTTGATACCATATTAAGCATTAAGTCTGCCTGGTTTAGTCTCTTAACCGGATATCACATTAACCAACAAGTCTGTCTGCTTTAGGCTTCTGGCTGGTGCCCCTCTGTCCATGTGGCCTTCGAATATGTCCATTAACCAGCCCGGCATGCTCTGCAAGTGCCAGGTCCCTCTGAAAAATGATTGCTAGCAGGTTGAAATGGGTCCATATTTCCTGTTTTACCAAGCTTAAGGCTTGGGTTAACATTCCTTAACTGCTTCAGTGCAGCAGGCAGGTGGGTCATCAAGCAACAGCTGAGCTCCTTTTGCCCACCTTCATCACTCAACCAGCACTTTTTCTGCACAGCTCGTGTGCTGCTTTCTTACTGAGGTTTGTGTCCCCTTTTTTAAAGAACATATATTATGAACATCAGCAGTATCTCCTAGTATCTTTTGGTCCTGGCAGAAGATCAGAATTTAATAATTTGCTGCTTGCAACCAGCATGCAGCCAACAGCTGAGTAAGGGGAGTGGCGGCACTTGAAGCACTTTTCTACTTGAAACATCAGTCAGAGGTGAAAGGTGATGCCACACAATTGTGCCTGATGAGTTCTCAGCTGGTCTACCTTCACTGAGTCCATTTCACAGCGTGTGTGCTCTTAAAACCTTCTTAGGTACTGTTTACTGGGCTTTCCCTCTGTTTTCAGCCTTCTTTGTTTTCCATGCAGGAGTCCTTAATGATACCTCAGCCACATGGTCTTTATTTTAAACAAGGCTACTCTGAACAGAATTGTCCCGTATCAACACAGGTTGAATTATTCACTCCCAGGTATTGAAGCTGTGTAATTTTTTTTTATATTCAAGGTTGGTTATTGTCTGTATTCTACAGTGTTCTTACAAAGTACATAGCTTTTTCTAGGCAGCATAATGCATGACCTACATGCTGTGCACTATGACCAGGTCCAGCTGGTTACCTGTCCTGCGTTTGGCTGCATTGCAGGATTCAGCAGCAATGAAGCGAGCTGTGGAAGACATGCTGGGCAGAGTATGATAACCAGTGGCTCAGAGTGAGTTTGTCCAGAAACCTTAGGGATGGACGTGTGTTGGCAAGGTGAACCTGCCAGTTGTTGAGTCACACAGTTCATAGTCTGTCACTCATTGCCATGTTAAGGTTAAGGAGCCCTGCTTTTACGGTATATTGTTGACTGCCATTTTGTGATAAAACTGTTTCGTTTGTGCGTGTAAGTAATGTGCTTTACTCCCTTCTGGCTTTTAGACCTGTGGACGTTGATGGAAGAACGTTTTCTATTCCAAAAGAGAGCAGCAACACAAGTTGCTGCATGGCATCTGCTACCAACTGGAACCCAGTTTGATACAGCCCAAGAACTTTATTCCAAGCTATAGAGGTCACTTCAAATTACATAAAATTTTAGCTGCTTCTGTATCTAGCTCTTAACTGAGCAGTTTATACGGTGCACCTGTACATTGACTAACAGAGGATGTCTGAAAGGACACTGCCCACACAGTCCCTTTGCTTCGAGGTAGATGCTGAATCTCAGTTAGGTGCATGTGGGGTCGACTTGTTCAGATGGAACTCTTTGTGTTCACTGTGCAGTCGAGGCCTCGTGGTGAGCGTAAAAGCTGTCTGAGACCTCAAACCTCGCTCCATGTTGGAGTTTTTCCCCATATGCTTGGCACACGTGTTTTTCTTGTGTTTCTTAGATCATCATCAAAAATGTGAGGAAGACTACGGGTCTTGTCATGCCAACATGTCCAACTTCCTCACTGAGGTACTATCTAAGCTGATAAAATGGGGCTGTAACCCTGTGAGGCTGGGGATATGGTCTGCCACTGAGCGTTAGAGACAGATGCTTTCTATAAAATGCATTTCTGATATTCAGTGTTGTATTTGTTTTGCTTTATGCCTCTCCAATGTGAGGTGTAATGTGTCGTGTTTTAACAGGGTGCGCTTGTGCACATTACATCTGTGTATCTAAATTCCTATTGGTGAGTGTTTGTCTACATCAGGATTTGGCTGTGATGGGAGCACCAGGCACTTCCTATTGGACTGGCTCAGTTTTGGTTTACAACATGTCCAGCCACCAAATAGCAGCCTACCTGTATGATGAGAATGTTGTTCTTCATGGAAGCTATCTGGGTATATAGGTACCCTGAACTCTGTTTGGATGTCAGATGTGAGCTGCTGGAACAACAGTGATGTTGTTTTGTCGGTGGTACTCCCTCGCAGGATACTCTGTGGGCTCTGGTCACTTCACACACCCCACCACTACTGAAGCTATAGGAAGAACCCTTATCATGAGCTGATGGGTAAAGTAAATATCTGTGTACACACGGTATGATTAAACCTTTTACCGTGTAAGGTTCTCCTTGTTGCATGTCTACATGAACCTAGGAGCTGTGAGAGAGCCTTGCCACTTTCGCTGTGACTCGAGAGTTTCCCTCAACATCACTCCCAGTGTCGACCACTGTACTGTTGACATGACAACACAACACATCAGCAGTTTTCCCTCTATGGAACATGCTCATTACACCGAGAAGGTGTTCTGCTGAGCTTTTTGAGCACACTCACTCGATTCTACATCAGCTTGTTTTTGTACTTTGCATTAGGGTTACAGTTAGGGTTGAATAAATCAAAAACAAGCAACTAAATGTTTGACAGATTAAACTGACTGTGGCATGTAGAGGTGCATAATATCTGCCCTGTTCTCTCTGTTGTACTGATGCTGAGAGCCCAAGATGCACACAGTATAAGAATGAACCTGAATGCACTGTGATAGTTATGCAGCAGTGGAACAGCTCACTATGCACATGCCTCTATGTTGCTCGCATTGTTTGAAGTTTTTTTTTTCTCTCCTTTGGTTACATTCTGCATGGGAGTCATAGGGGTGCTTTTCCACCAGGCTAACTTGCGAGAGCTGCAGTTTGCACTGGAGGGGAGCAGCTCATGTGCTGCCAGATTTGGGGAAACCATAGCAGATCTGGGAGATATTGATGACAATGGCTTCCTGAGTAAACGGATTGAAACTTTCTACACAAAATTCCACTTGGCTCTTATCAGATCCTGGCTGGAAGGGACACACAGGAAAGTGATGTAGTAGATGTTACTAGTAGGCTGCAGATTGTATAGTTTATCCTCACTATCAGTTAGCATCAGCTCCTGAACTATAATTCCTGTATCTGTTATACATTTGTGATGAGTGAATTTGAACAAATGTCTTACTAAATTGCCAAAATAAATGCATTTCAGATGTAGCGTTGAGGGCTCCGCAGGAAGAAGCGCTACAGGGGGCTGTTTACATCTACAATGGGAGGAGGGCAGGGATCTCCAGAACTCTTTCCCAGGTATGTCTGTGATGGGCAAGTTCTCTGCACAGCGGTGAATCCCATGGCTTTGTTTATGGGACAAAGTCATCCAGCTTTTACCTGTTTTGCACCATGGACCAAGTTACCAAGTCAGGAGGTTTGAGGAAAAATAAGCTAACATTCTTAGATTTCTCTGAACAGAGAACGTTCATGGGGTTAAGTCCTGGTACACAACCATGTCTACATTTTTCACATCTGTGTCCTGTTTTTTTTCCTATAGAGAAAACCAGGAAAAGCTCTGGGTTTGAAGATGTTTGGACAGTCAGTGTCTGGAGGGATCGACATTGGTGGAAACAGATACCCAGGTATGCACTGTACTGTTAGATTTGCATGTCATGGCTGGGCAATGAAAATGTGGGGTGAAGATGTTAAACATCAGGTTAGCTTGGTGGCTTTGTGTGGCACGTGACATACAGTGCTGACAGTCAGAGATTTGCCTATGGATCAGTGTTCCACTACTTTCTGTTTTAAAAAGCAGGATTTTCTTATGAGCATTAAAGATGTATTGAAATGTCCTTTGTGGGCAGCGCGCTGAAATTGATCCAACAATGTTGAAAATCAAACTAAGATTAAAATTTAATACAATAAAACCAATTGCATCATGATGTAATTCTATTATTTTTTTCTCTCCAATGAAAAAAGTGTTGTGAATGAATGTACATTTTCTTAAATGTTTCTTCACAATCAGTGGTAAGTTCTTGAATAGTTTGCACTAATTATAGAAGCTGGCTATTAAGGAGTTTTATTGCTATGGGACATCCAGAGATTACTTTGGAAGATCAGTGGGAAGCACATGGTGGGGAAAAGCACTCTGCAGGCCAGTTAGAGAGCCCGTGATGTGGGCAGCTGGGCTCACGCAGAGGCGATGAGCTGGAAGTTCAGAGCTCGCTAGTGGCAGGACTGGCTCACAACCGAATAGGGCTCTCTCCTCGACAGTAACACACACCCTTCCCTGTCCTTGTCGTCCACAGACATTGCAATGGGAGCCTTCCTGTCTGATTCAGCTGTGGTGCTGAAGTGAGGTCTGAATTGTGACATTAGGCTGACAGGAGTGAAACAAATACATGACATGAGAGTAGTAAATACTGAAAGCATTTTCCTTCTGATTCAAAAATCATTAGTCTTTGGGCTGCACCCCCACTTCAGGCTTCTGTTATTAATTTTGTGGTTTTTGCAGTTTGCTGGTTGTTGTTGTTGTTGTTGTTGTTGTTACATGTGTTGTAATTTTTGTTGCTCTCATTATCCTGAGGCCCCCCAACTGACTGATGACAGAGATCGTGTTATGTTATCATCACGTCCTGCAGGACTCGCGCAATCATGCAGGCGCAGGGATCTGTGATGTTGCCACTGCGTGTGACCCGTACCCCGGCACTATGTATGGAGTGCAGCTGCTCTGTTGTCTGTATTGACGCTACAGTCTCCTTCACTGTCTAGGGAAAACGCATCGATGGCATCATAGGTGGGGACACTCAACTGCAGTAAGGCCATTTCCTTATATCCTTACACCCCTTCAAATGGAAATAAGTATTTAATTGTCCATGGCTCTTACTCTTTTCCGTTATCACTAACTTATTTAAATAGACACCATTTAGGGATAATCACCCTGAAGGTAATTGAAGGTTATTTTCATTTATATGAGTTCTAAAGAGTTTTAAATGTGACAAATAAGTCCCAGTGTGGCTTTAAACTTTTAAAATCACACAAGAGTGAATAGCCAAGCCACAGTAAACCCAGTTTTAAGTTGTTTAAATGTGGCTCAGTCTTACATTCACCTCCTATCACTTACATGGGCAGATATTCTCTGTTACCTGACTGCTGACATTAAACATGGAGATGGCCTGCCATCCCGATTCTACTTTCCTGGGAATGGGACTTGGACGTGGCTGTGGGTCGGATCAGTGTCCTCCATGGCCAGCACACCTGTGCCAGGCACCAGGTCCTCCTGGTGGTGATTAGGGATGGCTGGGATCAAGAACAGGAGCTTGTGATTGAACTTCAGGGTTTAGCACTTAACCTGATTTTTCTATTATACAAAATCTATGGCAGCACTGCCTTTAGGACAACGGACACACAGGAAGGTGTTGTAGTAGATAAGCTACTGTACCTGTTGGTAACCAGTTGTGTAAATGAGGGTAAAGGAATGAGTAGAACACCCAAACTGCTTCTTACGTTACAGTACATCCTAAACTTGCTACTATGGTTTAAGTACTGCCGCAGAACTCTGTGTGCTGTAGTGAGTGTACAGTTCTCTGCAGTTGTTTATTTCCTGTTTCTTCCACATGCAGAGGGACATTTGGGGACATTTTCACCCCAGTCCATTTTGAGCTGTGGTGCACACTCGGGGGACACACCCCAGGCCATGGAGGACCTGCCAAACTGCCAAACCTTTCCCCTGTGCTGCAGCAGTCGGAAGGGGGCAGCAATGTAGTGGGGAAACAGGATACATCTCTCTGCTAACCTCTGCCCAAGATGCTTCCGTGCAGCCTGAAGATGTGTTGTAGTGGTGGTCCCTGTTATGCTCACCAATGGACGGAGTTTGCTCGACACTGTCTGCTTTTCCAACTGCTCAGCCAATCTGCAGGTGTTGGCATACCTGGAATTACCTCAGTGAGTGCCGCTGGTTCTCACCAATGCCTCTGTAAGTAGCAGCTCCTCCCACTGATTGGAGTGGTAATGAGACTGGCTTGTTGCAGCACACATGCCAACCTGTCGTATCTGGCGCTGGGGAGTGGCAAAAACATCTTGCTAAACGTGTTGCTGGCCAATGCAGGTGATGAGGCATTCTTTCCAAAAGTCCACCTGAGGTTTCCCAGCAGTGTCTTCTTTGTGAAGGTGCAAGTGGCAGTAAGTGTCTCGTTACGGTACATGGCTGAAGAGGCAGTGAAGGGAGGTGGGTGACTAAGTGAACCCGAATGGTCTGTTTCAGGAGGATGTCCACGTGATGGGTGAGGCTGCAGAGGAGGGCGAGCTCACTGTGGGGCTCGACTGTAGTGTGGGGAATCTGTACCTCCAGTCTCTGGCAAAGGTGGGATAAATCTGGATAACTAATATTTATAGTTGCTGTTTTGTTAGGTTTACTTTATTATAATCACTAATTCCACTATGTAAGAAATACACTATGGTACGAAAACTCATCTTTGATTTAAAATATAGTGTGTAAACTAATCTGTGCACTGCTGTTGAGAAATCAGCTTCTCTCTGTCTTTCAGATACATATCAACTTTCTGCTGGATGTGAACCATAGCAGCAATGCAGGAGACCTCACCATCATGATCAATGCAACCTGGTGACTTTTTCAGTTTTTTCATATATATATATATATATATATATATATACACACATATATACAGTACTGTGCAAAAGTCTTAGGCATGCAACTTGAATGTCTGTTGAGAAGTACAGGTAGATTCTTATCTACCATCAGGGAGGTTTCTGATTGGTCCCAAATTCATTCTGCAGCCTGAGAATGGCTGTTTGAGGTCAATCTCAGTCATACAGAACTATCTTCAGCAAAAAGAAGGAATCCTGCAACAGATGGTATGGTCCCCACGGAGCCCTGATCTCAACATGATCGTCAGTCTGGGAGGACATGCAGAGACAGTCAAAGTCTGCAGAAGAACTGTGGCAAGTTCCTCAAAATGTTTGGAAGAACCTACCAACCTCTACCTTAAACTGCATCCAAGTTTGTATAAGAGAATTGTTGCTGTTTTAAAGGCAAAGGGTGGTCACACCAAATATTGATTTGATTGAGGTTTTTTTTCTCTGCTGCACTTTTTAGAAGGTTTATTGATTAATAAGTATTCATGGCATTATTTTTGGAACCATCCTCACTTTATAGCATTTTTCACACAGGAGCCTAACACTTTTGCACAGTACTGTGTGTGTATGTATGTGTGTGTATATATATATATATATATATATATATATATATATATGTGTGTGTGTGTGTGTGTGTGTGTGTGTGTGTATAAAAACAGAGCAGCTGGGTTTATTGAGCTGTCTGGATTTCTAAGAGTAAGGCCGTGTGGGTCAATGATCATTAAGCTGGCAACGTATTATCTATTGTGCTAGTTTACTGTAGTTGTGTTCATTTCATGTTTTCATCATCAGTGACAGTTATGAAAATGAAAACTTTCTGTACAGGAATTCAGCCAACCTTAAGGTACCACTGTGATATGGAGTCAACCTAAATGTTCAAGGGTAAATATCAATCCCTCCATGACACTGATATAAGTAACTTTTACTCTCAGAAGTTCTGCAACTTGCACAGCAGGCACTCATTAGGCGTTCTGAAACTCAGCAAACAGAAGCAGATGGTTTTTCCAAACACTCTTTTATAATTGCATCTTATTACTTTATATGGTTGATTTTCTTCATTTTTATTACCTTGTTATAGCTCAGTTTCACCATCTGCATTTGTGCTCAGAGACCAGGAGACTCTGGACTGTTCCACACTGAGTTTTAATTACACCTTCCAGGTAAACTCTTCTGAACCTCTGAAGCTACTACTGTCTTTGGAGCACCAAAATGATCTGAGAATATACCTTTATTGGATCCATTTGCAAACCCACTCACAAGTTCCACATCTACTGTGTTTAGAATAATACACAGAAAAAAATCAGTTGTTACCCTAAATCTGTAAAAATATGATTTGCCACTTGCATTCTTTTTGCAGGTTCAGAATATTGGTCCAAGCCAAACTCCTGGCACTAGAACAGACATCAGTTTTCCCAAAACTTTGGCCCCTTATCCTCAGATGTCACGCCCCCTGGTCCCAACTCCACTGGTCTTGATTACTGATCACGTGCACCTGGCTATCATTAAGTCGTTATAAATACCTATCTGTATGAAGTGGTCTTTGTGAGGTATTGCCATGATTTTGTTTGTTTTTGCCTGCCCTGCCCTGCCCTGCCCTGCCCTGCCCTGCCCTGCCCTGCCCTGCCCTGCCCTGCCCTGCCCTGCCCTGCCCTGCCCGATGGTTGTATTGAGTTACTTTCTGGTTTTTGACCCATGCCTGTTTTCTGGCTAGGACTTTGGAATCTCCTCTGGCAATAAATGGATTTCTTCACTTTATGACTGCACGTGTCAGTGACCTTCCTTCAGGGTGACATCAGACTTCTCGTTGATATCAGGGCAGAGGTGAGGACGTGATATTCAGTTTTATTGAATCCACCCTGAAAGGGCTTTGAGTGTTTTGGTTTCAGTTTAACCAGTTGTGTGTATTTATTTTTTCCTCACCTTTTTAGTATTCCCATGGGCAGTGTTACCACTCCCACTCTCTCACCATCACCACTGCTGATTGCAGAGTGGAAAGACCAAGTTTCTTTAAAGACATCTTCTTTTTCTTCTTTTCAAAGACAAAGAAATGCCAAATGGTAAAAGCCTTCGTTGCTCTAGCTTAAGGTTGTGTGGTGATCAAACTATTGAAGTGCATCACTGTCACATCCTAAATGAAAATGGGTGTTCACTCCCTCTCCAGTACTGCATGAGGAGGGATTCCCTCTGTTGGTCCATAGTGTGTGATCTTATGGAGCTGTGTGTTGGGAAGCAGGCTACAGTCACCATGGAGGTGAAGCTGAACCCTGTTGTCCTGGGCATCTTGCCAGTGAGACTCCTGCAACCCATTCATACCTAGATCCTCATTGTTTAAATTTCTGCAGCCTTGTCAGCAGATGGCTTTGTGTGTGTGTGAGAGTGAGTGAGACCAGTGTTTTAAAGGGGGGAAAAAAGTTAGGAGGCTGGAAGGCAGATTCTTCTTTTGCCCAATTTTCTAGAGCAGAGAAGTTGTTGCTGTGCTAACTCCTCACATGGACCTACATGTCCTGTCACTAAAGGATGTTTCCTTTGCCAAGGCAAGTGTGGAAGGTGTCTAGTCATGTACTCTGCTGAACTGTCCTCTTTGAGCAATGTGCTTGTCCCCCACCTTCCCAGGTGGTCCTGGAGGTACATTATAGCCAAAGACCACAGGTGCAAGTGGTCATATTCAACATTAGGGTCAGCTTAGTCATAGGGCTGTTTATTCTGGCTCCAATGACATTTCTCTGGAAGGTGGGGCTCTGTGACCCTTGACCTGGCTTTTTTTTGTGCAGGTAACTTCCTTGGGGTTCACTGAAATAATCTAATGGCTGTTTGCCTTTGTTGGCAGGTGGACTTCTTTACAAGGAAGTTTGACATGTCGGCAGTTCACCGTGAAAGCTGTGACTCTTGTTCCCAAGAGCGAGAGTGTCTCATAAGGGACACAATCATCACCACTCAGCAGGTGCACAGTTACACAATTGATGGAACTGTCAATTTTCTAATTACTTTCCAGGAAAAAAAAATCATGGTGTGTGTATGTATGTGTACACCCCCATAAACGATCAGACAATGCAATTGTGTGTGTGTGTGTGTGTGTGTGTGTGTGTGTGCATGCAAACGTGTGTCACTCTTAAGTGTATTCGTGTTGTGACAAGTGTTTTAAAACTAAGCATACTACTTAAAAAAAAAAAAAAAAAAAAAATCTAAATATAAAAGTCAAATTCACTGGTGGGATGCTTAAAACATTTTTTGTAAGGTATGTCGGCACTGAGAGATGATAACACCAAGTGGGTTGGCGCCTGTGGCAGGGGCTGCAGTGGCTCTGGATATGTAAGTGACAGTAATTGGGAACATAATGTATAGTGTTTGCTGCTGAACACAAATCTTCTCATTTAAATATTCTAATGTACTTAAGGTATTTAACGTGCCCTGAAGAAGCACTTGTCTAGATGTTCAGTGCTTTTCGCGGGAAGCATGAACATCTCCTTAACCAGTGCCTGACAACATCTGTTGTTCAGGAGAAGCTCCCGCATCACATAAAAGCAGAAGGAAATGTTTTTACAGTCTTAGAGCGGCAAATGGAAGTTACAAAATTCGTGCCTGTTCAAAAACCGAACCTGTCATTCACGTTCCGTGCCTGTTTATAAATGTTCCTGAAACGGGGACTATTTCATAGTCAGTGTTGCTGTTTCTGTGATCGGGTCCGATATTAAAGTTACCGCATATGCACTTGGTTCTTGTTGCGTTACGTTTCTGGGTTCGATGAAAATTAACACATCGTTTGGAGTCGAACTCTTATATTTAATGATAACTGCACGGTCCACTGTGGACCTCGAATATTCGCCTTCAGTCAGTAACACCACGCATACGTATACAGCACCCTTGCACAAATACCAGAAATCTTTAACTGCAATACACTCATCGTACACCTAGAACTACAATAAGACGTCGCGGCGCTCCAGCTGTGTACTGATGAAGACCGGTATATAAATAAGAACCCTGGCAGCGGGGTGTCGCGGCGACACTCGACCCCACCCCTCTGCGCCCCAGTGGACAGATATACACAGTTATAAATGCGCTGCCACTGGTGCCTGCGTGCACCCCGTATCTTCCTTGTTCCTTTTATCACACACTCAACGGCCTTGAGCACCGCGTTCTATTTGTCTTTCATCCTGAGGCACAATTAGTCTGAGTGAACCAGGTGGTTAACGGCTCCGCCCCGTGCTGGATAGGACAGGTACTAAACCGGGTAGGAAGCTGGACGCAAACAATGTTAAATTATCCTCTAGCTGAGAAAATACCGGTGGTGTTTGAATACGTTATAATGTAGTTGTACGAGCATTTATCACATGTTTAAATTTGAAATAATGGTGTAATTGTGAGTTTTTGATTGTGTAAGTATTTGTTCGAGGAAGAGGAGTCTCTCTTTCCGGTTATGTAGAGGTGTATTTATTGTTCCACTGCTCTTTGGTGTCTTTCTAGAATGTGTTGCATTTTATTAGTTAGGTTTGTTCTTAGTCAAAAACGTGTGCTGTGGGCGTTTGCTCTTGTGATTTGAAAACGGCCACGGTGACACGTCATCGGTTCGTTTACTATGGTGAAAAATGTCAGAGTCCATGTTTGTGACCGCTATGAGCTGCCGCTCTGTAGCTGAAGTTAAAACAAGACGTTTTTTACTTGCGCTTTAATAAAACCGAATACGGGCGCGTTTGCGCTGATCTTCTCTGCCAACAGTGAGCGCTGTTGCCCGCGCGCCGTTCAATCGCACCTCGCCACGCCTCCGTGTCACATGTCTCCCTTCTCCCGCGTTTGTTACTTTGTCGCGTAGAGCGACGCTGGGTTTGTTGGAGGAGCGGAGAGTCAGCATGGTCGTCAGCGGAGGCGAAGGAGCTACAGGAGAGTGAATCTATCAGTTTGCCGGTGAGTGGAAGTTCAGACAGGAGTCAGCAGTTATCGCTGTGCTGTCCGGTAGGAGGGCGATCATCCTCTGACCATCTTCCCTGTTGTTTGATTTGAGTTTGTTCTAATCCAGACATGTTTGGTTCTTTGTTCCCTGAAAGAATGTGGCTGGAGAAACAGAGTTTAATGTGTCATAGAGTACACTGACCACATACTGACTGTGCACTTTGTGGGGTCAGTGTTTTGAGCTCACTGTGGCTGTGTCTTGTTCCAAACTAGCACTGCTGGAGGGGGGTCACAGTTTCCAGGTGAGGTTGGGGGAGTCAGTGTGTCACTATGTACCATGTATACCTGCTGCCTGGTCTGAGCTCCAAACAACATGACAGTGGTGAGGTGAACCGAGGGGTGTATTAAAGTTCAGATGATGGTTGATACCTGTGAACTTGGATCCCCCTCCCCCCAAGGCTCCCTGGGACTCCTGTGTGAGAGTGAGTGGGGTCACACACTCTGACACTGGCTTCTTGCAAGTGAGCAGCTGTCTGCTGCATTCAACTTATGACATGGATAAGTTTCTGTTGGAAACGTCACTCCCTTTGGAGACCTCCAGCAGCCGCTCTGTGACTTCTGTAACAGATCAGAGGAGACACCTGTAATTTAAAAAAAAAAAAAAAAATTATTCTACTTATGACTGTTAGTCGTGGATGACATGGATGTGTATATGACTTTCCAGAAGTTTTCTGAAGCAGCATTGACTCTGTGGTGTTTGTGATTTTCCTGTGGACTTATACAAACACATACCTGATTGGCATCTGATACTGCAGAAAAGATAAATAAATGAATGTGTCGTGCAATTCAGAGTACACAAAGTGTATCAGCAGCAGCCAAAGGTTGGATGAAATGGGTTTGGAAGGGATTCAGCAGCTCTGAGGAACAATGAGATAATTACACTACATCTGGGGTAAGACTGAGATCCTATAGACTTGTGAAGTAAGACTAGTTGTGAGTCGTGCCACCAAACAACCAGAGATGGAGGAGCTCAGTGCTATTATGCAACTGAGTGACCAGGTGCCTGGGTTCAGATCCTTTCACTGTCCTATAGAACATAACTGGAGTGTTGAACTTGATACGGGCAACTGTAAAGAGCCAACAG
Organism: Arapaima gigas; assembly: GCA_900497675.1. Lineage (NCBI taxonomy): Eukaryota > Metazoa > Chordata > Actinopteri > Osteoglossiformes > Osteoglossidae > Arapaima > Arapaima gigas. The sequence continues at coordinate 25,199 of UFQX01000668.1, forward strand.
ATAGATGCGTGTAGAATCATGGGAATGCTTTAGCAGGTCAAACAAAGGTTGTACCACAGTATTCCCTACCAGATAGACAGGCTTAATGGTGGAGGCCAAAGACCAGGACAGGAGGAAGATGCAGTCATTCAGATGGGACATGTCTTTGGCCTGGATCAGAAGCTGTATAGCGTGTGTTGTAAAATGGTAGTGGAGCCTGTGGATGTTGTGCAGGATGTACCTGCAGGACCAAGTTGTGGCGTCAGTGTGTCTTGGAGAAGTAGAGATCTGAGTTAGTCATCACTACGAGGATCTTTACTGATGAAGAGGATGAAATGAGCAAATTGCTGACAAGTGGACAAACTTTCAGCAGTGACACACAGATGTTGATCACGTGTCTTGTGCCTTCAGATGACCACAGAGATATGTAAGTCAGCTGTGTCCTGAACAAACACTAGATGTTGACCGTTGCCTTTATGCCTCTTTCTGTGATGTCGCTGTGCCCTGACTGGTCAGGGTGTGTTTGTTTACTTGATGGATAGATGGCATGTTTCTGTGTTTCCACCTCCAACATGAACCTGTTGACTGTGACGAACCTGCTCAATGTGAGAATGGAGAGAAAATGTGAGCTTTGGGGGCGAGGGGTTACTGATTTACCTTTAGAGGCTTTCAAGGGACTTGTGGTTGATGCTTTGTTCCATTTTCATACCTGGAACAGGAAGTGTCAGGTTAAACTTTTTTTTTTTTTGTAGCCGGCTCAGTTTTTACACCAGCAGTAAAGAACAATTACATGCTTGAGGAACTTGAGCAAAATGTGTGATGCCTGTGTTCAGCAATGTGTTGGTGGCTGTCCAGCTTCAAGTGGTACCTTTTGAGTTGAGTGTCTGAGGTTTTTCGAAGACAGGGTGACATTTCGCTCTTGCTGACTTGAAGTCAGTTCTTGTGTGGAACACCTCGTACACACAGACTGAGGACGTTGTGGATGTTCTGCAGATCTGACCACACAAAAGTATCTAGTTATGGGGCCATGACCACTGTGGTGTGACTGGATGAGGACATTGTCTGCCTGCCTTGTTTAGGCAGCAAGTCAACGGTCAGTGCCCAACAGAGCACTTCCAGAACAAGCTTTTTCCAGGGGGGTCTGCTTCCCACACGGGTCATGGAGGGCTGGTACAAAGAACCATCTTTGAGTGTGTTTGAGTGCAGAAGTCACTGGTCCTCACAAGGAAACTGTCCTCTGTTCCCTCTGTGTGAAACTCTGTGAAATGTTGGGGGGGGGGGTCCCAACTGGGTAGTTCGAGTTAGTGATGTTTTATTGAGCTTTACGGTGTACACAGGACTCCTCCCATTGGACCATCTGATGTGACTCAGGACTTTATCAGCTCTGTGTTGCACAGGTGACCCCATAGCTTGCAGGATTGTGACCACCTACTCTGTCTAATGATTACTCCATGGCTGAACAGTGTTGTGCAACATAAGCGAAAAAGGCATTGTTCAGGAAGTCTTGCACAGAGGGTTTGGTTTGGAGCAGAACTCGGTTCAGTTTTGCTGCAGGTCACTGGCATCCTTCATGCAGTAGCCACAGTGAGTTGTAGCTGTGATCTAAAGTTCATCTGAGCTTCTTCATTGGAACAGTTAAACCGTGAAAGTCTGTGTTGATAACGATTGTGCTCCGTACCCAACGCTGCTCATTGAATGTTGCATAGCTAGACCTCAAGGAGAAATGCTAGAATCCTGCTGGTAGAGCTGTTGCCTGGGGGCTGTCTTTATTTTTGGGAGGGGGCAGCATTACACACTCAGCTGCTGTACTGTTGTTTTGTCCTTGTGTAACACCCAGGCATTCACCCCTCCCCCACCCGTGCCCCTCCACTCGTGCAGAATATGCCGGAACTCCAAGAGCAGCAGGAAACAAAGAGCAGGAAAAGAGCTGGCTGACCCTGTGGCCAAGTGGAGGACCAGCCCCTTGGTGTGGATGGGATACACACCCTGCGATGCAGACGCATGCTGGCATGCAGTAACAAACACACATGAACTATACACGCACAAGAAAAAATACAGGTTTTGTGGGCCACGATGTGCATAACAAATGTAACACAAGCCGGTAAGGAAAGTATACTAATGCATTAGCAGCTGTCATACAATTATCAAGTACACACACCCTGGGGCAAAAAGCTGACACACACTCTTGTTCTCAAATACAGATCCCATTAATTATTTCCCCCCCCTCCATAATGGCTTTGGGTTTTTTTTTTTTTTTTTTTTTTTTTTTTTTTTTTTTTAAAAAAANNNTCTTTTGTTTTTTTTTTTTTTTTTTTTTTTTTTTTTTTTTTTTTTAATAAAAGCCGTACTTGGGTCCCATCCAGTCTGTACCCTCTCCTGACCCAGCCTGCTGATTCTTGGATGGCCTCTGAAATGCCACCATTCTGGCCAGGATAAAGCGGTTAAAGAATTATTTTTCTTATTTTTTGACTGCTGAGTGGACAAATGATTTCCCCAAACACCTCTTCAATGCAATAAATATTCCCTGAGGGTGCAGAACAACCCCCGTGCTCACCTGACCAAGCAGCACAGCGTGAGTTAGGTGGTTGGTGTGGTTAAGTCACTGGCCTGTCATCTGTCCCTAGCGTTGAGCTGCACTCCCTTACACCTGGACCAGGCTGCTAGTGGACCCATCCATTGGTCTGTCTTGTTCGTTCTGTATGTCAGGACCCCCTTCTACTGTGCTGCCCTCTACTAACTGCAGCTGCACCTGGGAAACCTAATGGTCATTTTGTTTTTGGTTTATTGCAGTCAGTAGTAGGTGATGGGGTGGATTAAACAGGCTATTTAGACATGGGAAGGTTTCACAGGGGGTCTTGCTGCGCTTGCAGGGCATATGGGAATCCAGGGTCAAGAGGTCAGGGATCGCAGAGAGGCCACAAATAGTCTGTTTAAGGAAGTTGAAAAGCTATTCTTTGTACCGTCAGTCATAGTCTGGGCCATGTACTGTGTACTGCACTCTGTACTGTGCTGTTTTGTATCCTACCGCACCCTGCATTTTACAGAGGAACGCTCATACGACCCAGTGCTGAGGTGTGTTTCTACTGCTACATCCCTCATACATGGGCTTTGTGCTCCAGCTCCAGGGAACTTTCCAAAACTCATTTGCATGTTTTGGTTCTGCCTTTATCTTGCCCATGCAGTGATAAGCAGCGGTCATCTTTGGTTAGTAATAGAGCGTGCTGAGTACACGTGTGTCACAGCTGAACCTGAGCGCTTCCTTCTAGGAGAGGGGTTGGCGCAGGTGTAGGAACTGCAGGCTGCTTTAAACCCCTGGAGGTGTGAATGTCTGTGCGTAAGAGTGTATGATCCCCACAGGTCGAGTTACTGTCTTCTTACCTTTCTGTGTCAGCGGCCTGTAGTTCTGCTTCCCCGGAACACCACCACTGGTGCTCTTTTGTCTCTTTTCCTGCCAAGCAGTCTGATTTAGAGCTAAATTTCACTGGTTTTTTTTTTTTTTTTTTTCCCTCCTCTATACATCTAAATGTCTCACTTCAGGACACATTGCCAGTGACAGCCAATGAGACATCCTTTGTGTTAATTCTCACCCCATGCACCAGGTGGTGCAATGGTTAAGGTAGTATTACTGTTGCCATAAGGTGCCATACTGAAATCCCACATGGGTTTTGATGCGCTGTAGAGTTGACGGGGCTTCTAGAGCTGCTTGGTTACAGCTCAGTGGAGTAGCGATTAATAACGTGGCCCTAGGTAACGCAATGCGTTGAGGAGAACTGCATTTGAACAGGTAAGATAATGGTGCACTTCGCTGGAAAAGCTGTTTCCTCTGGATTTCCAATGATTGCCGTGGGATCAATGCTCTTAAGCTCTGCTCATGATTGGTTCATTAACTTAGGAACATAGTTGGAAGCAGAAGTTTGTAAGTTGTTTTGCTCAAATTCAAAGTCAACAACCAAAAAAGTTTTAATTCAGAAATCATTCCATTTATTTACTGGATCACGTTTGTGAAACTCTAATATAGCTACACTAAATAATACATTGTATGATTTCTTCAAACAATGAGCTACATTTAAAACTGGCCTTGGAGTGCCAGGGCATTTGTACAAACATCTTGTAATTTGTAGATTTCCATGATAGTAAAATGTTTTTGTTTATAATGTCAGCCAGCATGATTGATTTTGGCTTAACCTTCCATAGGGCATAGTTCACCACTGTCCTTGTGGATGCCGTTTGGGTGCACTGCTGATAAAATGCTCATGTTTCCGCAATGAGCTGTGCTCTTGCATGGTCCATAAAGATAATTTTGCACTGAGATGTGTGGAAATGTCCTTGTGGTGACTGCTTGTGAGTGATGATGACTGTAAGCGATGACTCCAACAACACTCAAAAAATGCACCGTCATCCCAAGCAGGAAACTTCCTGGCATAAACTTTTAAACTGTGGACTAAATGGACATTTCCTGCCGTTTTGCTGCGTACTCATGAAACTCTTCAACTGCGCTTGTTTTTACCTGGTCAGAGCACTGTTTCATAATTTCTAAATGAAACTGTTTCCGGTCTTATTTTGTCACAAAGCAGACTGGGCTCTTTCTGTCTAACTGTGTGGGGTCCCCCTAGGCCTGTTTGGTTGGGAGTTGCCTCGCTTCTGTCATGAAACTGGATATTGTCTATGCCCACCTGTAAACTCCATTCACAGAAATTATGAATTATTAAGGTGTGTGTGTGTGTCTCCTTCCAGCCATAGTCATGTCATTCTACTTTTCTTCTCATCCAGCCACCCCAACACCAGTGCAGGAACCCCCATGGACAGGGGCACAGTTCTGGGGAAGAGGAGGGCCTGGGCACATAACCATGACTCCTGCCAGGTGTCCCACTCGCAGGAGGGGAGCGACAATGGAGGGGACATGGAGAAGAACCCTCCCATGGAGGGCACACCTACAGGCATGTGTGCGCATGTTTGTACTGTTGGTCAGAGTGTGTTCTGGGATTAATGACCCCCCCCCCCCCAGGACTCAAAATAACTTTTCTTTTTTCAGGGCAACTCCCGATCAAGATTGCCACCTGGCTACAGGAGTGCAGGTACAACCTGACCACACACTTTCTCCCATTTTCATTGTATGCAGTGGTCATGTTCTGAATGAGGAGAGTGTGCTTAAGCCTCTTTCAGAACCCATGACCCACACAGAGACCAGGTAAAGTTTGTTCATGGGTGTTCATTGATGAGTAAGTCAGGGAGACTGAACTGAGCCCTGCTGACCAGCTGCTCAATGCTGTACTCTGCACATGCTTCCAGTGGCTCGGTGTGTGCTGGGATTGTTTTGTATGTGTGCTCTGTGCTCTGCGAGGACCTCTGTGTGCTGATCAAGCTACTCAAGGGCATGGAGCAAACGCCTTGGAATAACTGTTTGCTCAGGTGAACTGGTTGCTCATGGACAACCTGCACCTGTGGATGTTGGGGGAGGGGTTGTCAACACATGGCCACAGGTCTGTTACTCATCCGCCACTCGTGGTTGAGGTTTATTTCTCAGAAGATAGAGGAGGATATTGGCTGGGCTCCACAACACATGTGCCTCACACAGGCTTTCAGACCACGGTCAGCTGCTAACAAACATCTACATTTCTCATTGAGTAAAAACTGGGGTTGTGCCCTGAGAAGCTGGACAGTGCTGCAGAGGTCAGACATTATGACTTGTGTATCATCTGTCAACAGGACTCCCCTGGGAGCATCTTTGGATGAGCCAAACCAGGGTCAGCCCAGAGGTGAGGAGGCGTGTGTGTGTGTGTGGGGACATCAGGCCTCGTGTACTGTGAGAGAATAGATCCCATTCACTGTTAGTGCTATGCAGTGGACAGTCACTAGCTGTGCAACAGTTTGTCTATAACTCAGTTGAATGTGTAGCTGATCTCTTGCCTGTGTGGCCAACAGGAGTGGTGAGAAATGAGTGCAGCTTTGACGATGACCTGTCTTTGGGAGCTGAGGGTGAGTACCCCCACTACAGCTGCAGCCCTGGTCCTCCTCCACGTGTTCCTCAGGCCTTCTAGAAGTTTCCCAGTCGCGTCCGTTAGCATTCAAACACCGTCACACTTGTTAAATTTTTGGCCCTAAACCATGATGCCATTAATTTTTGCTGATGTTTTCCCAATGCTGGGTGAGCCCCCCCCCCCCCCCGCAGTCGTGTTTCTCTCATATCCTTAACTGAACTGCAGCCAAGTTGCCTTGCCCTGGTCCTGAGGACAGTGCTGTTCTCACCCACTCCTCTCTACTCTGTCCGCAGCCAACCACCTGCAAGGCAGCAGCGCTGTAGCCGAGTTGCCGTGGTGAGTGATATTCTGTAGAGATGGGCTTTTGCAGGCCAGCTGCAGCCTTTCTCATTGCGTTTGTGTTGTTTGCAGCTTTGGGGGGCTATCCAAGGAGAAGAGGACTAACTTTCAGCAAAGGGCCTTCAGCATGAACTCCACAGGCTCTGGGAGGAGCAACACTACAGTGTCCAGGTCAGTGAGCTGCAGGGTTTGCGCTACATGACAGCAGGGTGCTTCTGTTGCTTCAGCTGAGTCAAGTGCAGAGTGGAAAAACATCACTGATATGGTGTAAAAACTGAGTAAAACCTGTAATGTGCTACTGAACTAATGCCATACTTCTGACATCTGCAGCGTGTCAGAGCTGCTGGAACTGTATGAGGAGGACCCCGAGGAGATTCTCTACAACCTGGGCTTTGGCACAGAGGAGCCTGACATTGCGTCCAAAGTACCATCCCGCTTCTTTAGCTCCTCCTCCAACGCCAAGGGAATTGACATCAAGGTGTATCTGGATGCCCAGCTAAAGCGCATGGAGCTGGAAAACCCCACCTATGCCCTGACAAGTAAGGACAGTCTTTTCACTGTCTATGTTCTGCCTCTAGGCTTACCCTGCAGAAACAAGTGCCATGTGAGGGGGCTGCAGAAGCATGTATGGATTTAGCAGAAGTCCCTTGAGGATGTGCTGAGACGACAGCAGGTGGCGCATGTGACATCTCTATCCATCTTCTGATTCTGTGTTGCTGAATTAGACAGATGAACTACTGAAAGGACAGGTCACATATCCTGGGTGTGTGTTGTTGTGACTTCAGTGGAGTCCATGATTATTATCACGGTCCTGTCAGTCCCAGTGTCCTTTCACCTCCCTTCCCTCCTCACAGGCCGTTTCCGGCAAATCAAGGTCCTGACCACGGTGGCCAACGCCTTAGGGGTACTCTATTCTCAGGTGTCAGGTGTCTCTGTGCAGCAGATCGGCAGTGAGGGCAATAACGAAGCCAAGGAGCCTCCGCCACCAAGGGACAACGTGGCCCTTAATGCGGCCAAGATGCTCAAGAAGAGCCTCACAAGGCTCAGTCTGCAGAATGCTGCGGAGGAGGGTAGTCAGCCCTTGCCCGCAGCCTCTCTGGCCACTGTGACAGAGGAGCCACTACTCGTCAAGGTTCCCGTGGAGACGGAGCACAGGGGCCCTGATGTACTGGCTGCAACACATTTCAGCCCCCTGCACCCCCAGAACCGTGACTCATTTGAAATGGAAGAGGTACCTTCCACAGAGGTAGCCAGTCACAGTCTGGGGACTGACATAGCGCTTAGCTCGGAGGCCACCTGTCCAGTTTTCCAGCTGTGCACAGCTTAAAGGGTGGATTTTGCTTCAGTGGGTCAGTCATTCACAGGAGGCGGGGCTTTTCAAGAGACACACCTCTAAGCACATTCTGCTTTTTTCATCTTAACTTGAATTAAATATCAAAAGGTGATCAGTTCATATCTTCTAGGTGCAGAGCGTTGAGGGTGAAGTACCTCCTGCAGGTGGCTGTGCTTTGAAGGCCACTGGCGGTGAGTTGCAGGAGGGGTGGTTGACCTTTCACTTGGGTCCCTTAATGGGTAGATGACGTGGTTAAGAAAAAGTGACTCTTGAGCAGAAAGAGGAGAAACCTCTGCCTCAGGCACAAGAGGCTCCAATAGGCACCAGTCCTAAACTGGGCCATCAGTTAATGTGTGTAAACACTGCTCTTTATGCCACAGCACAAATTTAGACTTGGTCACTTAAAGAACCTCTTACACAAGTGAAGCAACCACAGTCCTTGACAACTGGCCTTATCTGTGTGTGAATGCAGTCCAAGGGTTCACAAGCCCAGAAGGTCTCACATGTGGAAAGCGTGTGAAAAAGCCTGCCCCTTGCTGGCAGAATGACACACTTGGGTTTGTCCAGATAGCACCAAGCAGCAGGAGTTCAGCAAAACAGCAGGGGCTTGAAACCAAAGCAGGTGGTTAGTTGTTAAAATATCACATCCTACTGTAGTGTTTGAAAGAGGTTCTTGACCTGAACAGTAAAAATTACCTAGCTGTGCTAAATGGTAAATCGGTGTAAGCACTGTAACACTGTAAGTTGTTCTGCAGAAAACTGTTCAGTAAATGTTAATGTATGTATGAAATGGCTTTTTTTGTGGACCTAAGGTTTTCAAGCGCAGTGAGGCACACCTCCTGTAGAGGGAGCAATGTTTTCCGGCTGCTTTTTTGCTTATGTTTCCTCCTTGCGATCCCTCCCATAGCAGACTTGCAGAGGATGGCCAGCCAACACTCAGACAGCAGTGGATTTGCCGAGGACCCACCTGCCGACGGCCTTGCCAGCCCCTTGAAGGTAGTGTCAGCCGTCCGCCACACACCAACTCCAAACATTTTCCATTCACAGCAGCAGTTCTCATTGGATCATGACCTTTATTACGGTGCAGTTCTGCTGCAGCATATGGGGTCCCTGCATCCTGGACATCATCTCACACGCAGTTCATGGTTAGACCTGTTCGGGGTCTTGACAACTATGGTGGTCTGTTCCTTCCAGATACAAAACGATGTGAAGTTACGGTTATGCTGGTTATGGTTCTGTTGGACACCTGATAAGAAAAGCCAAGCAGTTGGTGTCCCTGTGAGATGTTCCTCAGGGTTGTCTGGCAGTAGGAACCTCAGCAGGAACCCACCCCTCACACCCAGAGTCCTTCAATCCACCTAGTTATAGCAGGCAGCATCTCTGTGTGTCTGAGCATGGTTGAATAAAAGGAACTTTATTGATGTTGCACTTCTAAGCAAATGCATAGCTTGTAAACAGGGTTAAAATCCTTATACCCTGACTCGTGAAGTTACGACTGTGACAAAGAACAAATTTGCTTGTTCATTATTAATGCCATTTTTTTTACTCATTTGTTGTATGTTAACTGGAGTGAATGTGACCTGTTTACCCTCTGAGCCAATAGATGGTAGTAACAGGATGAAGAACTTTTCATACGCCCAAGTGTGGATTTGGCTCCTTATCCAAATCGGCAGACCAGGGCGAGTTCCTTCCTACTGGGGGATCGTGCCGTGTCACACCACACTGCCCAGTCGTGCTCTGACCGCAGGCTGTCTGTCATGTTTGAGCTGTGTGACAGCCTGCTGACATCAGTTGTGTGTGTGAAAGTGACAATGTGGACATATGAAAATCACTTCTGTGCATGGAAAACCCTGGTCAAGCTCAGTGTAGTGTCCAACACTTGTTTTTCCTGTTCCTGCAGGTCCAGGAGAGCTCTGACAGCTGTGACAGCGAGACCACAGTGACATCCACTACAGTGGACACAGCGTCTCTTCTGCCTCTGCAACACACTGTCTTTCCAGGACTGCAGGATGAGGACATTCTAACAGCAGCCCTTCTAGGGCAGCCCCTTCCCCTCTACCCTAAAGGTTTGACGGGGAATAATGTTTCCTGGACCTTGGAGCAGGCGACTACATCCAATACTAAAATGATAATAGGTCCTCCTGAAGAAGAGCTTCACAAGACTGATCTTATCACAGAGCCTGGTTCCATAGCTGACTCCACCCATCCTGATGAGTCTGGCCCTATCACAGAGCCTGGTCTCTCAGCTGATGACGCCTCTCCTGCTGAGTCTGAGCCTATTGTAGAGCCTGGTTCCACAGCTGACTCCACCCATTCTGATGAGTCTGGCCCTATCACAGAGCCTGGTCTCTCAGCTGATGACGCCTCTCCTGCTGAGTCTGAGCCTATTGTAGAGCCTGGTTCCACAGCTGACTCCACCCATTCTGATGAGTCTGGCCCTATCACAGAGCCTGGTCTCTCAGCTGATGACGCCTCTCCTGCTGAGTCTGAGCCTATTGTAGAGCCTGGTTCCACAGCTGACTCCACCCATTCTGATGAGTCTGGCCCTATCACAGAGCCTGGTCTCTCAGCTGATGACGCCTCTCCTGCTGAGTCTGAGCCTATTGTAGAGCCTGGTTCCACAGCTGACTCCACCCATTCTGATGAGTCTGGCCCTATCACAGAGTTCATAGCTGACTCCCATCCAGCTGAGAGTGTTGCTGTGCTCAGTTCTGTCTCACTTTGTAGTCATCCTGTGAAGCAAGGCACTGTGTTCAAGGAGGTGGACATTGAAGCCAACCCTGCAGGTGCGGTGGGCGTAGCCCAGTTGAGGGTCCAGCGGAACGGGCGGGTGTGGCTGAAGCCCCAGGACCTTCTCGGGCAGGGATGGAGGGAGAGGCTTCCACTTCAGAAGTCACATTCCCTGCCCACCTCCCTCCTGAGTCCCGCCTCTGTGGTCTCGTCTGTCCACATCCAGCTCCGTCCAGGCTCCACGTGCTGCTGCAGTCCTCCCTCCTTCTCATACCGCTATACCCCTGAGGAAGAAGCCGAGACCGCACCTGCCAGTGAAGAACAAAAAAGAGAACAAGTAGAACGGATGTCTTGCCGTTCTGTCCTCCTCATTAGCCGCCCTGCTGCCGCGGAGAGCAGCCTGGGTAACGTGGCAAAGGAGGGGTGGTACCCTCCGAAGCAGCCATCAACCCACCTACTGCATTTTCCCCCCGACCTGAACTGTTCTGCTTCCTCCCTGTTGAACACCCCTGTGGAGTGGTCCCAGCAGCCCCCGGGGGAGCTCATGCAAGACTGGAGCTCCTTGAGTATGCCGACCCTGCAAGCCCATGGCACCCCCTGCAGCTCAGCCCGTAACCGTCCAAGCTCTGCCTTCCCTCAGCAGTGTCGGCTTCACGTTAACCCCTCCACACTCCCACACCACCGGCGTCCTTCTTACAGCAACCGTTATGTCGCCAACCCGCACGACACGCCTTACAGTAGCAGTCTTTACAGTGCCCCCTACAGCTCCTCCTACTGTAACCTCCAGAGCGCCCCCTACAGCTTTCTTTGTAACAGTGCCCAGAGTGCTCCGTTTCTTGGCCCCCCTGTCTCACTGCCAAGCATTGAGCTGCAGCAGGTCCTGAGTGAGATCCGGGGCTCCATGCAGCACCTGTCGCAGGTAAGTGAGGTTGTGCCGACCAGCTTTCTGCAGCCATGTTTCCTGAGATGTTGTTTCCTGCTCCAAGTGCTGCTCATATCTATTCTGTTCCCGTGTAAAGCACCTGCTGCACTCGTGTCAGGATATCAGTTACTGCACCTCCACCTGCCAGGTGTCCAGCTCCCAGAGGGGTTGCACTCATCTCTCCATCCCAGATTGGGCTTTAATACTGTCAATCCAACAGGTGGTGCTCTAATTAAGGGACTGGGCTTGTGACCCAAAGGGTGGATAGATGGCCATACCAATAGATGGTTATTTATTCTTCTCACCAGGGTTTCCAGGTGTAGGATCACAGAGCTGTTTGTCTTGTTGTCTCTCAAGTCCATCAAATGGAGCAGTTACAGTGCTAAGCTCACAATGTCAGTACTTGTGGTGATCCTACTGATCCCATAGTCACATGTAAATGTGTCATCTGTGCATGATGCCTGAGGCAACCACCATGGTACTTGGGAGCTTGTGGATTCCTCACACAGACAGCACTGCACTGCTCCTATGCTCCCAGTTCCCCAAATTGGTATCTCTGTCACTGCTGGCTTTTAGTTGGTGTGTTTCTGTCAAGCTCGCTGCCAATTGGCACAGCGTTCATGCTTCCCAGTTTCTCAGTGCTGTTCTCCATGGTTGTGTTCAGTTGTGCCTGGAGGAGGACTGTGTCCAGAGGCCCCAGGTGCGCATGGGTCAGGTATGTTGTGTCGGTCTGCCATTAGCATCTCCTGAGACACTGTGTGTAGGAAACTCGATCCTGTGGCCAAGTCAGTCTCGGTGGCTTTGAGTTCCTCTCATGGAGGACACATCCCTGTTGTACAGTACTTTTTTTGTATACTGAAGGTACTGTCCCCCATCCTCCAACAGCTCGGTGTCCATGAGCTACAGAGCACTAGGAGGGCGCTCTCTGCCTTCCGCAGCCGGATGGCTGAGCTGGAGCTAGATCTGGTCAGCCAGCAGGCCTCGGTGTTCCAGCACCTCACCCCGGAGGAGAGGTGGGTCCCCACTCAGTGCCTGCTGGACTGGGTCTGTCCCAACTCAGGACCTTGTCATTTCTAGCAGGACCTATTCCTGTGATTATAATTTAGCTGAATGGTTACTGTAACTGTTTTTATTCCTGTTCCATAAGTAACATTGTCAGGAAAAAAGTAAAATGGTGTATAACAAAGAAAAGGCAATTTTACTGAACAGTTATGCAGGTGCTGCTCTTGCTTGCAGGCAGGAAGTCATTCAGCTACAGCAGCTGCGCAGCTCTGTGAGGCTGGAGCTGCAGGAGCTGGAGATGCAGCTGGAGGACCATCTGCGCTCTTTTCACCCTGCTGGCCTCTACCGCCACCCTGTGGTCAGTGTTTGCAGCAGTTCAGCTGAACAGAAGGGAAGAGCAATGTGGAAAATGACCTTCACATTTAAGCAGTTCTTTATTGGCACAAAGTTTGCACAGTGTGAAGTTTTTGCTAAAATAGTCAACACAAATTCTAATGTATTTTGTGTGTGAAAAATGTGATTCTCTCCTCAGAGTCTCTACTGGGGTCAGAACACAAACAGCCTGTCAAGTGCCTCAGCCAGCAATGCAGTGGAGCCGGTGAGGAGGCGATGGTGCCCTGATGCCGATGCTCCACTCTCCTAGTGTGCAGCCTTTCTTCTTAAACTCTGTGTGCGTCCATGTGTGTGTCACTTCAGGTGTCCGAGCTCCTGAGAGAACAACGGAGCCTGAAAGCGGAGCTCAGTTACGAAGGTGGGATAAGCACAGAACCCTCCCTTGGTTCTACTCCTTCTTCTCGGTCCACCAGTCCCATGAGGCCTGCCAGACTCCTGGCTTCAGCTCAAGGACCTATTCACCAGACTCCCCCCCCAAAGAGACGCTGCTGTTCTATGCAGCCAGCAATTTACCGAGCTTCTGTGTGCCTGACCCCTGCTCTGCCCCCCCGCCCAGTGCCTGCTGACACCTCACTGGTCCCGGGCAGAACAGAATGCTTGGTGGCAGATCTGCAGCAAGAGGCAGCAGGAGGGGCAACAGCAGATAGTGCCCCCCTGGAATTGCTCATCAAGAAGGTAGGAGTTGAGTGCAGGATAATGAACAGCATCACCACTTGTTCCCGTGGTTACTGTAAAGGACAACCACTGTTAGATGGGGAAATTGGCACTGCAGTGACAGGGCCCTGTTGCTTATCTCCTCCTCAGATCAAGGAGAATATCACAGACCAAGTCCGCCAGGAGATCATCACTGAGCTCTTGGCTGCTGTGTCCCCACAAAAATCTGTTGCAACGATGGGGAAGGATGCATCATGAGAACGGTATTGAGGGGACCCTTTTACTCACATCTGCCATACGTACTGCTGGTGTAAACCAGGTGGTGTTGTGGTTAACAGTGGGTGTTGAGTGAGGTCTTTCTTTTGTTGTCATTCAAATAGTTCACAACCTTTTGTTTCATGCATTTATGTAGTCACAGTGGTATTCAAACCTGCTGTTTTCCACACGGATGTCTTATTCATTCATCGCTGTGTCCCCTACCATCTCAGGCCACTTACTGCAGCGTCACTGAAAGCAAACACTGTCGCTCGTCTCTTACAGCTGGTCCCTAGTGTTGCAAGGAGGAGAATTACAGACAACACATCTGTCCTGCTATGGCTTGGAAGTCCTGCAGGGGTGTCCCACCTCTGATAGGGTCCATGTCCCCTTGGCCCCACGCTGAGCACCGCTGTCTTTGTCGTCACGCAGTTTCGTCCCAGTGTGTGAAGCTGTACGAGCAGAAGAAAGAGGCCACTTGCTCATTCTGGGCAATATTTCATGCTGGGAAACTGCAGTTTCACTGCAAGACACTTGCTGGGTTTTTTGTATATACAAATTATTTTTGGGAAAACTATTGCCTTGACTGTATGTTGTAACTCACTGAAGAACTGTCTTCCAGTGGAGCTGGATGTGTTCTCTCCTCCATGTTGTAATTTAATGAGAATGTCAGGGATGTAAAATTTTTGAAATGTTCTAATTGATGAACATTTGTTGGCACTTTGGGTTCCTTAGGGAAGCTGTATTAAAGCAAAATAAAAATATATTTTTTAAATAAATCAGTACTCTGCTCATCATTGGGAGAGATCAGAGATTTTCCTCTAACCTGGTAAAGAGATGGTTTCATTGTGAGAAGATAGATTATGAGTACAGTATTGTTTCACGAACATTTCAGTACTGTTTCCACCTGTTCAGGTTGTGATAGAGGGTGTGTGAGACACACCTTGTATAGGAGTTGTATGCATCTCACCTACAGTGAGGATGCATCTTTTGTTACCTGTGTGCACATACATGTAGCACATTGATGTAATACCACCTTAGCCTTTGTTAAATCCTAAGGTGACATCCCCACAGTGACCTTCTTGACACCTGCTGCTCAGTAATATGTTGCCATTTGTTGCAGTCATTCTAGAATATCTAACAAGGACCTCTGTTCAAGTGTCTTGCCTGTTAATCCTGTGGATCACTTGCTCACATGCTATTTGCTGGTCACTGTGTATAGAGTAATTGGCTCCAGGGTCCAAAAAGAGTGTCTGCATTGTTACTCTACTGGTTGTAACTGTTTTAAAAACATGTACAAAACCTCATTGTTCACAGGCTTGTCCCCTGAAGTGTAATAACCCCACCGCATAGACTTGGGTGCCTACCATGTAATAGCCCACGTACACCCCAAGATAAGTTCCCAAAGTTCTCCCTGCAATATTTGCTTACCCTAGTGTTTACTGCTTTTCTGAGTGTATCTGGGACCCTCAACCGCCTGACACCATGTAAAAAGCACCCATTCACGGCAAACGTGAGGGAGTGGGTGTTACAGAAGCCGTATGACGCAGTGCAGAGGCGAGTTGGACTGCTGACCTCTGATCAATGATGCTACTGTGTCCAACGCACATTCTTCCTTTCTGGGGCAGACTAGATGCTGGGGGGGAGGGGGGGGGCTTTTTCTCAGTTGTTAGGTTGAGGTTGGTTTTTGTCTATTTTTCTCAATATAATCACCTTTGACTATGTTGAGTATTGAGCAGCAGTTCACAACGTCAATTATGAATATTGTTTGACAAGGTGTAATATTGCATGTTACCGTTTCACTGCCACGATGTCCCAGTCCAGCATCGCCCCACTCATGCCGAGTACCAGTGGAGCTCCCAGTGCAGCCTGAAACAGTCACCGATAGAAATTACTGCTGGAAAGGGCTGACTCCCCACGGCAGCATGTAACTGCCACACCTTCAGCTGTAGAAAAAGTTCTGTCATTTCAACTCGCTTTCTCACCCAATTTTGTTTCTCAGAATAATCAGAAGCCTCATGATTAGATTTCTTTATAAACCTAAAATTTTTACTGTTCAGAAAACAGGTTTGAATATGTAGCCCTGCAGTAGACTTTAATAATCACTTAGGACCTGTATAGGGTGTGTGTGCATGTGCACAGACGGTGATCCTACATTCTAAGAGTGTTGCATCACTCAGACTTCTGTGGGGGAGGGGGGAAATGTGTGTTGGGGGGGCTGTGGCCATCTGTCGCCTTGACTTTCCGCTCCTCTGTGTGTGTGTTTGAGAGAGTGCACGGGCGCTCTCCCCGCAACCTGCTCACTGTCTCATTGCACTATGGAGCGCAACAGCCAGAAGAAGATTCAGTTCTCAGTGCCTCCCCTCCAGAAGCAGCTGGACCCACAGGCGGCAGAACATGTGAGTAGGACACACGTGGGAGATGGTGCATGGGGGCTGGGGACAGGAGTGAGGGAGACCATACGTGGGCCACAAGGAGCCAGTGTCCACAGCTTGAACTCAATCCCATCACCTCAGTTACTACAAACTGTTGCCTGGTGAGACAGTGAGGTGTGCAGAGACAGGACAGGATGGGTTCGCAGTTTACGTGTACAGACGGACGGGGGGTATATGGGGGAGAACGGGCATCTGTCTGTGTTGTCACGCAAGTTCCAGTGCTGTGGAGTTTCAAGACATCTAGCAGTTAAAAACATGGACTTTCTTCCTGAAGGTTGCTGGTTCTAATGCTGCTGTGCACTCAATCGAGGCACTTACCCTGAAAGAATACAGTAAACACTGCCTTGCTGTAAAAATGGGTAAATCAGTGTAAGCAGCTTAGTTTACAAACCTCACTCTGTGAGTCACTTTGGAGATTTTGCTGGTGTTGTGGGCATTTTAAGATGTAAACTGAGCATCCATGTTTCATGTAATTTCTAGGTATTGCAGCCCATTCTGGTCTGTATGCAAATCTTGTAAACTTAGTATAAGACGTGAGGAGAGACTAGTTAATTAGACAAAGGCAGCTTCCACGGCTGAGCAGCGTTAAGTACAGTTAGAGGCATCTCCACTCAAAATATCATTTTAATATGAGATATGTAAGAATCCTTAGATAAAGTATACTCAAAAAAACCCAACAAATAGTCCCAAATCCACCTCTGGGTTGTGTGTGTGGCTGCTCTCAAGATGCCCTCAAAAGAGAAATTTCATCACAGCTTTACCTGTGCTGTGTACCTTGTGTACCTGTTTCTTTCTGTTTAGGTTTGGCAGAATAAGCACAAACTGTTTTCACCTGTTACCTGCCTACATTTGACTTGCGTCCAAGCACTACAGCATGTAGCTGAGACTGGCTAGTTGTGGCCTCTGAAACCTTCTGTCACGTTCAAGTGCCACCTTCCAACTGTTAAAGCCACACACCATCACTGTTGCTTTGACTGGCAATGAAATTGCAGTACAAAAAACAGAAATTGGGACCGGGTGCTTGCGTGCTGGGATTGAGGCCTTGTGTACTGGGAATGGGAACATGTGTAGTGGTTTTGTCCAGTCTGTGTTGAATTACTATTCACAGTAGCACTGCAAAAGTAGTATCACATATCAATGCATAAGGTAGTTTCTGTTGAAAGAACAGTGATAAAAGATGACAAATCACTTTACTTACAACAAATGCAAATGGTGGTTAGCTTTGCATCTAGCCAGCTAACAGAAACAGAGAAAGCAGTAATAAGAGGTTACTTAAGCACAAATACACAAAGTACTAAATTAAATTATAATTAAATATAACTTAGTTTTGCAATAGTTTCAACAAATTATGACAAATCAAACCATAGTAAAATCTCTGGAGTCAAAAAATGTGGAGCTATATTAATTAAATCAACGTCTGTCTTCTCACTGTCACTTTGCCAGCGTGAAATGTAGTTGTTTTAACCCACTTAAATGGACTGCTCAAATGATTGGAAATTAGCACAAATAATTGAGGTGAAAACTCAATTTACCCCCAATTTTCAATTTGGGCACAACACATGCTACAGTAGACACTGCCCCCTCTTACTCACCCTTATCAATGTCCCTGTTTTGTGTCTCATACGGAAACATTGATCAATAATAGTGTAATAATGGGTGATTCTCGCATGTCCTGCTATATTTTTGTTAGTTCTTCTACCTCACGGGGGGTGAGATGTTCTCTTTCTCACTGAACTATCTTTGGTTGTAAGGTACCTGGGTAATGGACAGAGAAACCAGACTGACAGGTACTGACACGACTGGTTCCTTCCCCTCTGTCATGACCAGATTCGAAGGAGGAGACCCACACCAGCCCCACAGGCACTTCATGCTGACCCATGTGCCACAGGTGAAGCACCTCACGCTGACCCACCTGCCACAGATAAAGTACCATCTTCACTGTCGGACAAGAGCAACACTGAACGTTCTGCATTCTAAACTGCTAAATAACAAGCAGCTATTTGTAAAACCCAGGTTTATAGCTAGTGCTGGACTTCATTAGATGTTTTGTCTTGTGCTTGAAATGTGACAGCGCTGGTATGTTGCACAAGGAACTTTTACACTGTCAGCTTAGTCATGATCGACACGATAAGGTGATAACTAAGGTGGAGGTGGCTGTAGGCTGAACCACAGAGCAGCTGCTGTTTCTGTTATTTACCGGCTGATCTGCAGGACAGATGCTGTAATCAGTTTGCACTGAAAGTGACAGGTAGTCCAGGGACGTGTCCTTTGACCCCTAGAGCTCCTTTCTCACAAAAGGGGCACACAAACAAGTCTGTATGTCACATTTTCAGCTTTAATGATGTTTTAAAATGATGATGTAAGTATCTAAGAGGAATCTAATGGCTGAATGGTGATCATGCTTTTTATGCAGAGGAATATGTAGACATGTATATGCTAATCCCTGTGAAGATTCTCAATTAAACTAACAATAATTTTCTTTCAGAAACTGGTGTTCAGCAAACAACAGGCAATGCTGGAGAGGTAGGACACTGCAGTTTTCATTCTGATGGAAAGAAAGAGAAAATAACAGCACCTGAACCTCATGTGTGAACTGAATGCATCTAGTGTGACACGTAAGATCAAACCTTGAGTTAGTGCTTTGTAGACTGCAGTTGGTCTGGTTTTGCTTCAGCTTTTTTGTGGTCCCCAACCTGGATGCCACTGCTCACTTGATTAGTCTCACTTTCTGACGTGGTCCTGCTCCTGATCAGGTACCTCGCTCATGCTCTTCTCTCCATTCTAATCCCAGCCTGGTGAACTCTCCAGTGCACAGAGGAAGCAAGGAGGATACAGCCTCCCTGTGATGAAAGGTACTCCCCAGACGCCCCTCAGTTTCCCACTAGCCTTTGCAGTCACTTGGAAACAGGAAGGCTCACTTACAGCACAACCTGGTCCTGCACGAGTCGGGCTGTTTCTCTGAATGAGCCTCTCATGTTTATTTTGTTTTCTGCTGAAGAGCCATTTCTTCCTGCTTCTGTCTTATTCACCTCCAGATTTCTATATAAACAGCTCAGATCTGACCTGGTACCGTGACTAAACTTATGCATCGAACACTTTTCTTTGAAGGTTTGAACAAGTTTTCCTGTTTTTAGTAGGTCATGAACAGCAACATTGAAATACTGCTCTATGCTAATGAAATCTTTAAGGATTCCCAAAGCAATTTCTGAGGGCCAAATCCAGGTGTACAGTCACTGTTAGTGACTTTTGAATGTGCTCGCATCTCTGAGCAAATCCAAAGGACCCCATTATACTCACTTGAAGGTCACAGCTGTCAACTTGTTCTCAGTAGAGGGACACCAGTCTCTTGGAGGTCTGGTTTAACCTGACCTCCTAGCATTGAGATGTTTGAACATTATGGTGATGCGGAGTTTGTGACTGAGTGCAACACTTCTTAGTGAACTGCATACCATTTCCCAGCAGGTGCCAGTGATTCTTCTGATTTGCTATTAATGTCACATCTTTGTGCCTGCAGTCTGACACTGTATAAGACAGGGTTTTGTTAGACAGTACTTACTGAGGGGCTGCTCCACTGATTCAGGAATGAAATTCTGGAAAAGTTTTGCAAGAAGTTCCACTAAGTCTACAAAGGGAGAGGAACCATCTGACAGACTATGCTTTTGTTTTTACCGTGAGGAAAGCCAAACACACTACAGCTTCTCACACACCTACACTGAGAAGAGAGGTGCATCACACAATGCATTGCAGGAAGGGAAGGAGGACTGAGGAAGAACTCTTCATTTGACTGCATGCCTGTTAGTCTGCAGCACAACTCTCATTCCTGTTAACGGTGTGTGAATGTTTATAGCACTAATTGTTTGGATGGGTTTATCAATTTCTCATCTGTAAAATTCCTTAAGCTCCACCCTTTCATCCCCTAACAGGAGGAAAAGTGCTGAAGACTAACAAAGAACCACCTTTCCTCGAAGAAGAGGAGACACTGGTAGAGCAGCAGGCCCTGGACACATAGAAAAGTGTTAGGATGGAGGCTCTGGTGCACAGCTGTAGTTTGATAGGAACAAGTTGAAAAATTATCTGGGGGCATTAGTGAGACCATATGGAATGTAATTATTGTGTCCTGTCCTACCCATTTTCTCTTAAGGTCTACATCTGTCTACATCTGTCTACAATTAACCTCTGAACTTATTAAAATCTTTTTCCTTTTCAGATCATCTTTATTCAGTGATGTAAATGGGCACAATTTATTACTTTTCCAGTCATTTTTTTGAATCACTCTTTTTTGACTGATTTGTAGAGAAGACATTTTACAGCATAAGCTGCTGCAGTGCTAAACCTTTTCTTGATATATAGCCTTTCTGGGTCTTTCTGATCCACGTCTTGCGGACAGAAGAAATCCTCAACAAAAACAATATTTATGTGTCTAACATATCCCTATTACTGTTAGTCATTTGCCTTTCCCTTGTCTTTCATGTGACAAACCCCAAAGTCCAGAGATACACAGTAAACGGAAAGAAAAGAACTTCACCTCTGTGTCCTTTCTCAGAAGGTCACTTCTACCTGTGCAATCAAACTTAATATTTATTTATTTCAGTTTCATACACACCTGTAAAATAAATTTGAAAATTGAAAAACTATATGTCCGGTTCCATCTTTGCTTAACTTATCACTGGTAAGGCTTCTTTTTTAACGTTAAATAAACATGCTGGTTCCTCAGAAGCTCCACGTGCTCCTTTTGCATGCACCTTTGCTGTCAGCTTTGAGAATAGCAACATTTTTGATGCATATAAAGGAATTCCTCTTTGAAGGATTTGTATCCTGCAACAGACTTCAGATGGATGAAAGAGCTACTGAATAATTGGAGCTATTAACTCAAGAGACACAGAGTTGAAAGGAAAGGAAAAGTGGGTATTTTGGTACAAAGAAAGTTTGTCTTTAATAAATATTGCTTTACAGTTCAAAGGTAAAAAGAATATAGTTAAAACAAAATCATATCTGGAAACCAGGGGACTGCCAGCACAGTCAGTGGGGATTATTGGCCCTTGGTTTTGTCAGCAGTCTCCACAGTTTTGGTCCCCCTTGTGTAGAAACTTCATAAAATTGGCCAGATATGTGACAAGAATAGTAATGCATGTGAAAATGAACATGTGCACAGGAGTTACACTTCCATGGTAGCTGCTCAAAAGACCATGGGCTCAGGATTAGGGAATTATGGGGTCTGGGAATTATGAGAAGTGTTAGTAAAATTTGTGTTGTTGAGCTGGCTCTGGGATCTTGATGTAGAGTCACTTTCTGATTCAAAATGAATTTGTTTCAGTTTGACGTTCATCTGACTTCTGTCTCCAGCCCTTCTATCATTCATGGGTTCTTCTACATATGCGAGTGACCTGCTCTCCTTACTCTCTTTTTTATGAGGAAACAGAAAGAAAAGCAAAAAAATGTAGAACATAGATTAAGTGGAATCTCTCAGCATGAAGTTGATAAACAGCAGAAAGATCCATGATACACACTAGAGCCTGCAGTGGTTCTGGAAAGAAGCAGAGGTACCTTGGACAGCAAGTTCCTTCCACCGTTCTTTGTTCTGCTGGATGACCTCTCCCAGTAGATGGCGGACTTGCTTGAGGTTGACACCTGTGGAGCCCCCCCTGCAGTGAGGAGGAACATATTAATTGAGACCGCGAAAAACACAACCAATTGACCAGTAAAGTCAGTCGCTTAGTGAGTGCAGTCAGACACAACTAATTTGGGAACATAATGCCATTGTCAAACCAATTGAAGTTGTATTGGACCATGTTTTGAAATTGGAAATCACAATATTTACTTAGATGTTTATTTAGTTTAATAGTTTATTAGTTTAACTAGTTTATTTAATTTATAAAACATCTGCCCTACCTGGGGCTCTTTGAATCAGTGAGCCCAGACTGTATGGCTTCCTTCACAAGAGGAGTAATAATTTTCTCTACAGAGTCAATCAGCACTGAAAAAGTTGGCTCTACAATGAAGTCAATGAAACCTGGTTGGGCAAGGAAACAGTCAGCTCAACACAAAATATGTCAGCGATCAAACAGCCATCATTAAACCTCATGATTGCTGTAGAGCAATAATTGAGACATGAGGAACAGACAAATTAATAAACAGTCATTATGTAAACTGATATGTTTAACTATCTAATAGGGGGCAGCAGACAGCTTCTTACAGGCAACTATAAATACCTGAGACAAGAACTTCTCACACATACACACGCAAACACACTCGGTCCATCCCTACCTATCTGTGACTGTGCGATCATGGTGGCCTTGCGGTCACACAGTGGGGAGAAGGGGAGTCCAAGGGCTGCCTCCTTGTCACCCTACGTATGGAAACAGTGAGAATACGTAAACGCGTACGAACGCGCAATCGGAGTTTTGCTGCTAAATACTGTACCAGCTGAGGGAATTAATCTGCAGCTCAGCAGTTTCTCTATTGGACAGAGAGCAGACAAGAGCAGGTCCTTAACTACTGCATTTCCAACAATGCCATATATTACAGCTAAAGTTAGTATTAGTTCATTTGTATTTCTTTACACTCCCACCAATGCATGGTATATGGTCGGATATGCAAGATACACACACAAAACACGCACCTGTTGGAAGAATTCCTCCATGAGAGCCTTAGTCCATCGATAGTGCAGTTTCCAGGCCTTTGCTGGATGGCTAATGTCAGCAGCATGAAGCATCAGCGAGAGTGTTTTGGCCTTGTCTATTCTGTGAAGTACAAAAACACAACATAAGACACACACACACACACACACACACACACACACACACACACACATGCACACTCAATGGCTATCCCCAATCATCCTTCTTACCCTTGTGCTTGCTGCAGGCCACTCTTCATGCTCTTCATCTGCTGGAAGTGGCAGGACATGTCGGTGCCCATGACCATGTCAATGACAAGGCTGCGCAGCTCCCTGGAGCCATGAGGGGCACTCGGTCATTCATTCTTCACAGCGCTTCGTCATCACTGTTACTCATTGCTGTCAGTTACTTAGCACATTAGTACAGGTCTACATGTTCACTTGCAAAAATCATTATATTCAAAGAAAGATCAGACCTAGTAAATTTGTGCTTACTAATGAAGACTTTTAACCATCAGTGCTAATTTTTGATATACACTGCCAGGAGGTAGCAGCAGCAAGGATCTGTGCCAGCAGGGGACAGCTTACCGCCAGTCATCCTTTGACAGATTCTCCAGGATGTTCATCTCGTCCTCCTGCATGAGCTTGTAGGCAGCGCTGACATGGTGGTTCTCCAGGACAGAGCGATCATTGTACAGGATGGCCACCGCAGACCTGTAGGAGGCTGCACTCTGCCTCAGTGTGTCACCCCAGATGCTCAGAGGTATAACACCGTTAACACAGCATAGGAGCTATGCACTGAACAGACGAGTGGGCATACAGCATCAGAGATCAGGCCAGAGCATCGTGACCTTACTGACCCCCATCACATATAATTCTACGTTACATTTGACATTAATTCACTTACAAGATACCTTTCTCCAAAGTGATGGTCAGCAACTCACTCTTTCTCAGGCTCAGACTGGAAATTCCAACTTTAAAACAAGATGAAGCAGCTGCTGAATAAACTGTGCTATAATCTGAAAAAAAGATGGAGTGTCAAGAACTCTACACTGTTCCTCCTCTGGCTCCCTTGGGTGCAGATTTTTTTGTTGCCTGTTTTTTTGTGTCTCTTGTTGTGCATTTGGTTTTGCTGCACAACTACACCAGCAGACTGTTTTGTTTTGTTTATTTTTAACAATGGCTATGTAGCTTTTGTGTGGTTTGCGGGTGGTGTTACTCTGGACACGTCACACAAGGGGGCAAATCAGCAGCCCAGGCTTTCAGCTGGTCACTGCTGGTGTGTGTCTGTGGTGTATGAGTGAACCATGGGTTTCCACATGTCATCTGCACAGAAGCATTGAGTGACGTCACCTGCACTACAGTCACAGAATTCTAGACGTGGCACCCCCGTGATCTCACTGTGGTCTCCAGAGACTTTTCCAGTGGCGACCAGGTCCAGTTGAACTGTCAGTGCTGCTTTTGTATATCTGTACACTATCCATCTATTTATGTATGTTTGTGTGTATCTATCTTTTCTATCTTTCTGTCTGTCTGTCTGTCTGCTGTCATTAATTGCTTCTGATAGTTTATAATCTCAGATATATTTCTGTAAAAACAGCAGCTTAATATATTTGGAAACAATATCCTGAAATTTTGCAGTATAGACTGCAGCTCTGTGCATGTGACGTGTACAGATCTGTGCAGAGTTAAGCAAAGTGTTTTGGCTGAGTGAAGGAAAAGCTTGTCTCACCGGCTCTGAATCTGAAAGTTGTTGGTGGTTCCCGGGTGTTCAAAGTCATGAATGGCGGCTGCAAACACCGTGGCCAGTATCTCCAGCTCAGTGAGCCAGTGCTTAAAGTGGAAAATGGGAAAAGGGCCCTGATGGGGTCAGTTTCAGAGGAATAGGCTCTGTAACCACACAGGCCCCCACCAGTAGCCCACTGGACCAGTACAGCTCACCGTGATGCCAGTGTGCAGCAGGAGGAAATGCGTGGTTTGGGTCACGTCAGCAGCATGTGTTAGATTGTGGTATGGGTTCTTGTATTTGCTGTAGCCCACCTCCAGGGCTTCCACGAAGGAGACCAGGGCAGGAATGGGGATCTGTGTCCAAAAACAAACTCAGATTTCTCCTTTAGCTTTAAACAAGCTGATTACGGGTACTGTTTCAGTTCTAGAAATAGATAAACATGAGCAGTGTGAAAATGAGACGTAAAAAATAAAGTTTCCTTTAACAATCTGAACAGAACAGATTAATAGTCACATCAGTCTGACCCTGAAGTGGTTAATGAGGTCATATCTGTTGAGGAGCTCATAGAGCAGGAACTTGAGCGAATGTTCTCCACTGGCCTCCTGGAGAGTGAAGACGTCGAAGGACCACTGGTCAATGTCCTGCAGACAACAGCACAGCTCACTGCTCTGTAAGCTCTTCAGATAACCTTCCGGAAAGCTAAATAGTCACTAAAGGCCCTGGAACTGCCCCATATCCAGTACCAAGGTCCAACAACAGGGGAACAACACTGGAAGCTTGAGAGGTACCTTGAGAGCCTCTGTGACTGCTACAGGGAAGATCAGGGCTGACACATTAGATGTTCTTCTGTACATCCTGTAAACGCAGAGTTTGTTGTGAGTGTTTAATATTCAAATAAGAAAACATCCACAACATTGTTTTTTCTGTATTTGTTTAAATAAGGTTATAGAGGAATAAAGATTTGGTGATGTTAAAATGCACAAGGTGGCTTCAGGGGTTAAATATTAAAGATCTGGTTCCCACCCAAAACCTAAATCTAAACATCTTTAAAAAGAAAGTGTTAAAGAGGGGAAAATACACTCATCTTAGGGGTTAACCCTCACCTAACCTTAACCCAGAAACACTCCTCATTGTGTTATTGATCAGTGACACTCAGGAACACCACATACAGGCCATAAACACTGTGGAAGTGGTGTGTATTAAAGTGGTCCCACAATTTTTTTTTTTATGATCAATCCTATTTTTATTGGGTGTTCTTTACTGCCATCTGTTGGTTCTTAGAGAGTTAAGACATACAGTACATGCATTCTTTATTTGTTTTTTATATACTTATTTATTATTACTTTTTGTTTACTTGTTGATCTGTGTCACTGCTGTTTGTTGTACAATGTTGTTCTGAATATTGTCGTTCGGTTGATTTGGCAAAACAAGTTTACATTTGACATGCCAATTTGTAACTTCAGAAAAGTGCATCCTGAGTGTGTGTAACTACAGTAGCTGATGCCAAATCAGTAACACAAGCAGCTTTCTGTTGCGTCAGTTTTTTGCTGCAAATGAATGTATGCTGTGCATCAAGTATCTGACAAGTGTTCTGTTCTACGTAGTGCAACAGGTGAGTATGACAGCCTGAAATGGTCACCATGGAAACAGCATCACCTTTCCACGAAGATGCTGGCCTGCACGGCATGAACAATGCTGCGGAAGCGTGGCTTCTCCTGGGGGTGGCGCCAGGACACACCTGTCCTCCTGCTGAAGGTGGACTCCAGCCAGTCACGCACTTCCAGGGGTACTGAGTCAGCCTGGATGTTACCGAGCTCTTTTTCAGAGTCCAGCAGCCATCTGTAGTGCAGAGAGGAACACAGGGCCAACAGCAGGTGGAGGAACTTGATGAAAAGTGTTAATGTGAATGGGTTGAAGTCAGCTACTACTGTTACTCTCAGTACTGTGTCCCTGAGTGACAAAGTGTAGTCGATTCATATCCTTTGTACATGACGTTTTAGCAGGTTTCAACTTGAGATGTTCTTTTATATAGCTGAGTAACTCATTCATTGGCTCCTGCATCACATTCCCATGTCAACGATGCTGCAAATCAGAGGTGTATTTGGCTATACAGCATCCTGGGCAGCATGAGTCATCCTGTCTTCTCCCAGTTAGCCAGAGCAAATACTTGGAACATCTTCTTACAGTGTGTAATAGACAAGGACAGAATGCATTTTAAATGGAATAATTATATTCATGAAAATTATGGAACAACAGGAATGGATGAAGATCCTCAAGTCACGCAAAAAATCTTAACTGTGACTTTTGTGCGGTAAACCTAAACCCCGAACACCACTGGAGGTTCCTCTGGGCCCTGAGCACCCAGGAGCCACTGTGGAATTAGAGCTGCATAATGCTAACTCACCTGGTCTCACCAATATAGACAGCTTCCAGGACAGCGGCTGCCTGCTCTATGCTGTTCTTCAGGTCGGTCACATTCACCTCTCCCTTCTCCAGTTCTCTGGCCAAAGACCTCAGTCTGCAGGGACACACCCCTCCAGTTAAACCACAAACTTCTCAGGTTAAGCAGTAAACCAGTCTACACAACAAAAGACTAACTGTGAGAGACACCAGACAGAGCAGTTTGGGCCTGGAGACTATGACCCCGACCTATTAACTGCACTTGCTTACAACGGTCAGTTGTTCCTTCTATGGTTTTCAAGTGAAAAACTCAAAGGTTGCTGGTATTGGTATAGTGGGACCACTGGATTTTCTCTGAGCTTCTAAGGTGAAATAGGCCCAATTTGACAGAGCATCAAAATTGATTCAAGCAGAGACTTCAGAACAGTGGCAAAGCTGTGGAATAAACCTGGTACAGTTGTGTCGACATTGTGGAAGGATTTTGCCAATATTATTTAATGTTGTGAAAGTGTTGTGTCAGCATAGTGTGAGATGGGTGGTACAACTTGGATAGGGGGCAGAGTTCAATTGATTGACAGCTCCCAGGACAACCAGTGGCTACCACCTAAGAGGAAGTTGGCATAGGTGTTTAAGGCAGATGGTCTGAGGGTTTAAGATGAAAATGTTGGGGAATACTGGACAGGGAGCAGGAGAGCTCCCAGGAGAGACTGGTAACACTGGCTGTTTCAATTGGTTTCTTTGGCTTTAGTTCATTTGCTTGTTTGTGACTAGTGCTGTCTGCTCTGTTTGGCTTTAAGGGGGCATGCCCCTAATTGTTTTTCTTTAATATCTTCTTCTTGGACATGAACATTGCTGTCCTGTGCCTTTTATCCTACCTTGGTGGCCATCTCCACCCCACAACCGGCCACAGTAGTTGAAGATTTGTGTCACTATTGAGGAACTTTTGTGCCAGTGTTGCAGCTATATTGTGCTGAGAAATGGACAATGCTCTCAATCTCAAGACTATCAAAGCTCACTTATAATTTAGTCCACATCAGTGTTCAAGCCTTCAGCATCACTGTGCTTCTGCTTCTTGTCTCCCGCCACACCCCGTGCACATTTCCAAAGTCTTCCACAAGGGTCTGAGGGTCCCAGCACAGTTGCAACCCCTGCAGGTTTCACAACACTCCAGTGACTGACAGATGCTGTTCAGAAAATCAACATTTTCATGCAGAAACATCCATAAGCGATTCAGCAACGTAAACAGGGAAGTGGAAGATCTTCACAGGTGGAGACCAACCGCAAACAACTCGCAGAAGCACAGTGCCTGGTTCATATTTATTCAGCCAGATCCGTGGAGCAGGTCTTGTGTGGTTCTATTAAGACAGAGTTGGATTTGCACCAGCTGGCAGAAGCAAGACCAGGACTCCTCCTTCTTGACTGTTTCTTCCTGTGCTTCTGTTTCCAGCAGAAACCTCAGTGGATTCTGAGTGAGTGTTTTTGGCTGAGAAAATGCAAAACTCCTGTGCTGTCTGCATTCTTTTCAAGGGCTACTCTTCCTCAGCTTCACAGGAGCTCTGCTGTAGCCATGTCTAGCTCAACACTGTCACAGTGACATCATGGAAGAATGCTGTAAGTTTTAAGGACTTTAAAACAGCTAAGAGAGCTTAGTGTTCATCCTCAAACCCAAGCCAATCAGGTGGCGAGTGCACAGCCGTAACAGTAGGGTGGTGTGTAGCATAAGAGCCAGAGCCTGGGGTGCATGCAGATACTGGTTTGTTCATTCAAGCTCACTCTCACTTTATTCCCACACGAGGTCCTGTAAAAATGTCATAAACCTATAATAAATGAAAAAATACAAATGTTAACTGCTGTAGTAACTGTATCCATTTTAGTGGGTTTTGGTGATATTTTACTATAAATAGGTTGTCCATTTTGAGGGTTTGAAACACAAGCACATGTTCGCTTACACACATTGTGCATGTAACCATGTAATCTGCAACATGTGTCATTGGACTGCGGGAGGAAACCCACACAGACATAGGGAGAACATGTAAACTACACAGCCTGAGCTGGATTTGAACCTATGCCCAAACAGCCCAGCCACTGTCAGGTAGCATCACTGCACTGCCCCCGCTTGAATGCCTGTCATCAAAATTTTATGGTATAAATTATATGTCCTTGCTTTAAAAACTGTGAAAGTGAGTGGACTGAAACTGGTCCCACTCTCATTGTCTTTTACTGCTATCTATCAGCTCAGAGTACTTATGTACTGTGTAAAATATTAATTCCATTACACCTTGTTAGGGCTTCAGTGGCTTGGATTAATAAAGAAGAGAAAAAAGACTAATTCCCAGTGGAGGAGCATAGTTTAAGGAATCACTCTGTTGTCCTGCAGGTTAGTGAATTACTGCAATCATAGAAAAGTGTCCATGAGGTAACATTTAATCTACATAATGCTCTGTTTGCACCCAAAAAGTGATTGTACTGAGTGTGTGACGCACACACTGATCGTGGCTCTAAATGATGATTGAGTCTCAACGCCTCCATTTCATATGGAAAGGGCCCAGTGAGAGGTGTATTTGGCTCCATGCCATCAGACTGCAGCTCCCACCACTGCAATTAAAAGCAGCATCAGAGACCTTCCTGGAACATTTAGATTAAATTCTACCTCTAAAACAAACTGTTTACACCCATTTCAGTTGGGAAGACTGAGTTCACTGCCAGCGCTGGTTTCACACTCAATGGGGGACTCTGTGACGAGCAGTAATGCAACCATACATCACAGTAATGCACCACTTCATACTGGTGTCTGCTGAGAAGAAACATGCGATGTGTAAAGAAATAAAGCCATTATCATGTTCCTTACATTTCTCTGTTCCTGATGTGAAGAGAGGAGCTGAGGAACCCAGCCAGTCAGCATGAGAAGTTTTGACCTTGGAGGAGTGTGATGCTCAGAGGGGAGGAGCTTCTCAAGACACAGTGAGATCTACAGCCAGCAATGTGACGTATGGCCTGAACCCAATTTCCTACTGCAGGAGTCTATGTAAGAAACTGGTAAGGAATTGTGATGGTCTGAGTTATGATTCAGAGTAAAGGACAGCAGATGCTCACCTCTGAGATGTGTTTCTGTACTTCTGCCTAAAAAAATGGAAGATTAAATAAATCACAAAAAAGTTAAACAGTGGTTAAGTAAAAAAAGAAATTACATGACAGAATGGTGTTCAATGAAGCAACAGGATTACACATGTGACCTGCTGGTAAACAACATGTGACTTGCTGGTAAAGAACTGGTTACCTGCTGGTAACAGACTGGTGACCTGCTGGTAAAGGACTAGTTACCTGCTGGTCTGTCCTAGCAGGTTTTTGATGTTTTGCTGAGGTGGAGAGGATGTCAGGAGGTTTGATGGAAGAATTTCAGCTCCAGTAAATATAAAAATGCATAAATTCCTGTTTAAATAATATAAGAAACTGCTTTAAATATCTCCTCAACCGTTCCTTTCAATGTGACCAGATACAAACATCTTCTACACTTTCTCATTAATTTGCCTGAATATTCCTCTGGTTGTCATGCAGTAACTGACAGAACCAGGAGGGACACCCAGTGTTGTGACCCTGTTCCACCACCCCCTCTGTAGCCTGTATAGGGAAACGCTATCCATATCCCCCCATGTGACTTTGGCTAACACTCACCACACACCACATGCTTCATGTTGCACACTGTACACCACACAGCATGCTGGGGCTTTTAGTGTCCGCAAAAGATGCCCAGTTGAAGTTAACTGCTACACACACTGCTGCTCACATAAACTCTGTTCCTCACACACCCTGCCGAACTCTTGACAGACTTCTGGTTTTCAGTTTCATTTACTCCTTTGAACTGAATAGTTCACGTGGGTCTCGTAGCATTTCATACGTCATGTCTCTCTTCTGAGAGGCAACAAACTGACCACTGAGGAGATATAGTGGTTCCTGCTCTCCTTGTTCAGTCTGTAGAATCCACAACCAAACGTCCGTGACATCCTATCCTTGCCAGCAGTCATGCAGTCCTACTGTCTATCATGACCCTAAAGAAGCTTGTGAGTTTTGTGGATGAGTCTTGCAGCCCCAGTCACCCCCCGCAAATGCTCACCCCTGTGCAGCGCACTTACATTCCCTGAAGTCGCAACTGCACACGGTCAGTCTGCTCCAACCTGGAGAACTTTGAGGAGCTGCTCTTCAAACCAGGTGGCTCCATGGCGACAGGCAGGACTGAGTCCTCAGAGCATCCCGGCTAGAGGGATCTCAGCCTCACTCTGTCTGTTGCTGAGGTTCAATTTTCCTCTCAAAACAGTAGCAGCTTCCAGAGGAACACAGGAGTCTGAGCTCATTCCTCTGAAACCTCCCTTCCTCCCTCTCACTGTGTGTGTGTGCGTGTGCGTGTGCGTGTGTGTGTGTGTGTGTGTGTGTGTCTCTCTCTCTCTCTTTCTCTTGCTCTCACTCTCTCTCTCTAAATCTTGCTCTCTGTCTCTCCTGCTCTTTCTTTCTTTGTCTCTTTCTCACCCTCTCCATCTCTCTCTCTGTCTCTCACTCTCCCTCTCCCTCTCTATGTACATCTTTCTCCCTCTCTCTCTATCTCTGTCTTTCAGAGTTAGGTTTTTTTTCTCTGCACTCTAAGGTCACTCTTAAACATCTGTGCAGGATTTCAAATTTATTTTTGTTCAATTTTGCAATCCCATCCCAGGAGGTAGCAGTGAAAATTGATGACTGGCCACTTAATGACAAAGAACACTTTGCAGTACTGTCCTGATGCACCCTGAGTGTATCCCTGCAACCCCCTGGGACAGGATAGGTCCCAACTATCTGTCTGATGCATCAGGACACTTGAACAAAAACATGAGGACATGTTAGAAGAGACCCTCAAAGGTGTTTCTTTGATCGAGCATTGCTCTGTTCCCTATTCTATTTTGGGCTCCCTTTCTGGATGAGGTCTAAGAGTGAGGGCATGAGTGCAAAAAAGTAAATCAAGAATAATAAACGGTCAGTCCCTAGAAAAAATTCACTCCACTGCTGATGTGCTGCTGTGTCACTGTGTGAGAAAAGTACTCCGTAAAATGCATTGAATTGAACTGAATGGTTATATCTAGAGGAGCCACAGCATAGGTGGTGTGGGGCCAAAGGACCTTGTCTGTTATTTGTTGAATCCTGGCAGGTAAAGCATGTAGACCAATGGAGGTATACCGAATTGAGTCAATGAGTGAAGAAAGGAGACGTACAGTAGGACTCTGGAGACAAGGTAGTCTGCGAATATCCCTTTGTTAAACCCAGCATGAGATAAAGACAACAACCGTCTAGATGATTCAACAGTTTATTGACTCTGGTCATAGGAAAGGCATCAGACTTGGTAGCTGGATTCACCATAATGCCATGGTCCACATGATTCTTGTTTCAGATGTCAAGGAAGTAATTGAGAGCCGGAATAAGGGTGAACAGTTTTAGGATGGCCCGATAGTGTAATATTGTAAGAGAGTTTTTGTTCAGACAGTGGAATTTATTATTTTGGAGGATTGAAAAGTCTCTCTAGACTTTAGTACCAACCTTAATTGACCATGCAAGATGATCTTGTACAGTTAGATCAAAAGTGGTGAATCCCTTTTAATATTCGAGAAGACTCTCTCTTTCGGACACGTTTCTCTCCTAATCTCCTGACAGCTACATAAATGACTCCAAGACCATCTGCTCTGATTATCTATGTATTTGCTATTTGAATGTCATTCCTACAAGCGGCTACTTCAGGGGTGTGAACCACCTCCATAAACTGGCATCACACCATTTGGCATCATAATCACCTTAGCATGCTCTATCAGACTGGATTCTGCAAGCAGCTATTCATATAATATGTGCCTGAAAAAGCAATGGTATTGTAAAAAGTGACTGGGTTTCAACAATCAAACATCTGCAGCAATAACTCTTCATCTTATGGACTCACTGTTGATGCATTTCTGTTTGTTCTGTTTTGCATTACTTTGGAGAAACGGGTCTGTAACATGAATACATGTAAACTGTGAGCAGGCTGAAGGTGGTTTCCTGGCAGGGGACAGAGAGGACTATGATAGACAGCACTTTATTCCTTGCTCTTAACAAGCTAAGTTAATAACAACCAGTTGCAACCTCTTGGAGCCCAGTCCATGGGAACATATAAGCTTGTCTGAAGGACTTTGGGAGGACAGGGACAGTAATGAGCAAGACGGCTCCCAGTAGTTGGCCGGGGGTCTGATTTGAGATGAGCATTTTATGTTGTTTGTTTGGTGTCTAATTTGGTTTTGCGCTTTTCTTGTACCTTAAAGGGGCCATATCCCCATTTTACATTTGTGTTGTTAATAAAGGTCTGCTTTTTCAGAAATCCTGCTGTCCTTGGCCTCCGTCCTTCCTTCATTGCCAATTCCACACCACAGCTTTTCTTTTTTGGAGGCAACTAAGTTGTTACCTGACACGTCAGTAGTGTTTCACCCCTTCCCTTTCTCACGTTGCATTACATTTACATTTATTCACTTCTGAGAATCTTATGACAGCTTTGCTCTGTCTCCTGGCTCCACTGATTTTAGATATTTGAAATTATTCTTACAATGTTGTCATGGAAAGGTATTCTTAATTTCTTTCTCAATGGTGACTTAGTCAAGTTCTTCTGGTTTATCTAATTTAAAAGTTAGGAAATCACAGAACATTTCAAGAGCTCCAGTAAAAACATGATTTTCTCTGCTGTTCAAAACAAGGTTCACAGTCACAATGCCTCCAGTCAGTCTGTAACATAGGAGTGGACCATTGTGAAGGGTCCGCAAATGCACACATTCATACGCAAGCAGTGTCCATCTGGGCAACACAGAGGGCCTTAGGGTGTGTGCAGCAAGTGCCCAGGTTCAAACACAGTGCCAGGCTCTGAACAAAATCAGCAGATGGTGCAGACATGGAGGATTTCCAGGCACACTGGGGCTCTGGGTTGGCATGATTAGGGGCCGTGTGCCAGCTGAGGGTCTCTGGAAAGTGTGGGGACTTAGTCCCAGCAAAGGCAGTGGCACAATAGAAGCACACAGAGCGGCAGTATCTGCCAGTAAGATGCGACTGGGATGAACGGAAAAAAATTTTCTAAAACGGGCCTTTAACCATATTCTCTATCTTCAATTTAACTAACCAGTTGTTATTATTTCTCTCAAAGCCAAACATCCTAGGAACTGAGGAGCAGGGTGGAGGAACCATCTGTTTGCACTTAGTGTCGTGATCCACCTGCTTCTCTCTGCACCACACGCTCCATAGTGTGATGTCATACTTGGAGGAGGGCAATATTCCCTGACTCTACTGACCACACAGGAGGCCCCCAGCTAAGGCAAGTGAGTTTATGTTTATTGCGTTACGAAACTTATATGATTATATTATATGATTATATAACAGATATATCATATCTGTTTATAAGGTTGTGTTAAAACAGAAAGTGTGGAGTCAAAAACCACAATAAATCAGCACATGAAACAGTGAAATCTGAGAGGAAACAGGGGAGTTCACTGCACTCGGTCATTCTGGCCACGTGAAGGTCATTCTGTATATCTGGATAAATGTTTCTTAATTTGATGTGTGTATGAAGTCTGATCTTGAAGAAGACATGGACATCCCCCTCCAAGATGTGCATCCTGGATGTGTGGACATGTAAACTGCATAATGCATGCATGCATAATGTATAACATGTCAGAATAAGGATGGGAAAATCCTGCAACTGGAATTCTTTCAAGAGCAATGTTAATTTGAAAAGGGAGGTCAAGGCAGTAGCCAGGCCTTCGGTTTAAGGAGAAACATCATTCCTCAATAACTTCATAGTAAGTTCACAGTAACTCAGAGGAAAATGCCGAGCAGATCTTCAGGAACTTGGTAGAAGGTTCAGAGTGGTTCCTCAATTAGCTCAGGGTAATTGTAGGGCAAACGGAGAGAAACCCTGCAGTGAGGAGCCTGAGGCATGCTGTGAACCAGGCAGCTGGACTGGGGGGTCTCGACTCATCCTCCCTCACTCTGCAGAGTGAAAAGGAACAGTTGTCATGGAAACTCTGCAAATAATGAACCAAAAAGAAAAGGTGTCTAGACCAGTGGGGGGCCAGTCAAAGTGATCTTGAGGCATCTGGAATCAATTGCCTTCATTGGTCATAATGGAAATAATTAAAGTTAATATTTTTACACATGCACACACAACACAACCACACACACACACACACACACACACACACACACACACACACAGATGAATGAATGCTAATCAACAACAATGTTAAGATCAGAAATGATTAAGAATAATCAGAACAGCAAAAGTCATATATTTTTGTAAGTTTGTGACAGAGAGAGAGAAAAAGAAAAGAGAGAGAAAGGCCCTGGGACCACCACATGACACATGAAGCCCCAAGGGGAGTGTGTGCAGCATGTGCAGCGTGTGGGCATGAGCTGGGCAGTGAAAGCGTGGGTAGAGAGTGCACTGGGACTGAGGGATGATCCCTCCACAATTGCTCCCCAGGCCTTGTGTTACCATGGATATGTGGCACAAGGAGGTAAACAGCTCCAGTGTGCAGGGCTCATTAGAGATGTACGAAGCAGTAGTGGGGATGTTCCAATGGACCAGCCAGAAGGTTACAAACCTGGGCAAAAAAGAGGCAATCTAGTTTCAGATGCATGTCAGGCACGTCTGCCCCCCCCTCCTCCTTAGGAAGGTACATGTCCTTTCTGAGACAGCTTAAACATAGACAAGGGCAGAGGGTATACCTGTGCTAAGTACATTATTGTGGGGAGGATATCAACCTTCAGGGTTAGACTTTTGCCTATAAAGGACCGGGACCTGGTCCTCTATAATCCCATTTTCCATCTGTCTTGTGTCAGGTATTCCTCCCAGTTCACCTCAGCCGTACCTTCCCTGAGGAAGTTAATCCCAAGCACTTTGAGAGAGTTATCACATCTGGTAAAAACTTTGATGTTGTCTACCTTGATGAGCACCTTACTGAGGTTCAGAGCTTCCCCAGGTCCAGGTCCAGCACCAGACCAAGGGACAATGTGGTGTCATTTGCATACTGGGTCAGCATTACGACCCCCCCCCCCCCCCCCCCCCCCGCAATTAAAAAAAAAAA
>UFQX01000668.1:61081-88046 GCA_900497675.1 Arapaima gigas
CCCCCCCCCCCCCCCCCCCGAACTGTAAATCGCTCATTTAAAAATCCAGATACCTCTGGCAGGCAGGTTTATTTTTTAAAAATATTTATTTATACAAATGCTCCTATTAATGACCTCTTTTCCTGCAAACTCTGTGGTGCCAAATATGGTTTGAAAGGTGAAATTGGGAGTTGCATTCAGGGTTGTACACTGTGCTTGAAGAGCTAAGTTGTGGACAGAGGGAATCCTCGTGGCTTTGCAGTGCCATTAGAGGGATGGAAAGGAGAAGCAATGAACCAGTGAACCCAAAATAGAAAAAATACTAAACAATAATAAAAAAACTGTAACTTGTAACTGTAACTAAAATCATTGTATTAACTATGAGCTACATTTAAATTAAAACTAACTGGACTAAAAATACATTATTTGCTCAAGCTCCTATTTAATGCTGATGGCTGAAAACTTCAAGCTGTAAACAAATGCAATGGTATTCATCTTGATTCGTAACTCTCAGGAACACCAGATATGAGCTATAAACTCTGTGGGAGGAAGAAAAATAAAGGTGACCCACATTCCTATTTCTTTTGCTTATGTTTAAAGTCACCTTTTGGCTTGGAAGGTAAACGCAGGTTTTCTCCTGCTAAGTAAAGTAAAATCTTTATAAGGCAAGTGAAGAAAAAGTAATTAGATGCCTTTTGGACACAAGTACAGTGAACCACTTAGTGGTCCCACAGTGAATGAAACAGGTCAGTGCCTTCATGCTCCCTTTCATGTATCATGATGAAAATAAATTGCTTTTGGTGTTTTTTCCAGCTGCATTAACATTTACACTTCATAAACATCCCGTCTTCCACAGGGCAGCATGAGGTGTCCAGCACCTTTCCTTTGACCAGCTCTATCTACATGGCTTCATACACAGAATAAATGCCATGATTCATTTTTATGTAATGTCGCTGGCTGTTCTGAATACACCTGACTAGATCCAGCGCAGTCCAACACATACTCTCAAACAGGGCCATCGAACACAGAATGGAGTCGTACAGACAGAGCACCAATGGATTAAGTAAAACAATTGCATAAGTGTTACATAAGAGTGCCACATCTCCCCAGTCCTGTCTTCTGCTGGATGGTGCTGTGCAATGTGCAGGACAGAATCAGCTGGCTCCCATTTTAGGGACCTGCAGCTGTACCCTTGAGAGAGGTACTGTAAATCCAGCTTACCCTGGTGAAATACCAGGCTGTTTAAACATGTTGATGCAGAAACAACATCTTCACAGCAACAATCCCAGAGGGAAGCTGAAACAAGGGAAGGAAACAGGAACACAAAACACTTATGTCGCTGGTGTCACTTCTGGGGGTCAGTGTGGGACTGGATTCTTGCTGAAACTGCTTCATATGAATGGGACAAAACCACACAGAACTGAAGGCACAATGAGAGCCAGTCCTGATTCATTTACATTTACATTTATACATTTTTCAAGCACTTTTCTCCAACATAACACACAACTCAGGGAAAACAGCTGAGTAATCACCTGGGCCAAAACTAAGAACCTGGAGCCTCTGCATGTTGTGCAGGATGTCTCTGTAGGACCAGGCTGTGGATTCAATGTATTTTGGAGATGCAGATAAATAATTGAACCTGAACCATGACACATACAGTGACACACAGTGACACAGTGACCCACAGTGACACACAGCCACACAAAATATGATGACAGCTTGCAAATATTTGCAGTGGTGGGGTCACACTTGTCAAGAACCCACAAAACTCCACATTATTTAAAAGGGGTG
Organism: Arapaima gigas; assembly: GCA_900497675.1. Taxonomy (NCBI): domain Eukaryota; kingdom Metazoa; phylum Chordata; class Actinopteri; order Osteoglossiformes; family Osteoglossidae; genus Arapaima; species Arapaima gigas. The sequence goes on from UFQX01000668.1 coordinate 62,852, forward strand.
TAGGTAGTACAGTATTCTTTCAAGAGCCCTGAGTTGCTACCTGCATTCCTCCCTGCAGTTTTATACATTTGTAGTTACCTGTGAACTGAGAAGTGGTAGTGGCCCCCTCATGCTCATGCAGAGATTTTCAGTTTACCACAGCACTCACTGAGTGCAGAACTCCACATTATCTTTTCACTCCTCTGCAAACTTGGATTACCAGTTGTTTCCTTTCCCTTCCTTTCCTTTTACTACTCTTTGCAAAACCCAGGTTTCTCAGGCAGCCAGGGACCACCACCCTCAGCCCCCCCAGTGGCAAGCTGCTCCAGGCCCTTCCCACACCCACACAGAGACCACAGTCCTCCTCCCAAACACACCAGTCTGCAGGTGGGTAGCAGCACCTCTTTGAGGCTTCAGCACCCTTGAATTGGTTGTTACTCAGCTTGCTGTGCTGTAGTTGAACCAGGTACAACAGTGAACAATGAAAAGGTTGCAAGGTGGGCATATGAGCAGGTTAATATGAGCAGTTGAAAGGTCCTATTTTCTAAATAACGTAACGATGAATGAAAAGGAGCATCTTTCTGCCTGTCTATCGATCTCACAGTCTACCTGCTTATTTATCTACCTGCCTGTATGCACCTCTAAAAGACAAGTCTTCAATTGCTCATAGTCATACAGAAAAAAAGAATTTATGAGAAAAGTTTTTATAACAACACTGATATAGTGTGTTAGCACTTTTAAAGGATTTTGAGTTGAGTATGTTACAAAAAATTTAATAAAAACATAAACTGCTATGGTAGAGCACCTGTATCTGTATCTGAATAATGTAGATTATAACGTTGCCATTAACTTTCCTTTGAATCATGAAGGACACACAGTCATGAGGTTGACTTGGACTACAAGATGGAGGACTGGACCTCTGTGTGACTCTGTGGATTATCCCCAATTACCCTCCAATAGTCAGTAATGTAAGGCTGCTGGCTGTACCTCGGGAACCCCCCCCCCCAAGATCCCCCCCAGCTGAGATCGGCCACTATCAAGTGTTCAGGGTTACCTGGAGATGCTGTGACCAACCTGCAGTTTCCTCGCCACCCAAACCCACCTGCATGTTGACCATTGTGTAGCATTCATGTCAAAATTCATCTCACTGTGAAGCATTTTATTGACTGTTAGTAAACTACACACAGGACCTCAGCTTGTGGCCACTCACCATATGATAGACGGCCCTATAAAACGGATAGACAGATATCATACAGTTTGAAGGTATTGCTTTAATAATAGAGAAACAAATAGATGCCTAACACATAAAAAAGAAAGCAAAAGGATAAAAATCAGGTATGAAAACACTGGTAAAATGCAGTGTAAATGAAACTGATCTGTTTTGTTTTTTCTTATTACAGTGGCTTTTTTAAATTATGATTTAGTATTTTTATATTAAATTTTATCAACAGAAATAATTCATTTTCTATGGCATAAGATTCAACACTTAACACAGAAGGGATGAATATAATGACAGAATTACATAAATGACCCCAAATTAGATGATCAATAAATGACTGAGCAGCTGTATTGCAAATGGCTATTAAGCAAAATATTAATTATTCACAGTAGGTGTCAGCATTGGGTGATGCTCAGATATGTACTGTTGGAGTTTCTTCTACAACCCAAGACAACTAATTTTGGAAAAACCCAGGTAGTCAGCACTTAAACTGCAGGTACATCGATCAGTAAATCCACTGGTGGCAGGAATAAGAGTGGGGAAAATTATGAGCGTTTGTCAAACACAGGAAGAGTGGGGTGTTGAATGCAGATTGTGTAAAACTGGTGGGATCAGACCTGAGAAAGCAGGTAGAAATCACAAAACTGAGCAAAAACCCATGAGCTTCACACCACTGCTCTTGAAGGAAGACCTCCCTTGCATTTATTGTTATAAACTCTATTTATCTGACACCTTTATATACAGTAACACCATGTGAGGTTGGTGCATTGAGCTACTTATACTGATTTTCCCATTTATATAGCATGGCAAATCTCGCCAAAGATAAACATCTTGATCCAGGGAACAAAAGCAAGCAGGAGATTCAAACCCAGGACCTTCGGGGAGGGGAGGTAGACCACAGCTCTGACCAGGACACCACATGCTACCCAGGCCTGAATGCAAAAAAACAGAAACTGGAGGAGAAAAGTTTGATTCCTTAGCAGAAAAATTAGTTCGTTGTTTTATTGGACTCCAGACTCCCCCCCCCCCCCCCCCCCAAAAAAACCCCAAAAATCTGCTTTGTCCAGAGAAAGACAGGCTTTTGAAGAACACACATGAACACGAACACCTCCCNCCCCCCCCCCCAGAAAAAAACCCCAAAAATCTGCTTTGTCCAGAGAAAGACAGGCTTTTGAAGAACACACATGAACACGAACACCTCCCTCCTGATCATCTGCACAAAACTGGCCCCTATTGCTTTCAAGTGTGTGTAACACCATTGAGCTGCATGCTCCCCTGTGGTTTGTAGCCTTTTAGTTGTTCCAGAAAACCTGGGTTGGGGCAAATGACGGGCCGTGCCTTTTTCACCAGGGCGAATGCATCGTCAAAGGTCAGCCCCTCACTGCAGATGAGGTGTCCGACAACGATGGCAGCAGATCGGGACACTCCGGCATTGCAGTGGACGAGGACAACTCCTTTCTGAGGGGCACAGGACAAACACCCAAAGGTCATGCTGGTGCACAGGCCCAAAACTGCTCATCTGGACACACTGTGGCACTTGTCCCACAATGCTGAGCAATGGTACCCTGACCCACCCAGGCCTCAGGTCACAGTAATGCAGTGTAAGTGAGAAGCTCTTGTTACTAATGAACGGTCTGTGAGGCCACAGAGCCGAAAGCCACGTCCCAGGTTACGCGGGCAGCTCTAACAATGCAGCACTGGCCAGACTCCATTTACTACGCACCGGAAACTGACTGATAATAGTTTTTGTATGAATAAACCCCAGAGAAGGTGCATCATGTGATGGCGTGGAGGAGACGGCCGATGCCCCGCAAAGCTGTATGGCAAACAAAGGTGGCAGAGATATGATCTTCCCTGCGATGTGTTGAATGAGTCACGGTGAGAACCGCTCATTTATTATTGAGCTCACTGTGCGGACACAAGGAAGGCGGCTGTTCCGCATCAGCTCTCAGGTGGGTATCGGATCTGCCGGGCGTTATGTTCAAACAGCTGGGGAAGGAGGCTTACAAAGCAAGCGACATCAGGCTTCTTGTGTTAAATAAGACAGGGATCAATATAGGGAGGCAGAACCTAGGCAGTTTGGTTGATAAGCTGCTTTAAATATGTAAAAATGTGGCATTTCAGTGGAGGAGGCTACTAGTCTTCAGGCATCACGGTTCCCCCATGAAGCACCTGCAACCCTGACACCGAGGACAGAGAAGCAGAACGATAGGGAGGTTGTTACCTCTCTCTGGGCTTGATCTATGAACGCAGAGGACTCCTGGAAATAGGAGGTGATGACAGTGTCTGGGAGGTCCAGGATGCTCAATGTTTTGTATATAAACAGGTCAGGGAAAGCATTCTCAACACCATATGCAACATTCAATATGTGCGAAACCTAAAACAAAAGAAAGGATCTCTTAAGACAGAAGGCAGATAAAAATGCATGTGAAAATTATAGAATCAAATCTCCAATTCAGTCTGAGTTTTACCTTAAATTTCGTTAATGTGCCAAAATCCTGGGCAGCATCTTGAGAACCTAATAAACAAATTGACAAGTAAGCAAATAAACAAATAACAACTACACACAATGAATGTACTGCCCATGTAAAAAAAATAAAATGGCTATTTTTTTAGTTCCATAAGCCTTGTAGCGTTTTAAATTCTGCCATATTTACACTGTTAACTTCTGAAGTTTGGAATTTAAAACTCAGGATGCATGCAGAGCAGCATCTCCAGACACAAGTCATCAATGCATCTAATTTTAATAAACACCTGGCAGCTGTAGAACATTATTTTGGATCTGACTCAGAAACTCCAACCTGCAACTATACCAGGCAGCTGAGCCTCATCCCACCTGGCTCTCCTGATTTTTTTCTCCTGAAGTCACTCTCAGTTTAAAGACAACTCATTTAATTCATGTTTAATATTGTGTGTAACACACAGCACTGGGCAGTGTGACACATCAGTGTACATTTATTCTGAAGGACCAACCATGGAATTTTTCCTTATACTCAGACACTGCAGATCACCAGTGAGCCTCAGGCTCCAACCTGTCATTTACCTAGAAGCAGGTATGGCCTCACCACGCCGACTTGCAGGTCCCACGTGTCGTCAGGCACATAACCGCAAGACCCTCCGGGTGGAAGCGGGTCCTCAACCACATGCACCATGGAGCCTTTCCATGTTTCGATGATCCTCTTACCACTCAGCGTGGTTACCCGGGTGCACTGCTTTCTGAGGTTGCTCTTGGAGAAGGACTTGATCTCCTGTGCAAGCGAATTCATCTCATGGGTCTAATGGACACTGGACAAAATGCAGGAAAAAGGAAACGGTCAAAGAGTCTGGAATGCCACCGTCTGATTCCTATTTTTCTCCTCTTGTATTTTTCTTATATTTTTAGTTATTGCCAGTTCTTCTCTTCTATTTTTCTTGCCTTCCTTTATTCCTCGCTAATTGTCACATACCTTTCTTATTCTCTTGCTCATTTTCTGTCTTAATTCTCATCATAATCTACTCTTATTGTTCTTTCCTCTTATTATTATTGTTCTCTTATTCCTCCTCTTATCGTGTCATTCTTTCTTCTTTTATTTCTCTCCCACTCTTTTAGTTTTATTGGTTTTATTATTTCTTGTCCTAGAATTTTTATTCTTTCATTTTTTTCCTCTCTTTTTCATTCCCTGTTCCTCGCTTACAGTTCAGTGACGGGCAGACGGGTTGCGGCGCTCCTGCCCCCCGCGGACCTGATGGCTGCACTGTGGTTACAAGACACTGGTGACTCGTGTTTTCACCGCAGCTGAAATGTGAGAATGTTTCCCCAGTTGCGAGGTTATTCTCTAACCGGCTCGGCTCTATCCACTCAAGGGGCGCTTTCTCACGTCCCCGTTTATCCATCTACAGCTGGGAAAGGATCGAAGACACATTAAATCCACAGTCGGTTTTTTATTTCATGAACCCTGAAATTCTTTCATAAAAACACTTCAGGGGACTTTAAATCTCTGAATGTTTCAGCCCTCAAATAATATGCGTTAAAATGCAATTCTGCTTATTTACCCTATATTATGATAAATATTGTTCACCGTCCAACATATTTCGCAGACAATAGATGAAAGTAGTAGATACACGGTATGTTCACAAAATATACATTAATGTGAGAAAGACCCGCATTAATGCATCGCGTGCAGGTGCAGCGGTCATTTAATTTAATTTAGTTCAGTTTATCATGCATGTCAATTTGTGTGCGTTATTTAATTCAGATTCGCATTTACACCCGGACACACTAACAAATAACAGTAATTCACTTGCGCGTTTTGTGGGTCTGACGTTACGCACGGAAGAACGTCCGATTGGACACCTGTTTCAGCCACGTGACCAGCGCCAGCCTCGCTCTGAACGGCGGCCGGGTGGTGACGGTAAATCACTGAACAGGGGTACCGCGTTTTTGCCCTGTTCAACACCGTGGGCTTCAGTGCAGCTGAGCTGCAGGGCGGGATGTCGCGCAGCGCCGTGCAGCCGAGTCAGCAGAAGCTGGCGGAGAAATTGACCATCCTGAACGACCGCGGGGTGGGCATGCTCACGCGCATCTACAACATCAAAAAGGTGAGTTCCTGTGACGTCACCCGCATCAAACAGCTGCATCTGCATCGAAAAGGTGAGGAGACTGCGCAGTATATTTAGTGTGAGGCATCACCTGCATCAGCCACTGCATCTGCTAGGTGTGGAGTCACAGTGCGAGTCATTCCACAACACGCGGGACCAGTAACGTGAAGCAGGTGCATGCAGAACATGGAAAGGTGATGAGTCACAACAGGGGTCAGTGCCCACAGCATGGAGTCCGGAGGAGTCCTCGCCTCCCGGTGGTGCCGGATGGTTGTGTACAGTCCATATGGGCCATCATAAACACTTCTGTGTCATGTCTCGTCCTGTGGCAGAGTTCACGCTATACTCCATATCACACATTTTATTTTGTTTATTTATTTATTTTTTAATTTTATTTTGTCTTCTTTGTTTCCCTCACTTATCCTTCCATCACTTCTTTGTGCACCAGGGTAGCACTATGTTTTGGTTTTAGTTCATGTGCTCTAAATACTTTTAGCACCTCTGTTGCTAGGCAACATACAGGCAGTGCCATAGACTCAGAAGTGTGTTTACAGCTTTGAGTCGTTGTTTCTGGAGATTCCACATAGGACTGAGTCCATGTCTGTGGGAATTGCACAGTGTGCTGAATTTGTGTTTGTGGAAATTCCACATAGCACACAGTCCGTGTTTCTGGGAATTCTGCAGAGGGCTGAGTCTCTTTACTACGGTTCAGTATCCACAGTAATCCATGAGCCTCCTTCTTGTCTTCACGTGCTTCTCTACTTCGGCTGTTCACTTCTCATGGAGAAGGTTCTAGAAGACAAATTTTGTGTGGCACTCAGCTATGACAACGGTGTGTCCGTGTTGGGTTAGGGTTCTGGCTTTGCTTGTGTGGAGACAGAGCATATACTGATGGGAGAAGTTGCATTTTGAACCATCTGAACACAAAAAAACCACAAATGGTGCTGCGATTCCATTTTGCTCAGTGAGTTCTTGCTTCACCACTGTACAATGCAGTACGCCAGCAGCATCTCGGTCAAGCTGCTCTACCATCCGTCCATCCATCAGTGGTGACATGTTTGGTTCTCTGGTCCACGTTCTTGCTGCTTTCCCAGCCCCTTTATTAGCACTCCCCTCCTCCAGATGTCTCTCTATGAGGACAGACCAGCAGCAGTAACAGTGGAGAGGTGGGGGTGTCTAATAGATTAATTAGACTGTGAGCATTTTCTCCTCTTAAATACTGCTGTCCTCACTGATGTCCAACATGATACACCTGTGTCCAGAACCCACAATGTCCTTTTTCACATTTGCTTCTTAGGGTCAGGCTTCACAGGCTTCTTGTCTTCCCCTTGCCTCCCTCTGCTCACATTTCCTGCTGCCTGTCCTCTTCCATTTTCCCTCTGTGTTGGTCCTGCTTCTTACAGGCATGCGGAGACCCCAAAGCAAAGCCTTCCTACCTGGTGGACAAGAACCTGGAGTCGGCCGTTAAGTTCATAGTACGGAAGTTCCCAGCAGTGGAGACGCGCAACAACAATGTGAGTCCTGCCACTGATGTGTGTTGTGTCACACGCACGTGTTGTTCTGCTGCGAATGAGTTCCCCCGACAAAGGCCCGTTTTAAGGCGGGCCCACTATAGAGCACAACAGTGATTGGCAGCACTCTGCATGCTGGGAGATGTACCTGTCAATCAAATCTGAGTAGAGCAGGAACATCTATTTGTCTATTGGCAGAGGTTACGGTGCCACCGTCAGGAAGGACGGCTCATGACACAGCAGTAACTGAACTAGTCCTCCTACTGACAGTTACGGGCTGTCAATAATATGCACAGTATAAAAAGATTTAAATTAACCATCATTTATTGAAACCTTTTTCAAAACTTCCTAAAATTCAGAAGCTGCTTACCATGATTTGCACATTTATGCAGCCAGATCAATTTTTGAGGGGTAAGAAAGGGGGAAAAAATATGTTGAGGGTAAGTACCTTGATCAGGGTACTACAACACCACAGTAAGCGCCACTGTGGCATGTGTTCCCTCCGCACACGGCTGTGTGATGTTTCATCATGGGGCTCTGTTTCTGTGTACAGCAACAGCTGGCACAGCTGCAGAAGGAGAAGTCTGAGATCCTGAAGAACCTTGCTCTCTACTACTTCACATTTGTTGATGTCATGGAGTTCAAGGTAAGTGAATTTTCTGTTTACTGTGGCCACACTAAACATGTTGATGATGATGAGAAAATGACAGCAGAGGAGTATGGAGGATGGTGCATGATGGTGATAATTGTCAGTAGATAATGGTGCATGATGGTCAGTGCCCATGCTGAAGGTTTATTGTGGAATTGCTCTCCTGCCTGTCGAAGGATCATGTCAGCGAGCTGCTCAACACCATCGACACGTGCCAAGTGTTCTTCGACATTGTAAGTCCTTTTCAAACCCAGCTGGTTGACAAGTCCACAGTCCATCTTCTTCCTCCCCTGTTCTTCCTGCTATGTTTCACTTGTCTCTTGATCTCCTTCAGACAGTAAACTTTGACCTGACCAAGAACTACCTGGACTTGGTTGTCAGCTACGCGACGCTCATGTTGCTGCTCTCCCGCATCGAGGAGCGCAAAGCAATCATCGGACTCTACAACTACGCTCATGAAATGACACACAGCTCCAGGTAAGGCTTCCGTTTTTCAGTCACGCTCATGAATGCATCTTCTGCTGAGCATCCTTTGCTGGAGCTCAGGTGAGATGGTGCTTTCTGCCACTCCAGTGACCGGGAGTACCCGAGGCTCGGCCAAATGATCGTGGACTATGAGAACCCACTGAAGAAGATGATGGATGAATTTGTCCCTCACAGCAAGGTATGTATTGCACTGAGCCACACCTCCACTTGGCCATGTCCCCTCCCCTGTTCACACAACTGACATGCATCCTTCTTCTTTCTCTCCACGGTGCAGTCACTTTCGGATGCGCTGATTTCCCTCCAGACAGTGTACCCCCGCAGGAACCTGTCCGCTGACCAGTGGAGAAATGCCCAACTGCTGAGCCTCATCAGCGCCCCCAGCACCATGCTGAACCCAGCCCAGTCAGACACGGTGAGGGTCCACGGGCCTCAGAGCTATATGGAACTGGTCTTAGCCCAGTCTGGTCCAGTTCTTGGCCCAGCAGCCTGAGCTAAGCTGTGCTTTCTGTTACAGATGCCCTGCGAGTACTTGTCCCTGGACACCATGGAGAAGTGGATCGTGTGTAAGTATCAGAGTGGTTTCGCTTTCCCTCCTGGGGATGCTGTGTCCGGGCTCTGGTGGCCCTCAGTGATGCTGACCCTTGTGTTCCACACCAGTTGGCTTCCTACTGAGCCACGGGACACTGAACAGTGAGCCAACAGCCCTCAGCCTGTGGAAGCTGGCCCTGCAGAGCGGCTCCTGCCTGTGCCTGTTCCGTGACGAGGTTTTCCACGTGCACAAAGCATCTGAGGACCTGCTGGTGGGCCTACGCGGGTAAGCCTCCCCGTCCTGCCTGCCTTCCACAGCATCCCCATCATACATGGTTAATACATGCATGTCTTCTGTGTTTCTCTTGCAGGTACAACAAGCGTGTCAATGACCTCAGAGAGTGTAAGGAGGCAGCTTCTTCACATGTGTAAGTGCGCCCCCTATTGGCCACGCTTCTGCTCAACACTGGCACACGTTTGTGCTGTTCTCTGTGTTTTGCTTGCGAGTTTCACCTGTGGGCCTTCTCTGCGCAGCGGGTCCATGCACAGAGAGCGGCGCCGCTTCCTCAGGTCTGCCCTGAAGGAGTTGGCTACAGTGCTGGCTGACCAGCCAGGACTCTTGGGCCCAAAGGTACTGAACCAGAATCAGAACCCTGTGCTTGTCACTACTGGGTCTCGTAGATGGGTCCAGAATTGTCGAAGACTCTGAATCAGAGTTATAAAAGCTCAGGTCTTAACGTCCCCAAGAGTATTAGCAGGGGCACATAAAATGGGAGTGCACACACTAGCTGAGTGAAAGGAAATGTGTATTTTAATTATTAATGTTGAAATGTGGCCACACAATGATAATTAAAATACAAATTTCCATTCACTAAGCTAGTGTGTGCTCCTGTTTCTTATGCCTTTCATAAATGAGTGTCATCTGGACAGAGCTTTGGGGGGGGTCCTCTTTTGAACCAGTGGGAAGTGCAGATGTTTTGGATGCCATTAAAGAGTAAATAAATTACATATGAATGCACATGTGGGGATGCAACGCAACAAATGCAGCAGCTAACTGAGTCTCTTCGTGCCCTAATCGAAACCCTCTTGCTGTGTCCACAGGCCCTCTTTGTGTTTATGGCGCTCTCCTTTGCCCGTGATGAGATTGTCTGGTTGCTGCGCCACACCGACACTGTGCAGAAGAAGAATGCTGATGACTTTATTGATAAGTGAGGGTGGAGTTTGCTGCTTAATTTGCATGAAGTCCACTGAACAGGACAGCTTTGCCCCTGTCCCACCCTCTTCTTCAACACTTCTGACAGTCCCTGCTTCCTCTACGCAGGCATATTGCAGAGCTCATATTCTACATGGAGGAGCTGAGGGCCCAGGTGCGGAAGTACGGACCAGTGATTCAACGCTACTATGTGCAGTACCTGTCCGGGTTCGATGCTGTCGTGCTCAATGAGCTCGTTCAGGTCTGCACCTCCCCTCGCTGCTGCTGCATTGGCCCCTAGATGGACGTCACATTTTATTGATATTCAGAGTCTGTGACTCACTTTGTTTTTTACCTTCAAAGTCAATAAAATCTACTGTGGTGCTTGGAAGTTTGTGAACCCTACAGAACTTTCTACATTTCTGCATAAATTTGACCTAAAACTGCATCAGATTTTCACACAAGTCCTAAAAGTAGATAAATAGAACCAAATCAAACAAATGAGTCAAAAAAATTAGACATGGACATTTATTTATTGAGGAAAATGATCCAATAACACATATCGTTCTACCAAAGAATGTTTAAAGAAGAACAAAGTTAAGGTTTTGGAATGTCCAAGTCAAAGTACTGACCTTAATCCAGTAGAAATGTTGCGGAAGGACCTGAAGCGAGCAGTTTGTGGGAGGAAACCCACCAACATAAGAGCTGAAGCTGCTTTGTAAGGAGGAATGGTCTAAAATTCCTCCAAGCCCATGTGCAGGACTAATCAAAAATTACCGGAAACGTTTAGTTGCAGTTATTGCTGTACAAGGGGGTCACACCAGATACTGAAAACAAAGGTTCACATACTTTTGCCACTCACAAATAATTTTATTGACTCATTTGTTTGATTTGGTTCTATTTATCTACTTTCAGGACTTGTGTGGAAATCTGATGTAGTTTTAGGTCAAATTTATGCAGAAATATAGAAAGTTCTGAAGGGTTCGCAAACTTTCAAGCACCGCTGTAATAATCCACAGTGATTTATTCACAGATTAGATCCTATGAAAAACTCAGACTGTACAAAGTGAAAATGCTTTGTTTTTACTGACTGTAAAATTTAAATTTAAATTATGGTAGACTTGGGTTGTGAGCACCATGGAAGAGCGTTGAATTAAGAAGTCCCATAATGTGTGGATGCTCTTTACTCCCTTCTGTCGACTCAACTGGTAAAAACAGGTCATTCCGGTTCTTCTTCATAACAAACAGATCTTTCACCTTTTATGTTTGCTGCACTCCAGACAGGAATGTTAGATAATAGGTGAATTAAATCCAACAAAAAGCAAAAGTTTTTATCTTTATTATCATGTTGTTCGTTGACGGTGGTTCTGAGTCTCTTTTGCAGAACCTGTCTGTGTGTCCCGAAGACGAGTCCATCATCATGTCCTCTTTTGTGAACACGATGACGTCACTCAGTGTTAAACAGGGTAAGTGTGCTGTGTCTTGTGCTGTCCCCCCCCACATGCACACACAGAGTTGTTCATGTAGTGACACACGCACATACTGACAGCCTCCCTGTCCTGTCTGTGTTCCAGTGGAGGATGCCGAGGTGTTTGATTTCAGGGGCATGCGCCTTGACTGGTTCAGGTTGCAGGTAAGCCATCGGGAAATGAGAGCTTGTGGCATCGAGTTCCTGGCGCCTCAGTGGTGCTAATTAGCACTAATTAGCATCAGTAATGAAACACTTTGCCCACTTCTGTTACTGATCAAGGTCCTTCCATTCTTCTGTATGTTCCACTAATTTACAGTTGTCCATGTTGATCCATTTTGAGAGCCACATTGTAAGAGCAAGGATCCTTACGACACTCAAATCGTTTCCTTCTCCACTCTGCCACCTTCTGGCTTGACTCTGTGTGAATTGATCCCCATTCCTCTCCACAGGCCTACACAAGCGTGTCCAAGGCGTCACTAGGAATTGCAGACCATCAGGAACTTGGCAAAATGATGAACACCATCATCTTCCACACCAAGATGGTGGACTCCCTGGTGGAGATGTTGGAGGAGACCTCTGATCTGTCCATCTTCTGGTAGGAGCTTCTCAAAGCCCTTGCTATGTATTGAGTGTTGCACAGTGGGCTCCACCAGGGGATGACCTCTCTGGCTGCTCCCGTCTTTGTGCTCCTACGGCAGCTTTTACAGCCGTCCCTTTGAGAAGATGTTCCAGCAATGCCTAGAGCTGCCGTCGCAGTCACGCCACTCAATTGCCTTCCCACTGCTCTGCACACACTTCATGAGCTGCACCCACGAGCTCTGCCCCGAGGAGGTGAGTGTGAGTTCAAGGGCAGGGCCCTGAGGAAAGAGCAGGTAAGGCCATGCAGTGAGCTCTGTCCCCCCCAACAGAGACACCACATCGGCGACCGCAGTCTGTCCCTGTGCAACATGTTTCTGGATGAGATGGCAAAGCAGGCAAGGAACCTCATCACAGACATCTGCACAGAGCAGTGTGCCCTCAGCGACCAGGTGAGGGTTTGTTGCCTTGGTTACCTCACACTGCCCTCCCTGCTGAGGTCATGAACTATGGAGTGTGCTGTACCACCCTCTGCTGGTTGGAGGTTCTCTACAGCTGGACTTGCAAGCCCAAACACTCCCCGTTCTTTGCTGCCCATACAGCTACTACCCAAACACTGTGCCAAAACCATCAGCCAAGCTGTGAGCAAGAAGTGCAAGAAGCCCACAGGAAAGAAGGGTGAGCTGGAACGTGAGAAGCCGGGCATGGAGAGCATGCGCAAGAACCGGCTTGCGGTCACCAAGTGAGTGCCTGTTGTGCTGTGGCCACCTGTGGCCCTATCCAGCTGAGGGCACCCTCCTCTAACAGCAGCCGCTTTTCTGTCCCCAGCCTGGACAAGCTGCACACGGCGCTGTCTGAGCTCTGCTTTTCCATCAACTATGTGACTAATATGGCAGTATGGGAGCACACGTTCACTCCTCGCGAGTACTTGACCTCCCACCTGGAGATCCGCTTCACTAAGTGAGTACACACATTCATCTGACGCTTATTGATGTGAGGTTAGCGGCACAATAAGAAGACTCCTCATGTTATGAACAGATGAGATACAAATTTTCAGTTTCAACAATTCCCGGCTTACTTAGTCACATCTTTTCACCTGTCTGTTCTCTATCCTGTGTTTACCCTCTGAGCCGATAGATGGCAGTAAAGAGCATCCAAACGGGGTGGGTGTGCATGCAACTTGATTTGACTCATTTTTACAGTGTTTACAGCTTATGTCTGGTGTTTGCGTGTCAGTGATCAGTAACTAGATGGGGAAAGTGGCATCTGTTTATGGGTTCAGTCAGTCAAGAATCAGCAGTCAACAACAGTTTGTGGAAATTCTGTTATATTTTTGTCTTCAGTTAATTTTCAGATTGAGCAAAATTAATCAAAATGTTTGCGTAAAAAGTCTTACAGAGTATTTCTTATTTTTTATTCATGTATCTGACATGTGTATGATGAGGGCCATCTGTTCATGTTCAGCTTGACCCGTTTGGCTGGAATTGACTGTTTCCAGCTTGGTGTCGTCTGCCAGGTCCATTGTGGGCATGACCATGTACAACCAGGCTACGCAGGAAATTGCCAAGCCCTCAGAGCTGCTGACCAGCGTGCGTGCCTACATGACTGTGTTGCAATCCATGGAGAACTATGTGCAGATCGACATCACGCGTGTCTTCAACAATGTGCTGCTGCAGCAGACGCAACACCTGGACAGCCATGGCGAGCCAACCATCACCAGCCTCTACACCAACTGGTGCGTACCATTCCCACCCAGCAAGAAAGGGTTGGTGTAAGAACCTCTGAAGGTACTACAGCCCCCCTTGACTTAAGCATATACTTGTTCTTCATCGTTACCAAGGTATAAATTCATGACAGTCATCATCATGTACAGCTGGTTTTGTTTTTTTGTTTGTTTTTTTTTTTAATTTACTTGAGAGCACAGCTGGGTGACTAAGCTCCATCAAGCTGGCCCGTTTATAAATGACATAAATGAGGAAAAAAACATTTTTTCTTTTTACTACCTTTTTGTTGCAAAAATTGATAAGGTGGATTAGGTTTCCTTCAGGTTCTCCTACAGGTCAACTATTAACTTTTATAGCGAAAGAAACAGTGCAAGTTGGGTCAACCATATGTTTCTGCGTGTGAATTAGAGAGGGACAAATGAAACTGGGTTGTCAAGAGGCAGCTTTTTTGCTCATGTAAACATCCCCTCCTGCAGTTCCCTGCCACATCACCCTTTGAAATGGCAATCCCCAGTGTGCTACAGCCAGGTATCGCCTGCATCCGTGGTACGAGCTCTTCATCAGAAAGGGAATTGGTTGAATTGGATGGAGTAGCTAACACAGCCATATCTTTTTTTTTAGATGCCTGAGTTTTTTATCTCATTTTCCTTTTTATTAGCATGTTGTTTAAAAAAGCATATTTCTGGTTGTCTATGGCAACATGGTAAAATGGTAAAATCTGTTGTTAATCTTTTAGTCAATATAGGAAGAGAAAAACCTCAAAATTGTGGCTTTCTAGAGTGGGGCTGTGTTTAAAGTGGCCATGTTTGAATGTGGGGACTTGACCCCATCTGCAAACCAGTGGTTTATGGTGCCTTCCTCTGCAGGTACCTGGAGACGCTGCTGCGGCAGGTGAGCAACGGCCACATTGCCTACTTCCCAGCCATGAAGGCGTTTGTCAACCTGCCTACTGAGAATGAGCTGACCTTCAACGCTGAGGAATACTCAGACATTTCTGGTGAGACAGCTAATGGGCCTAAACCAGCAGAAACAAATGCCTAGAATGCAGGATGGGTATGAGCTTTGAATGGATGCTGCGGCCTGGTGCCATTACTGTCCAACAGAGATGAGGGCACTGTCTGAGCTGCTGGGTCCATACGGCATGAAGTTCCTCAGCGAGAGCCTCATGTGGCACATCTCCTCGCAGGTGGCTGAGCTGAAGGTAGATAGATGGTGACAGGTAGCAGGTGTAACTGATGAATGGTTAGCCTGTATAAGACCTCTTTTGTCTTTCATCCAGTTTTAAAATAATGCTTCTTGGCATTTTTTATTTGCTTATCTTGTGTTGGAATAGTTGCGCTAATGTTGTTTTCCTTTTCCTCAGAAACTGGTGATGGAAAATGTGGACATTCTAACTCAGATGAGGACAAGTTTTGACAAGCCCGATCAGATGGTGGCACTGTTCAAGAAGCTTACATGTGAGTGCTCCACAGGATGAGGCAGAGCTTGGATGTAGGGGTGGGGCCTGAGGCAGGGTGGAACGCTTAACTGCTCCTTCTCCTGTTGTTTTCAGCGGTGGACAGTGTCCTGAAGAGGATGACCATCATTGGTGTCATTCTGTCCTTCCGCTCGCTGGCCCAGGAAGCACTGAGAGACGTAGGTGCTTTCTCCACCCTCACATTAGGTCTCATTATGTTTGAGTGAAGAGAGAATAAATGCAGCTCTGATATAACACTGTGCTATTCAAGTGAAAACCACCACAACTTATTAAAGTCTAATTTCTTTTTTTATAGCAACTGCATTTTTGCCCTTTTGCAGCCATGTTACCTCGACTCAGGTGGAGAATGACCTGATATAAGAGCACCAGTGGCCAGATTTCAGAAGGAACAGTTCAGCTCCAGTGCGGTGGCTCACTGCTGTAATAGTCTCACCCAAATTTAACGTTTTGGTTTAAAAAGAGTAAAAAAAGGAGTATTACCCTTATAACACCTACAGTGTGTTGTGCACATGCTACCGAAAAAGTGCCTTTGGGCCTCAAAGCATTTTTATTCAAAAAGAGAACAGTACATTCACCATTGAAGCACTTCTTTAAGATCAGAAATGAGGTTAGAACACAAACTGCCTGGGATCAGGTTAAAATAACAGCTTTCTTAAAAAAAAAAAAAAAACATATATATGTATAAGGTATTTGAAGTATGACGGTACTGTACCTTCTAGTGGAACCGGAAAGGAACAGTGACGCCGTGTCAGTGATTCCATGCCATTGTTGTGCCCCTTCTGCAGGTGCTCTCTTGCCACATCCCCTTCCTGGTGAGCTCCATCGAGGATTTCAAGGACCACATTCCCCGAGAGACAGACATGAAGGTGGGCTGATGACAAGACAAGTCTTTCTTCTGAGGCAGCTCATTCTCCCTTCTCACTGGCTGACGCCCACGGCTGCCCCCTCCAGGTGGCCATGAACGTGTACGAGTTGTCTTCTGCGGCGGGTTTGCCCTGTGAGATTGACCCAGCCCTCGTGGTGGCACTCTCTTCCCAGAAGTCTGGTGAGATACATACATGCAAATACAAGATGAACACTTTAAGAAAATGGCCACACGTGACTTAGACTGATCACAGGACAGGAGAAATTTGTGAGCTCAAGGCATACAACGTCTTCAGTGTTCAGCACTCAGATGTGGGCCCAAAACCTTCACATCAAATTGCATTTTAAAGTCTCGGCTTTTTATCGAAAACTCATGAGTAAAGCACGCAGCACAGTTGTAAGTACATGTGATAGTGCTCCCGCAGTCTGGAATGCTTTCAGCTTTTACTGTCCTCCACAATGCTACCCTTAGCAGTATAACCTGTCTTAGCTGCTACTACTACTACTGCCACTATTTTCTATGTATAGAAGCCCAGGAGGGGAGCAACCGCTGATAGTCCAACCTCCAGAGGTTTTTTTTTCCTCCTTTACCTCCTGGTTGGGAGTTTTGTGTTTTACTCTCTTCAGCTGCTAGCAGGTTTACTGTATTTGCACTTTTTTATATATATATATATATATATATATACCTTATATAGTTGCTCTCATTAACATTTAATATTTTATCTATAGCTTCACTATATATGTGTTATCTATTCTATTTTCCTAATCTGCTGTTCAGTTCTGAGTCACTGTGTGAAAAGAAGCCTCTATAAAAATAAATTGATTTTAATTGAATGCAGTTTCACATATGTTAAAATGAAAGTTTCTTTACTGTAGTGGACCCAAGACTTTAACAGATCTGATAGCTCGAACAAATGGAGGAACATCTGTGATATTAAGCTTTGGTTTGTGAATTGGAAAAGTGACTTTGGAGTTACAGATAACACAAGAACACGTTTCTGCTCCTACATGTAAGTTGAGGAACCGGTGTTACTGGATGGTGACGCTCAGACAGTTAGGGTTCCGAGGACTCCGTTCTTTCCCATGTCCTTCCTGAGTTTGCATTCATGTCACCAGTTCACTACCTGTCTGCTTCTCAGACAACATCAGTCCAGAGGAGGAGTACAAGATCGCCTGTCTCCTCATGGTCTTTGTGGCAGTTTCCCTGCCAATGTTGGCCAGCAACATCATGTCGCAGTACAGCCCTGCAATTGAAGGTGAGTTTTGCTCACGTGATGAAGCCGTAACCGTGAGCTGTGTGGTGTGGAGCCGTGTTCAGTGCTGTGTTCACCGGGAGCATCTCTCTCAGGACACTGCAACAACATCCACTGTCTGGCCAAAGCCGTGAACCAGATTGCAGCAGCGCTCTTCACCATCCACAAAGGCAGCATTGAGGATCGCCTCAAAGAGTTTCTCGCTGTAAGAACTCAACACCCGACCCACTGCTCACACTGCTCTCGCTCTCTCTCTCTCTCTCTCTCTCTCTCTCTCTCTCTCTCTCTCTCTCTCTCTCTCTCTCTCCCTCATACACACAAACCACTTTACCTGTCTGGAGTAACAGGCTCAGGTTATGCATGCATGACTGAACTTAATGAAGTCCTTCATTTCTATCTGAATAATGTGTCTTTACTGAACCAGTCATGTATTTATTCAGTTTGTACTGTTTTTCCCTACAATTCAAACTCTCGTCAAAAACAGTAGTGCTGTGAGTACTCTGGATTTTAATTGAGCTCCTGTCATGTCTCACTTGCACTTCAGGGTCCCAGCATCCAAGTTCAACATTGACCCCAGTCTGAAGTTTTGATAACATTTTTCAACTTATTTTAATGCTTTCTTCACTTCTAAAAATTGTTACAAAATGAAAGCAACCAGTTTACTTGAGTCATCTGATAGGTGGCAGTAAGGAGCAACCAGGAGCGTGGGACTCGGTTAACTCTCCTCACTTCCACAGTGTTAACATCTCCTGTCTGCTCTTTCTGTCAGTCTCAATAACAAGATGAGGAAAATGCATGTTTATTCTATACAGAACTTTGTATAGAATAACATTCTATAGTTCTGTGACATTAAATTGCTTTAATATACTTAACATACACTATATGGTTTGAAGTGAGCATTGTTCAGTGTCGCACACGACCAAGAGACAGGGACATCACTCCTTATGCTCTTTTGTCCGCTGCAGTTGGCCTCCTCCAGCCTGCTCAAGATTGGTCAGGAAACCGACAAGATGACTACTCGTAACCGCGAGTCTGTATATCTCCTCCTTGACATGGTGAGTCTGTTTCTGTTTCCAGACAGACCCTGTGGGGTTGTGTTGCTGGCTGGTCCCAGAAGGATCCGTGGTGTTGCGTGAGCTGCAGTGTTTGTGCCTTGACCAGTGCGCCACCTACAGTTGATCTCTCTCTCAGCCGTGTCTTGTCACCCCAGATCGTCCAGGAGTCCCCGTTCCTCACCATGGACCTGCTGGAGTCCTGCTTTCCGTACGTGCTGCTGCGGAATGCCTACCATGCTGTGTACAAGCAGACCGTGTCAGCCTCCACGGCCTGACCAAGAAAAACCATCAGCAGTGTGGAGAGTGGCTCTGGCTCATCTTTTCCATAAACCTGCATTGATAACCAGCGTTTCCTCTGACGGTGAGGTTGTGTGAGCGGTGTAACTGAGGAGCAGTAACACTTCTCACTTTTTAAAATGTTTTTCCAACAGATGAAATGAAGCGTGAACAAGACAGTGATGTGGTAATGCTGGGCGTTTTAATATGTTTAATGTGCAATACGTGAAGTGTTCATAGTGCACAGTGGTCCTTCTGAACTGGTTGTCCTGCAGTGCTTCTCTCTGGGTGATTTGTGCATCTACTCCATGTATCACATTTTCATATTGTCTTATTGACTAAATATTTAAATTTCATCAGACTTGTTGGCTGCTTTATAACAAAACGAGCAGCAGGCACTTTTTTTTTTTTTTTTTTAAATCTGAGGTCCACGACATCAGGTCAGTGTAGCAATGGGTGCAGCACAACAAACATTTGGAAATAGTTATTCCAAATCCCCCTGTGACCAATTTTGTAATGTTTTTAATTTTTAAACTTAATTACCTTCTGTAACAAATAAATATTCAGTTATGTCCAGACATTCGTGCTGTATTGTGATTGATTGATTACTGTTTAGTAATTTGACTTTTCTCCAATTTATACAGCAGGGTAACTTATACTGTACCAGCGGAAGGCAATTGGAACAGGAGGCAGTCCTCAAACCCAGCTCCTTGCACCTGACAGGCAGTGGCTCTACCTGCTGCACCACCTTGTTTGCTAAGGTGCTGAAAGCTTTTTTTCCTCACGTGAAACTCAGCGCTTGTGAAGCTCAGTTGTTAGGGCTGCCGTTACCAGCAACACATTGACTGACTGACACCTAAACACAGTATGTTTGTATTTGAGCTTGGTTTAGCCACCCAGGTTACATCAAGGTGTCCACAGCCAAGAGCACCAGCTGGCAGAGGAATCAATATGCAATAAACCAACACATTTTAAAAAAAAAAAAAAAAAAAAAGGGGGTTTATTTGGGTACAGGAGAGCAACTGGAGTGCTTGGTTGTGGCCAAGCTGTACACAAGGACACTTCCAAGGAACACAATGATGCAGCAACAAATAGAATCAATCCTATTTTGGCAGGTGTAGCAGCACATTGGGCGTAGGCTGCGAGATCAGTGATGTGCGTCTCCTCCAGGAACAGGAACTACAGCAACTTCTCCATGTAACAGTGTAAAGAAAGACATGGACACTAAATGTAACAGGGGAGCAGGACAAGTACTGGGTCCTGGTAACTGATGCCCCAGATCCGCTCTGCATCCCAGTCAGAGCCCAGTGGTCGCTGCCCTGTGGATTGGGAATCACCACCAGAGGCCTACAGAACGCTCCAAGTGCAGTAGAGCCTCTATGACCCATCAACATGTCACCCCTGTCAATAGTCTCTCACTCAGATTGTGAATCCAAACAACTACTTGTGGCCTCTGTGTTTTCCAGGGGGCTTCAGCTACAGCTCATCCTGCAAAAATTTAAGGGAAAAAAATCATTTATCTGTCCAAAAATTGACAAGTTCACTCTGGTTTCATAAAGCAGCCAGAGATGTTAAAGTTGTTTTCTCTTTTCACTATTTTGTCTGTAGTGAAGTTAATGCCACCTGTGTTTGATTTTTAATAGGTGGCAGTAAGAGGCAGCCAAAAACAATTCAATTCAATATTAGTTTTAATTTCAACATTGGTCAAACTTTTTAAAGGTCTCACAATATCTTACAACTACATTTCACAATTTTAAAGAAACTAAGCAGTATTTACCAGATGTCAAACTACATGAAATTCCTTTGTGCATCTACATTATTAACTTTTTTTATTGCCAGTGGCTCAGTGATAACAGCAACTGAATTGGCAAACAGGCTTCCAGTGCCAGTTGTGTTCATAAGTTTGAGGAGCCCATGTGTGACAAGCCAGTGAGAGAATCAGACAGTGCCTGCATGTTCATCACGTGAAATGAAAACATTGAGTGGCGCTCACCTTGGGGGCTGTCGTGTGGCCTTGCAGTTGTGACGAGGGTGTATGCAACCGCTGCCGGATGATGGCCGCGATTGTACTGGCATCTCTGCTGTTGACGTATTCTCCGCCCTGGTCTCGCTGACCGAAAGGTATACACACACTGTGGGCACACTAATTTACCCTGTTGATGGGGTCAAAGCAGGAGCTCACCTACACACACTGGCCAGCTTACCTTGTTTGTACCTAGATATGGGTAAAAGCGCACCGTGGGGTATGCCCTGATGCCTATGCTCTGGCAGGTATAGCCATGAGCCTGGCAGTCCAGCTTCCCAGCCCTCACAGTCCCCTTGAGCATCTGGACAGAGAGCAGACAGAAAAGCTTACCAAGAGGGAGCAACACGACAGCAGTGCAGTGCAACAGCACATCCCACAGGGAGGTGGCCTTACTCGGGCAAGAAGCTCAAATTCAGGGGCAAAGTGCTGGCATGGCCCACACCAGGGTGCATAGAAATCCAGCACCCAGTGGTCACTTCCTTGTAGCACCAGGCTCCTGAAGTCCTCAGGGGTCAGGTCTATGGACAATCTGGGAAGGGACCTGGGGGGCACAAGCAGTCAGTGGGCTGGGCTTGGCCCTGAAATGTCACAGGTTCAAATTACACAAAACATTTCAGAGTCGCGTAAAAATGTGACCAGCACTGCACAAACGTGACTGTTGTGGAGGGAACGAACCCAAGTGCCCAGATCCGCAGGGAGTGAGCATCCCGGTGCCATCCACTGTAGCTCCTGTGGGATACAAACAGCAGTTCAGTGCCTCTGCTGCGGGCAGGAGAATGCCTGCCTGGGACGGTCCCTACCCACTCCTGCCCACTCTCCCTAATCCACACCCAGTCCCCACTCTGCCCAGTTGCTCAGGCTCCTGCTTGCAGGATAGTCACTCACTGGTAGTGGTTGCGGTGCTGTGCATCTTGGGGGAAGAGGCGGATCTCAGGATATGCTCTCACTCCCTCCTGCTGGCAGAACCAGTGGTGTTTCTGACAGTCCACAGTGCCAGCCTTCACGATGCCACTCACCATCTGGAGACATGACAATGCACACATTTGTTTGTACTGACTTTTAGGACTCTAAATCGTAGCTGTGGTCCTGTGTGTGCAAATGGAGTGCAGTGAAAGCGGATGTCACACTCATACCCGGGCCATCCTTCTCCACTCTGGCAGCAGTGTCTGGCAAGGGCCACACCATGGAGCATAGAAGTCCACCATCCACGTCTCATTGGGCCTGCGCTGCCTCACCAGTTCCTGGAAGTTGTCTGGGGTGAGGATGACCACTACTGGGTTGACGAGGTCCTGCAGGGCAGCACAGCAACAGCTGAGAACATGACCACATCATCACCCCCCCCCCTCCCCCATCAGCACACAGAAATAGGTTGCCTCAACCTCAATGAACTCCAAGATGCCACTGGCTGAATGGTGACCCTCATACTCGTGGATGTGGGAGCGGTTGAATATGATGGTCGTTGGGTACGCCTGGATGTTGTACTGTGACCCAGGAGGAAAGAGCAGGACACATTTAACCACAGTATGTCACTTAATTACACAGGTTGTGTAAGCAAACCTCACTTAGACTCAAGAACTTCACACAGCAGAATCTTGGTCTTTCACTTCACCCTGAACTACTCCGTCCCTTGCATTCCCACCATGTTTCCATACCACACTGGAGAAGAGAAGAAATCCTGCCTGAGAGCGACCCCCTAATGTCAGCACCCTGCTTTTGACTGAATGCACATCGTACATCAGATGCCAGATTATTTTCCAAAATTAACTCAATCTGTCCTGGAGAGACAGCTCCTCCAAGGATATTTACCTTTGTTCATTTCACAGTTTTCTCCAATGCAATGTATAGCTGAGAATAAACAAAGTACATCAAAATTTCAGGTAGAGAACCTGTCTGTAAGGTACATCTGTGCTTCCCCTGCTGCCAAAGCACTGCTCCATCTGATGGATAGGGGCAGTAGTGCAGCCCCTACTCACCATGCTGCAGAGGCTCTCGTGAACAGTGCAGTCGAGGGTTCCAAACTTCAGCTGACCAAAAAGCTGGACAGAGGCTTTCCTCAGCTCTGGAAGCAGGGCCCGACAAGGAGGACACCACTACAAGGGACAGGAGAGAAAAGTCAAAGGACGCACAGCACCTCCTACACCGCACAGCTTGCCAATACAGATGCCTCCACCCAACAAAGGAGGAAACACTCACAGGTGCAAAGAAGTCCACTAGCCAGGGCTCCTTCTCATGCTGAGGGAAGTTTTCAGGCCCCAGTGTAGTGACATGTGCATTGACGCTGTCCTTGGCAAAGCCCACAATGTTGTACAGGAGTTCCTTCCCTAAAACAGCGAAGAAAGGCGTCGTGGAACTGAAGACAAACAGAGCAACCAAAAAGATACAGCTGTGGGTGTTTTTTGGTGGTGACACCCTGCGGTTGGCTGGCAAACAGCCTCTGTGGGTTCTCACCATGGTACACCTCAAAGTCAGTAACGCCTATGTCCTTGAAGACGGCAATGCTAGGCTTCTGGATGTAGAAGGAGTCACAGAGCCGGGATTCTGCCAGGCAGTCCACTTGCCCCACCTGAAAGAAACATTTTCAACTATTTCATAAACCTGTCATGTGACCAACTTTCTGAGCTATTGCTTGATACTATAACCCACTAACACTTGATTATAACTAGTAGAGTCAGAATACTGAACACATCTGTACCTTTATGTTGGCTTCTCTCAGGAGAACCTGGAGCCTCTTATACTCGATGGATCCCAGGGTCATCTCCCCAAAGTTGAAGGTCACCAGCCAACGCTGGCTGTCCAGTTTCTCCTAAAGGAGACAATCAGTGAGGCTCATGAAGAGACCATATCTGGACGCCAGTGTCCACATTGAGCACCTTTAATGTGGTGACCTCACCACGAACGTGTCCTGGGTTAGGGTCTCCAGGTCCGGCAGGTGCTGCATCACTTCACTGTAGATCTCTCTCACATCCAGACTCTTAATGAGCTACAGAAGATACAAAGAAAGACAATGCAGTGGCAGTGTTTTCTTCTCATCATGATAATCACCTCCAGTGCACTGCTCAGAAGACAGTGGAAAATGGTTTCCTACTGGCATGCTGTCCCACTGCTGCAGGCTGCTGCCGGGGGGGTAGTAGATCGTGAAGCTGGATGTCACGCCGAGCCATTGGCAGAGTTCCACCTGCATGGAGCAGTCCAACCACCCGATGTTCACTAGGCCCTCCTGGGTTCGTGGAGACGCAACGGTCAGCACTCCTGCCAAACCACAGCAGCTTCCTACCTGACCATGAGCACGTGGCTCACAACCAGGTGCTCCATCACTGAACTTCAGAGGATAATGCTCACCAGCATCCCAGCCAATTTTTGTCTTGTCTGTGACTCCAGACAGTCTGCAAGCACCAATATAGATATAAGCATTGAGACATAAAATATTTACCCATGTCTTTCCCCATCATTGACAGTGGATATTGTGACCACTACCGCTATTTCCAAGAGATCAACATTTGAGATTATGAATCAACTGCGATTTTCATGTGCTCCCTTTTTTGTCCCCAATCCTACACCACCACACAACCTTATGTGGTCACAACGATCACCAGGAGCACAAACTACACAGAGGTCAGCTAACTTGGACTCTCACCCACCTCCTGAGTTTGTGCAAAAGGTTATGAGCCAGCCAATCCCAGACGCAGAAGCTGCTTCCAGCTCAGCATAGATGTTGCCTGCAACAGTCCACATCAGAGCACTTTTTTGGTCCAAATGGAGACATACAAGTAAAATACTACAGTCACTCCCCTGAATGACAAATGTTCACATTATTCAACGTTCATTTAATTGGCACCGTAACATTCACATAATGTGTGGTCAACTAAGAAACACCTTATGGAAGCATAAATTCCAACTGACAATACACACAAAGTGATGGAGGGTACTCCTGCACATCTCGGCTGTGGCTCTCCTGTGGTTATGCACTGCTTACAAGCATCCATCAGAAACCTCACAACTTTTTACCAGAATAAAACCATCATGTAACACACTACTGAAGAAGCTAAAAAGGCAAAGGAAAGGAAAATTTACCTTTCGGTTTCAAACCTGATATCATAAAACACACAATTCTCATCTAAGGCAGTGTCATCACAAATGATTTGATTTACTGCATTATTGTGCAAAGTGGGAGTTACATGCAACGAAAGCAGCTACAATATGAGAACTGCACTGTTAGGAAGAGTCCGCATGTTCTGCACTTCAGTTTAAAAGTTGGGAACTTTGCACATTTGATAGGGGGGAGGAAAAAAAAAAAAAAAAAAAAAAAAAAAAAAAAAAAACTCCTCTCACAC
>UFQX01000668.1:88070-141958 GCA_900497675.1 Arapaima gigas
GGGGGGGGAAAAAAAAAAAAAAAAAAAAAAAAAAAAAAAAAAAACAGGTGGACCTTCTGCAGTGCAGGGAGAAATTTGTTTTTCCCCCCATTTTAAATAATGCTAATTAAGTTTATTAGAGGAGAATTGACTTGAAGTTGTTTAGTAAGCCACTGTTAGTACATACTCCAAAAGCACAGTTACAGAGAAAACCCAGTCGTCTTCACAGGAAGCACGTTATCAGCCGCTCAACCACACAGGAAAGGTGTTGTGCAAAGTTAAGGCTTCAGACCCCACTGAGGAGGTTGTTTACCTTCCCAAAACTCTGTCACCTTGCTGCTCACAAACTGCATGGCAAAGCTCATAAGGCTCTCCTTCGACCTGTCGCCAAAGTACTTCTGAGCAGTCTATAGGGGAGAAAGCGAGGAGACAATGGTTGGAAAAGGGCTCAATCGTGCCCCTCCACCTGACCTAGTACAGCCCACTCACCATGCCCGCTCTGAACACGTAGAGGCTCGGGTAGCTGCTCACGCCCTTGCTGCGACACAGGCGTCCATTGTCCCCGCAGTTCACAGCTCCGATCCTGAGCACCCCGTCCATCTCCTTAGCAAACTGCCTCCACTGAGAGGCACCAGAGATCAGGAAGGAGAAATCAAAATCAACCAGTCAGTCTGCTTTTGTGCAACAGGACAACAGGGACCACTGACTCCCATAAAGGGTCTTTGGCCCCCATGGAGTACCATTTATACCTGTTCTCTGGAATATTTTTGCCAAAGTCCTGATGTGGTGGAGACATTAATTTGCAGCTTCAGCTCTTTGTGCTTTATAAGTCTGACTGGCACCTTAGTTTGTGGGACATCGACTGGACTGAATCAAATGCAAATAAATGGGTGCTATGTAATATTACTGTCAAAAATTCAAAAACTGCATTTTATACCCAGCCGTGTTTTTATCTTAGTATTTGATTCCTTTTTTAAGTGTGACTTTTTGAGTCTATAAAGACGTCATGTGACCCACATAATGGCAACCTTCCAATAACTAAAACCAGTCAAGCTAGGATGCCTGTATGTGTTCATTTTATCTTCTGGGGCTCTGTATCGCTAGGGTGTAAAAGCAAACCTGTACCGCACTTCTTCTTAACCTAATGACTTGAAGACGGATGATGTGGACACATTACAAAATGGACTACGGGGTGGACAATTGATGCAGGACCACAGACGAAGGCTCCTACCGTGGGGGCGAGGTCGTGGCAGTGTGAACAGCGTGGGAAGTAGAAGTTTACAAACCAGAGTTCCCCGGAGTTCACTGCAGCATCTGAGGAAGACCCCACAGGTCAGCGACTGCCAGCAGGTTCCCAAACACACCTGGGTAAAGCTCAGGGGACGGGGGGCCTACCGAAGTCTGCTCGATCCAGGGTGATGATCTCCAGGTCATCATCATAGATTCCTTTAGGAAGAAGCAATACGATGGCCAGTCAGCACAGAAAAGACAAACAAAGCCTAGAAAACAATCAGATCTCCCTTCATCTTTCCATATTGACCCACAGCGCCCCACGCAGTGCAATACTGGCACATACCAAAGTCGTAACGGTAGAAGTTCCAGCTCTCGTATCTGGCGCCCTGCTCGCTGTCCTGCAGCCCCTTCTCGCCATACTTGTCATACTTCTTGCGCAAATCCTCATCCTTGAGCACTTCGTACGCCCGATTTATCCTGAGGAACTTGTCATGGGCGCTGGCATCGCCCTGCCGAACAGGAGCACACATTGGTGGGGGGCTGGGGGGGGTTGGGGTGCACTGTCAGGGGGCCCCCTGGCGGCACACTTACTGGGTTCTTATCAGGGTGCATGACCAGTGCCAGCTTCTTGAAGGCCTGTCGGATTTCCCTGGTGGACGCGTCCTTGGACAATCCCAGAAGCTGGTAGTAGTCCTCACTGGTGGACGCCGTGGCAACAAGACATACCAGGGTGTAAATGCACAAACACATCAGACGGGGATACCAGCGGGAGCAGAAATGCTCCATGGTGAATAACTGTCCTCGGATTTTGTGCTGCTCAGTGGTCCTCCAGCATCTGTGTGCACAGTAGATGTACCGTCCTCCTGCCCTGGGATGCCAGTGACTAGAGGCTCCTGAAAAAGAAACAGGTGACAAGCGTCTTCAGCAGCACAGCAGTATCCAGAACACAGCTGCTGCAGAGGCCATGTTTAGCAAAGGTGGCACCACATTCCACCAGGAAATTACTGTGAGCCAAAAAAAACAAAGACTTTTTGAAAGTTGACAAAATGGGAGGGATGCGTGTGTTTACCGCAGTCTTGCGTGGTAATGAGGTTCAGTTAGAACTGGAACCTGTGGCAGGAAGTGAAGGGGACAGAGCTGCAGTGACACACTGGGACAGTGTTAGTGTAACAGTAAAGGAGCATTACACTTTCACACTGCTGGTGTTACAGCAAGAAGACATACAGTGTTACGGGAAATGTTACTATACAGGCATTAGTGTTTCAGTAATGCATTTTTACTGTGACTTTACAGTGATAGTTAGTGTTAGTGCTAAACTGTTACCCTAATACAGTATTACAGTGTTAGGGGAAGAGTATTCTAGTGTTAGTGTTACATCGTTAGGGCTGCAGTGTTAGTGTTACATTATTATACTCTATGCAAACTCATACTTCAAGATGACACACTACAAACCGAGTGTATAGTGTTGATAACACACAAAACACATTTTAAGCACACAGATATGGATTGGTCCTCGCGGTGCACAATATTTTTAACACAGGACGGACAGGCTGAGCAGCGAGACGTGACAAGTTACTCTAAAAGTGAAATCCAGCAGCAATGAACGTGTTAAAAAAAAAGTTAAAGAACCTTTCTCACCTCTTCGCTCCCTCCGTCCGGCTTTACACCCACCAGCCGATCCGCTTGCAGCTGCCGGCGCCCTCTTACTGACGTCACTGCCGGCCCCCCAGCTGACTTTGCGAGGTTCTCCGGTCGCCACGTTCTCGTAACCGTGACGTCATGACCAACCCCCTCGCGCTTATTGGTTAGACAGTTTTATTTGGGGTGGGCTCATGGTGAATAAAATAACATTTTTATTTACCATCGTCACCAATTAGGGAGATTTTTTAAACTCTCAGTTTAAATATTGTTGAATCAGTACAAATCACAGTATCTCCCTGTTTACCAGGCACGGTGGTGCAGTGGGTAGCGCTGCTACCGCACATTGGTGGGCTCTGCATTCAAGCCCCCCCCCCCCTCCACTCTTAACGTGTGATCGGTAACTCCACCTTGCGCTTAGTGTGTGTTCCTTTAGTTTGATTTTAAAAAGAGAGTAGGAATTCTAAGTAAATAATTGAAAATCAATGACATTTTAAGACGTATAAGAAAAACTGGAGAGTTTGCAATTGCATTTAAATACGTTAAAGTTCAAATATTTCGACAGCGTGCCTTGCTTTTTTATTTTTTACATCTTGTTAAGTTTTATTAGATTATCCTAACTGAGTCCCCAGTAGGATTATATTGGGTTTACCATTTGGCCATTTTATTAATCTTGACCAACAGCTTTCAAAGACAAGAAAGAGAGCAGATTTTCCACATCACGCCATAACATTGTAAACACTCGTAGGACAGATATACAATCCAGTGGTTTCTTGCTTAGAAGAAACCTACTACATTCATTTGATATGAGACGCAGTGAACTGCAGTCGCAACTGTATGAGAGGTGGTGTATTGTGTGAAAGAGGGCCAGAAGAGGCGTATGTTAAAACAGCAAAACTGTACGCTAAATTAGAGCTCAGAAGAAGGCTGGCTTTTGGGAGTGTAGCAGATGGCATCACCAAGCTGGAGGTTGAGCATTCTAACAGCCTTCCTTTGGACCACAGGCACATATCATCCCCTGAGCTTATTTTCATAATACCTGGGCTAATTTTGCTTCACATTTCTGTACAAATCTATATTTTTTTCACTGAAATGTCCTGTTTTGCAAAATTCTCTCACTGCGTTTGGGATCCCTACTTTCCAAGAAGGCCTGATGATGCCACTTGTTCTCAGATGTGTATCACCTACCAGCTTCCACAAGATGGCACTGTTCTTATTCGGATCTCAGAAAGCAAAGTGCCGCATTACTGTACACACACACCGTTCACTGGGCTATGAATGCAGGGCCAAAGTCCACATTGAATAGGGGCCCAAGGAAAAAGGTCTAATAGGAGGGTGGACTCTACAGAAACTCAAGGTAGAAGTTGGGGTTTGAGGGAATAGGGTGGGGTTTAAAGGGAATAAGGTGGATTTTAAGGGAGCAGAATTAAGCCTAAAAGAACAGGTCGGAGTCTGTGGACAGCAGGACACTGTTGGGCACGGTAAACCAGGTGAGCAGTTGGGGACCCTTCACCACTAAGATTTTTTTCTGGTTTGGTGCTGCACAATTTAACATGAACGTGACCATTCCGAAATAAACAGGTTTTTTCCACTCGTAAGATTGCCAAAAGCTCCCACTGTGGTAAGTAATTTATAGTTATAATCAGATTGGCCCACTGAGCCATTATCTAACATTGCTGTGTCAACTGCATTGATTGCTGATGACCAAAGGGCCCCAACTATCCTTGAGAAGAAACCCACTGTGTCCCTGGGCAATCATTGGTCTCTGTAATGGCTGACATCATGGCCACACAACCTCTGTGACCAGTGATGGGTGGCGCTGCAGTGCAAGCAGGGGCCAGGAAGAGAGAAACCCATGAGGAGATCCCACACCTCACACTGAAGACACAGGTATGATAAGATGGGATGGAGCTGATTTTGCAGCACAGCACCACCTTCTCCTGCTGATGATGGGTGTGGAGCTGGACCAACAAGCCAACTAGCACCCCCCTTGAGGACCAAGTCCCTGCCACTGCACCTGTGGTGCATAGGCAGTTACATAGCGGCCACTGAGGCCCTTTCCACGAAAATATTGGCAGAGACCTCTTCCCACTTATTGTCTGGCATTTTCACTCCTTTTAACTAAAACGGCTCACAGAGGTGCTGTCCTTCGAGGGGCCATATCTCCAGCCTCCTCCCTGCAGCATCCAAGTTGGGCATCCCCAAAACACCAACCGGCCGGGTGAGCGGAGCCGTTTAATGTTGCACATCGTTTTGTGAGTTCTGAATGAAAACAGTGCCGTCTTGTTGAAGATGAAGCCATTATGAGCTTCTAATGGCACTGGCAGCAAAAAGCCCAGCTGGACACAGGTGTTTTCTGGCTAAGGGGACAGTCACTCTGTCCCCCTGCTGGGGGCAGTATGGTGAGACCCTCTTGTCTGCAGTATGGGGTGGAGTCTAGATGTGAAGAGGGGGCTAAAGGAGGCTGAGTGGGGGTGTCAGTAGGAGCTAGTGGGGGCCAATGAGACCCAAGGGGGAATAAAAGGGGGGCCTGGAGCGTCCATTTGTGACAGGGTCCCCATGGAACTCCTCTCAGAAATGCTTCCCCTGCACTGTCCCAAGGGGATGATGTTGTGGGTTGCAATCACACATTTCCTGTTTCCCACCATCTAACACACTCGGCCCTGTGCTGAAACCCGGGGTCAGGTCACCAGGCAGAACTGGTCAGAAGGGCCCTGGGTCCCAACACCAGAGGAGGCCATGGGAAAGCCCATCTTCTGCCCCGCAGCACCTTCCTAGACTCCTCTGTCTAACAGCACTGCAAAACGTGGTAAACACGAGGAGCAAATGCTGTGTTTCTTGGAGGACACCTTCAGTTTTGGTTCGCCCTCTTCATCTGTAGGGCCACCTGGGAGTCAAGGCCTTCAGCCCTGCAGGGGGCATCGTTGAACACTAGCTCTGTCACGTTCATCACATTTTTCTGGCTGCAGGTATTATTTCAGTCAATGTGGAAGATGTTTGGCTTCTGAACTATGACTTTTGCACTCATGGTGTCTAAGAGGGGAGGTGGTCAGAGGTGAAAGGTCAGATGACAGCTTTCGTGGGACCTGATATATGAACAGACTTATGACACTAATTAACAGAGACCAAGTTACATAAACATCTAAGATATGCAAGCTGCCGGTGCCTGACACTCACAGTCCTGCTGAACTTTCAGTATCTGTTCCTGTCAGGCAGCGGGTCATTGCCCTGGTCATCACTTGTGCTGATGGGGGGGTTATGTGTTCCAGATCACATTGTGCTCCACAGTGAATGTCTGTGTCGATGCAGTGCAGAACACCATAAATATCACACACTGCAGTGGAAAACAGAGGCACCTAGCAAGGCGCTACGGTTCATTTGCAACCACTTTGTGCTCCTCTGACAGACTCTTTGGTTGGAGCTAAATCACTTAGCGGTACAGTCACTCTTTCTTACCTTATGGGTTCAACGTGTAACAGAGCTCATTCACTGTCACTGTCACTGTCTGAAACACAGCAAGGGGCCGTCAAGACCATCAGACCCATCAAATGTCTTGGATCTGAATCCCACCTTGTGCTGTAATGCCTATGCTCAAGATAGTGACAGAGACCACTATGCCCAGAGTGTCTGCAGCTTGAGGACATGAAGGGATGTGAGAATAGAGACCTGAATTCCACTTTGTGTAGAGAAGGATTTAAAAAAGATTTTCAAATTAAGTCCATGCAGTTCTTAACCACAACAGTATTTTTTATTTTTATTTTTGTTTTTTTCCTCTCTCCTCCATTTCATGAGCTTCAGAGCTGCACTATGAATCACTGAACACCTGTGTGCTTCCAGGGTACTGCGGTAAAAATCGCTTCTGAAATTACGATAACAAACAGTAGCTTCACAGTGAATGGAGGGACATGGAAGATGCAGCCATGAAATAAACTTAAAAATAAAAATTTGCTTTCTGACTGTTGCTGTGTTTAATCACAGGAAGAGTACAGCTGTAAAAGTGGTTCAGGCATGCAGTGTAAAACATGGTGCATTAATGTATTAGTGTGTTATTAGTGTACAGCTCCGAGTACAGCTCACTTTGAGCTGTCATCTCACATCTTTACTTACAAATTTACTGCATTTCCCAAAAGTTGGATACAGTGCAACCAGAGGCAGTTTTCTGTCACTCCTAAACTGTGCTGTATATTAGAGAGGTCGCATCAGTGGAAACCCTTATAAGGTCCTCAGTACATACTTTTAAAATTCTGCTTTTAATGAACATACATCCATCGACCTACTATCAGTACCCAATTAATCCTGGTCTGGGTCTTGGCAGTTTGGAGCCTGTCCTGGAAACATGGGGCACCAGGCTATGAAACCACACCCTGGATCATTCATTCCACACTCATTACCCGAAGTGCCTGCTTTATGGGCTGATTTCATCCCCGAAGTCACGAGTCCAGCCACCTCTTTCTGAAATGATTTCATTATTTGGCATATCAACTAAATGTAGTATTGTAATGTACCTCGTTTTACCTTGATGTTCTTTATACAGGGACTGATGTAATGCTTTATCCTCTGTCCTGTTACCATGATTTTCTTTACCTGCTGTGCATCAGGGTGGCTCTCAGCCATGCTGTGTGTTCACACCTGGGTAAAAACCCCTCCACACACACCTGTAGCTATCCTGTATCCCCTATAAAGACAGGAGCCACAGCAGTTGTCTCCAAGGTGCTGTGACCTGGATCAATGCCGGGAAAAGAGAGAGCTTTTTATTACAGTTCTTCTCCCAGAACAAGCTGCTCCGGGGTCCTCGTCGCACCCCCACCTACCCTCATTGTTGCCAGGACCAGCCTGCTCTGACATTTACTCGTGTCTTGCCGATGGCTTCGTTGGCCAGGGGTCAAACACATTGACATTTCGGGGCCTGTGGGGAGCAGGGGTGTTGGGGTGGTCCAGCCCTGACTGCTGAAAGCACAGTGACATTTCACTGGCATGACAAGGACCACTTCTTATGCCTGTCTGCCCTTGCCGTTCTCACGGTGACCGTTAAACTGCAGCTGTTTTACATGTCAGTCACTCCTGTTTGGACATGTAGGGGCTTTAAACTGCACCACAGTTTGGTGCCGCTGAGTCCCGCTGACACCCAACCAACAGTCTCAGCCTCTGCAAGCCCCTTGACTGTTGACTGCCAGCCTCCACTTTGCTCCTGGCTGTCACACTGCTCCTTCCAACCCACAATATCCATGGAAACGTGCCATAAACTGCAACCAGAAAGACACAACTTGATGCTTCACCACACTCCAGTGTAACAGTCAAAGAAAACCATGGTGATCCCACCCCCGATTTGTATGTGAGTATTCTTGTTCGTGAAATTCACCCTTAGTCCATTAGTGCTCAGGCTGTAGTGCTCAGAAACCACTCAAAGACGACACAGACCATGTGGTCATTCCACGGTCAAATCTCCAGCCAAATCTGTGCTCAGAGCTCAGTGGTTCCCCTGGACTCATCATCAGTGCTGATGTCAGTCAACATCAAGCCAAAGTGTAAAAAAGCATGTTTTCCCCCATTCCCTGTGAACCCACTTTGTCATAACGTGGTAAAATGTCACAGTCTTATATAAACCACAGCTTTAAGCTACTTTGCTGTTTCATCTTATTATGCGCATTTTCTGAAATCAAAAGGCTCCAAAAATAACTTCAAAGGCTTGTGAAATAATTTTAACAGGCAAGACGTAAACAACAACAACAACAACAACAACAGCCGCAGCAGCAGTAGCAGCAGCAGCCCAAGCTGCCAGTTTTCCTCTTTAACCAACGGTCACCAGCACTGCGGTCCAGGCCACTCGGATGTCTGTGTGTTGCTGACCAGCTCTGCGTTCTGTGTTCAGCAGACAGCATTGCCTTGTCGTTGTGTCACCCCAAATGAGCATATTGCACACGTGAGTTTGCATCCGGGTGCACTTCTTGCTTGGTGTTCTTGTTTAGCTCTCTGAACATGTTTAGGCTTTTGATCAGGTGCTGAAACAGCCCCATTGTTGCCTTTTTCATCACACCGTGATCTCTGACTTAAAAGCAGCAGAAGCACCAAACCCACCTTGAAGCTCCTTCACTTCCCACACAGTAAACCCCCCACTGCTGGGTGTGAAGTTCAGAACCTTTCAGGCTGGGAAATGGGACAACAACACAGGAGCTCATCTGCACACGCTGCCCATTCTGCCATGAAACCCTTTTTCACAGAATGTTCCAGAAAATTACAAATTCACATGTTGCTCACATAAGTGGAGGGTGAAGGAGTGTCGCCTCCATCAGCGGCACATGAACGTCACTGAGTTTTTTTGATTTCAGATGCCCTCAGGCTGCACCATGCAGCTCTGCTGAGGAGGCTCTGTAGTGGGGCTCCTGCCCCTGTAGGTGGAATCAGGTGAGAACCACATTTGCATGGACACACCTGGGACACAGGTGCTAGTTCAGACCGGGTCCCCCCGACATGCTCCCTCCAATATGGTGCACATCAAATATTCACAGTTATTAGGAAAGAGACACATATTTCCACACTATCATAGTATCACAGTGGAACACGGACAATCAAGAAAGGAAACACAGAGTCACAATTTTCAGGAAAATATACGAGGTGAGGAAATATGTCACACAGACTGGGTCACTTCCTCTTGTTCTGCACATTGTTATAACTTGCAAATGTAAATGTCTACAGTTTTCAAATGTCATTGCTAAATTTGGGTCCAAGTATAGTTTGTTGGAAAGCTGGGATGCCGTGTGTGTGTGTGTGTGTGTGTGTGTGTGTGTGTGTGTGTCTGCATTAACTATTAACCTTTCGACATGCAGCACGAATACAGGTAAAAGCTTTGTTGTGTTGTAGGTTACCATCATAGAAAAACCACAAGAGCTTTGCAATCCTTGGAACTGAAACACTCTGGTTACATTTTAGTGGTTTACATTCATTTGTTCTCCAATGTTCGCCCCGCAAACACATTACTTGGTGAAGTGGAGGAAGGGGATGGTAGAATACAAACCTTTCTGGTAGAAATATATGAAGTATATGGAACCCCTTACCCACAGCTGGATGGACGGAGTTTTGAGGATCTGAGAATTTTTATGAAGCTTTGAGGAGAAGTCAAACAGCCCAGTGGTGACCACTACTGCAGAGAGAATTTCCCTTTTAAACTTCCAACAACTCAGCCAGGACCCATGCCCCTAGAGAAACTGGACAGGTCTTGAAGAAAATAGCCAGTCTCTTATGTCTTCTCACATCTGACACTGACTTGTGGTGCTCACAGCCAATTGGTGAAATTGTGGTCTTAGGAACAGCACAATGATGAAATGCTTTTCTGCAGTGAGTCGTGACACCCTGTGCACTTCCTATCAATATACATTGTCCCCTAAGGAAATCAGCATGTATTTACAGTCATACATTAGGAGTTAACCAAGTCAAGGAGCAGGAATGTGGAGAAATCTCTGAGATTCCAGTGAACCAGTTTGTCAGAATGCAGCGATGCCCCTTGGGGGTATGGAAAAGGTTGCGTGCAGCTCCAGCTGAAGCCGTGTATGGAAGACAGGGAACCGTCAGGACAGGTCCCCATGGGTCATCCAGAAACCTACAGGTCCTCCTTGTCCTCTCCAGTGACCTGTGATGAAGGGACAGACAGGCCTGGAATTGGCAATGTGCTTCAACCAACATTTTACCTACTGAACCTGAATGGCACTGTAGGACTGAACCTGAAGATGGGCGATCAGGTAGGTTCAAATCTGAAGATGAGTGGCCATATAAGTCTAAATCTAAGTTTAAAGATGGATACTCAGGTAAGGTGGTGGTAGAAAGTTTAAACCAATTATTGATAAAATTTCCCATAAATTTGACCTAAATTGTGATGAGATCTTCATCTAAGTTATAAAAATAAAACAAACACACATTTTTTATTGCTTTGTTGATTGTCCAAAATGAAAGTATGTGAACCTTTGCTTTCTGTAACCGCTGTGACCCCCTTGATCAGGAATGACTTCAACCAAATGTTTACATAACTGATAAAAAGTGAAAGGAGCTGGTTTATGTCCACCATCCGGTCTTGTATCTGCTTACACACATATTGATATTTGAGACCTGCATAGGTGTTTCCTTGGTGACCAGTTTCTGGGCTTCACCTCTTTAGCAACCTCTGTCTTCCAGTCCCGCTGATGGAGAACTGCTAACGGTTCACAATGAGGCTGTAATATGGCGGCAGCAGGAAGTAATATTTCCAAAACAAACTGGAATGATTCTCAGGTAATTATCAGAGCCTATATTACTTCTACACATATAGCTGCAGAATAATGTGGATTTATTCATGTAAAATTATTCCAATAACCTCACTGCATTTTGAGTTATTGTATTTGTGTTATGACTGTTGAGTGATTCTGTGTATTACATTAATACAAAGGCTCAGTGCAACAGGGAAATGTCACACAGGACTTAATAGCTCCACCAGTCCGCATCTCCCACATGACGTGTGTCACGTTCCATGCAGTCACAGGTCATCACTGTTCCCGCACTGGCGTTCCAACATCGTCTGCTGTGCATCATATTGCTGATTTAGTTGACTGGGCTGGGCATGCGGACCCCCCCCACAGGAACTGGGGCTCAAACATCTTCAAAACTGAATCAGTGCAAGGAATTGACTTTAATTATAAAATCATTTATTTTACTGATGCTTATTTTACATTCAGTGTTATGGTTTGTGGTTCATATTTTCCCATTACACGGACACAATTATAGCAGTTTTTAAATTATTCAATAAATCAGGTTATTTCTGTGCTCCATCAAATATTGACAGTTAGTGGTATGTATGGTTTATTGTACTAAATTACATTAAAGTTTCACTGAACAGTATTTTTGTGTCATTGATTTGTCCATCTGAGCCAGCTGGCTCAAAACACACGCTGTTAACTGGCAATTAATTGCCTGGACCAGGTTTTCATTCACTGTAATGTGTTATTGATCACCTTGAATGGAGGTTCTCCTCAAAAGCCATATGGGGTTTTTCTGAAATGAGTATGAAATGGGGGCCACCCTCACATGCATTCCATCCATCCCAGTTTATTATGGTGACAGTGGTACATTTACTCTGCATCATCATTTGCTGTGATGCACTGCAGAACATTATTATTCACTATATTTGGTCTTTGGGAGTATAAATATTCAGCAAAAAGATTAAAAATGTATAACGACACCTGTCAGCAATACACTTTGTTACAGTGTTCATGGTTACAGAGCCAAGCCATTTCTGCTGTCGGCCCTCCCAGACTTATCGCATTTCTAGTGTTTGTCTCCAACCTTTGTCTCCATTCTCCATCTTGTGCTCTGGCACAGATAAAGCCTAGGACAAAAAATGACCAGGACAGCAAAACAGAACAGATCTCAAGTTTCTACGTGTCCAACACATCTCTCTTCAGTGTATTTCACAGGTGTTTTCACCCATCACAGAGGACTATATTACACCTCACTGCCACAAGGTACTATGGTACAGATGACAGGTTGTGACTGCATTGAAAGCATTAGAGATGCTGGCACTGTAGGCATGGTTACATAAAAAATCAAATCAATTCTATTAACATGCAGAAAAATGTGCTAAATGTGTCAAGGAGAACAATTTATCTCTTAATGTCGACAAGACTAAGGAGATGACTGTTGACTTCAGGAGGACTCAAGCTGCTCACACTCCTCTGTGTGATAATTCTTTAGTAGTGGTGCTGGTGCACAGTTTCAAGTTGCTAGGAGAGCATATCATCACAGACCACTCCTAGACCCAAAACACAAACCATCTGGTGAAAAAAGCAGAACAGCTTCCCTAATTTCCTGAGGAGACTGAAAAGAGCTGGACTTCCACCTCCCATCCCCACCAGCTTTTATAAATGTGCCACAGAGAGCATCTGACCGCCTGCATCTCAGTCTGGTGTGGGAACTGCACTGCATGTGACCAGGGAGCTCTGCAGAGGGTAGTGAAGACTGTCCAGTCCATCACCGGGACCTCACTATCCACCATCCAGACCACCTACAACGAGGGGTTTGTCAGGAGAGCTCACAACATCACCACAGACTGTCCTATCCTCTCCACCATCTGTTTCCCCCACTGCCACTGGGGGACGCCATCGCTGCCTTAGAACCAAAATGACCAGACTCAGGAATAGCTTCCTACCACAGGCCATCTGGCTGCTCAGCTCTGTAGCTCTCTCTACCACCTTTGACCACAGCCACTGACGTCCACCATATGTGTATCTTCAGTTCACGCTCCCTCGTGTATATCATTCTATAGGTGTTCTTCTTATGGCCATCAGCCTCAAGAACCAAAGAAGTGTTTAAGTCTCTCAGGGGTTTTCTTGGCACCTGCAGTCATGTGTTTCCAGTGACAGCTCAGCAGGAGCTGCATGTAGCCCATCATCTAGTACAAAGGAGTGTAATCCAGCAGATGGCGGCTGGGCTGTCACCCTACCAGTGTCATGAACCTGGCTGAGTGCTGCAGGGGCATCCCTCCATCCATCCCTGCCCTCCACTTTTCTGCAGCTCCACTCACTTTAACACTCCAGCACCTCCTATACATGACATCATGACATCAATACATGAATTAGCTTTTTAACACATGCAAATTCATTTAAATACAAGCATGTAATTAATGATGCTCCAGAAACAGCTGAGAAACGGACAGAGTAAGAAAGACGTTAAAACATGGTGCTGCAGTGAAAAACGTCTGTTTCTCTTGTCTAAACAATGATCTATTATTATTGTTGTTGCTGTGTGTTTTTGGGATGGATTGTGTCCCAGGCAGAGCAGATGGCTGTGCTGACAGGGATCATGATTCATTATGACACTCAAACCCAGGTCCACTCATGTAGGTTTAACACAGTCGGTCACAGGATGCATCACTTTGATGGTGTTCAGAGTGTCTTCTGTGGTCTCCGACTTTGTCTTGAGATGCTAAACCTCCGCGGCGGACGTTGTGTTCTGGGGTTTATTGAG
Source organism: Arapaima gigas (assembly GCA_900497675.1). Lineage (NCBI taxonomy): Eukaryota > Metazoa > Chordata > Actinopteri > Osteoglossiformes > Osteoglossidae > Arapaima > Arapaima gigas. The sequence continues at coordinate 101,907 of UFQX01000668.1, forward strand.
TGAAACAGTCTCTCTGTGTTGCTGGATCACATGGGGGTCGGCTCAGTGCACCCATGTGGGACCACCGGATGTTGGGGCTTTTTCTCCTCACACCAAGGCCATGCATGCACCTGCGGTCTCAATGCTCTACATACACCCCTGTTTCAATAGCCCAGAATGTTTGATTTCCCATAGGCATCGCAAGGATCGAGTACACATGCTGTCACTTTGATTTCCGGGTTCATGTTGCCAGGTCGTCTGATGTGCAGCCAAACGAGTAGATTTATCGATTTATGAAACCAATCTTCCTTGACTGTCATCTAAATCTAGAAAGTATGTGCAGGGAAGTAGAACCATGTGGTCCTGAATACAGCCACAGTAAACAAAAGTTTCAGGGCCTCATGCCAAGTACAGAAGGTACATTTTCTCCACTATTGGTACTTGTTATGGAGAAATTATATTTCAGTTTTTGGCAACAATACTCTTTGCTTCAATTTGAGTGTAGAGTGTTTGCTCTTTTACTTCATTTTCATCCCCTTCTCATTTCTTTGGCACTTCAACTTTCACTCTTTACAGCTAATCAAGCCATTTTAACTAGGAACCATTATTAGTATCTTCTCAATGTGCCTCTTACTGTCTGCTATCAGCTGTCAGACAGTTTCCCCCTGAACCAGTGAAGTCCAGTAACAACCAGTAATAATCCACACTGTCAGCTCCTGATCTGCCTTATTCTTGATGAATTAGAGCTTCTCATTCACCAGGCAGAGCTTCCTGTTGGCAGTCAATTTCTTACTGACCAGTCGGAGCTCACTGTTGAATTTTACTCAGCTGGATGTATATAACAGCGGCAGTCATGGTACAATTCTGAGGAAAATGTGAGATTAAGTATGTGTGTGTAAATAAGTTTTTTTCCCATATGAGAATTTAACATGAACTTGAATTGTTCTTGAAAGTTATTTATGAGCTACTCCCATTTAATCCAAATTAAGCATATGGACTATGCTAACAGAAAATAAATTTTCATGTTCCTGACAAATTCACTTCAGTTCAATTCTGTTTATTTTCATAGAAGCTCCTTCTCAGCCAGTGACTCAGGTGAACACCAGATTAGGATAACAGAAGAGATAACAGGTATACAGTAAGGGCATAGATGAAGGTTATGTCATGAACTCCAGCACCCCACCGCCCATTCCACTTAAACAACCCTGTTGAACCCTATCTTTCCCACTCTCCTGCACCTGATTTCCATTTGGGCCCTTACCTGTCCCTTGTTATCTGGTCAGCCACCCTTCTATTTAGCCTCCTCCCTCCTTTCTGTCTTTGCGAGGTATTGCATGTCTCATGTGCATGTATGGAGTGTTGTTCTTGGTTACTTAGTTTGAAGATCTTCTGACTGGAGTTTACAGCGCTGTGTTTGGGTGATTGGTGGTGTGATTGTTTCCCCCTGCATTCTTGCCTCTCAGCCTCCTAATTGTACGTAGTTGGGAGTTAGTTGTGACAGTTACATGTTGCCGAGAGCAGCAGCTGCCCCCCTCCTGGACTTCTACACATAGAATAGTGGCATCAGCTAAGACAGGTTATGCTACTAAGGGCAGCATTGTGTAGGACAGTAAAAACCGAACAAAGTGGTGTTGAGGTACAGGTAAACTGATCGTATTATCATGGCAGGGGGTCCTCAGCTCCTGGCAACATGGAGTGCTGGTCTCACCAGTGGTCCCATCTGACCTCATCAGGGCAGTGAGGGAAAATAATCCTCACTTGTGGTACAAAGAAACTCAAACAGAACAAGAGGGGGTTAGAATCTAATGGCATTAAAAGACAACATAATTATACACTGTAGACAAGATGCAGAAGTGAAGCAGCAGGATTCAACATTTCTTATATCGGAAATACCAAGAGATGAATTTTAAGCAATGATTTAAAGCTAAATGTTTGAAAAGATTAAAGATTATAACATTAGACCTCTTTTAAATACAGTCAAAGTATTATATTTTGCTTAAAATTGTAACTGGAGAGCTGAGAGTGAAATATTGTAGAACAAATTTTGTACAAAGTTTACAAAGGTATGTAAATATTAATTAATACAGATTCATATCCTAAGAGCCTCATTGGACAGAGACAGTCATGGCCAGCCAGAGTGATGCACATATTGTAATTTTTTTCAAGTTAACTGTATTTCATGTTAGTGGAATATGTTTCCCTTCACCAATTTGCTGCACTCTGGGTTTATGTTATGACAGATGTTCACATCATAATGTTTGTTACCTTAAATGTGTGAACTTACTGCCATTTGCATTCATTTCATCCCGGATGTAACTTCTGAGTAATATAAATACATTTTCTGGATATTATAGTAAAGCTGGATTGTTTTCCCAAATTAGAACTTACATTCACATTTATTCATTTAGTGCACACCTCTGTCTTTTTAGCAACTGACAGTGATAATTCACAATTTTTTGCCTCACAATGTTGTCCAAGACAACATATAATAAAATAAGTTTGTCAGCAGATACAAACAATTTGAAGTGATCACAGTGTTGGATTCAGTACAGTGTCAGCTACCTACAACCATTCACAGGTTTATTCAGCACAACAGTGTAACGCACAGCCACAAGCATGCACACAAATACACACATGCAGCCACAGGCACACTCACACATGCACATGTGTCTTTGGACTATGGGCTCAAACTAGGGAACTAGGACCACATCCTCTTGGACACTGGGAGAACACGTCAACATGAGGCTGGGAGGGGATTGTAGGGCACAGCCCACACAAGGAGACAAGCTGCTGGGTGATTAGAGAGAATCAGGACAGATCTTTAGGGCAGGTGGTCTGAGGACTTGTGTGAGAAAGAGATGGTGGGTCTATTTATCTATTTGATAGCATTTTCTTTACAATCCTGTTGTCCAATGTTTCTCTTGCAGAACAAAAATGGCCAGTGTTTCTGTGTTCTCCCACTAGAGGGCAGTATACACATTGAACTGGGGTTTGGGGAATGAAGTCTTGGGGGTGTGCGAAGGGAGGGCAGCTGTTAATCTTAACTAAACTCCCTGCATGTTAATCAGTGCTAATAAATAAATGTGTAGATGCAGCCTCCAGCCTTCTGCCTGATGTCCACTAAAGAGGGACACTGAGATGCTGCACTGAAATAAATCTTCCAGCAAATGTTTAATTCTCGACAGTTTTATGTTTACCGGTTCCTAACCTGTCAATACATCAGCGTATTAAGTTGCATTTCGAAGCTCTTGCTGAATATGACGTAGTAGGTGGACTCATGAAGAATCCTGAGTTACACACAGAGTATGTTTGTAAACTGAGGGACGGGTGTACTGCTCAGTAATTATTGTATGTAAATTAAATCTTCCCACTGCCCACTTCTGCTGGTCAGGGGCTGAACAAATAAAACTGCAATGTAAAGGAAAACGGGTCAGAATCAACACTCCCTCCCGTCTTACCTCCTTATACTGCTTTGGGCTTCTACTTTGCTTTCATTAAAATTAATATGTGGTGACATATTATTATGTACATTCACCTGTAACTTGACTCTGAGCATATGGAAACAGAGACACAGCATGTGAAAATATAGAAAGAGAGAGATTGTCAGACAGAAAGAGAAAGAGAACCTTGTGGTAGAACCTCTGGGGCAAAAGGGGCGATACAGGAGGGACAGGAGCAGAGGGCAGTAAGAACCTTTTCCTTCAAAAACAGAGAGAGAACGATGGAGGGAGGGGAACAGACAGAGAGATGGGGGGCAGAGGGAGAGAGAAACTGCAGAGAGAGGGAGATAATGGGTGAGCGGTGCTTGATGGAGTCTGGCTTCAGCATGTCCTCTTGAGTTACTCCATCTGGAGCAAAATTCAGCAGAGCCCCTCCCCCCCATGCCCAGGCCCTCAATGCCATTGGCTGGGCGCAACAGAGCAGCCACGGCGCGCTTTCTATAACACCATGCCTGCGCTTCCCCGTGGCACACGGCATACAGTGCACAGTACACAGCACACAGAGCGGGAAGCAGTGAGCAGCAGCTGAGAGACACGGAGTGATGCAAGCCACCCAGGTGATTAGCTGAGACAGGAGGCGGTCCTGTGCATGACCAGGCCACCCCCCATGGCGTGTTACTATATTGTGATCAGCTCCACACGCCTCCGTAATGGACACTTTCGCAGCATCAAGGGAGTTTTCCGCGGCCCCCTAAGCATGAATGGTAGCCAAAATCTGGTAAGTTCCTCATGCTTCTTTTTAAACATTACATACACAACTTCTTCACAACTCACACAACATCTACAGCACATGTACACAATGGTGTCACAATTCCGACATCTACACTACTTAAACACTAGATGGACGTAACGTATACACAACTCACACTACAGCTGCATCATGGTTTTTCAACCCCAAGTTTCAGTTGGCAAATTTGATAAGAGGTGTGTTTAAACAATATAGAAAGAAGTTTTTGTCAGCAGATGACTAATATGTGTGGCTGCTTGTTTGGTTGAAGGCAGAGGGAACCCTCACAGACCCCCCAAACACTTCTCGCTTTCCCTTGAGAAATAGCTTTGGGAACCACTGCTCCACACCACTGAAACACAGCATCTGCAGCACTGTGTTTATTGAGGACCTATCCATGCATGCTGGACCAGGGGCTGTGGGACACGGACTGTCAGCGGATTGTGTCTCCTGGTGCAGGACTGTCCAGGCCTAAATGGGTAACCAAACAGCTGGTCGCAGTGGAACTAGAACAGGTGGAGACAAGGTGGAGGCAATGAGACTACAATACTGTTTGGGAACACTGTGCCACCTGGCAGTAGTGTAGCACACTGAGGGTTCTCCACCCATGCACCCAGAGTCTGAACTTGAATGTTGCTTGAGTTCTCCTTACGGTAACAAAGTGCAAAAAGAGTAAAAGCATAATGACATTCTGATACTTGTAATATAAGAGTTTTTTGTATTACATGTGACTTATTCATGCCAAAGATGTATGTAGTCATGAGGACATGGATGAAGGCTGTTCAAACATGTCAGTATAGTACAGCATGTGTCTGTTTAACAGCATCTGCTGATACCTGCATGAGGAAAATAACTGCAGTAATAAGGGTGCCAGCAGATAGAAAACTGCATGCTGGGTAAAGATGGATTCCATGCACTTGTGATGACATGAAGTCACAGTACTTGCCAGTTTTGTTTTTATATCCCTGTTATCTATTCCTTATGATTTCTGGAAGCAACAAATGCCTGATGTGCTTATAAATGTGCCCTGTGTTAAGCAAGGAGCACGGGTGCAAGCACTACTTTCCTTGCGTGCTGCTGTCATGGTATTCAGCCTGGCAGCCTCATCGATGTGCATATGAGTCCCACCGAGTCCTGTCCTTTTCCTACCGCGGTGCAGCACTGTAATCGATATAGGCAGGACTCTGCCTTCTGCGCTGCCCTTTCCCTGCTTTCATCTGCACCTTTCATGTGTCCCAGTAGAGGCCAGCAGGACCAGGGTACGGCACCCATGGGCCACCTGGCTGCCATTGTTCCCCACATGCTGCTTCCTGATGCCGGAGCTACTACGCTCTGAAAAGGATGATATTTGCCCTGTTAAACCTGGACAAAACAAATGTGTCTTCAACCTCCAGGATGCCATACAGTGATCCTGAGAGGCAGCGATAACTGCAGCATTAATTCTGTCTTCACGAATATGCTGAGCGGCTCTTCGGTCAGGTCTGCAAGATGTTCACTGGATGCACCGCCCAGGACAGAGATGCTGATTTTGTCACAATTATATTTAACCCACGTCAGCAAATCATAATCACATTTGACCCACGTCAGCAAAGTGCCTCACTGTCAAAATGTTGTGGGAGAAAATCCCATCTGTGTCGCAGCAACTCACTTTGCCTATTGGACAGTGTGAGCAACATCACAGCCCTGGGGGGCACAGCTGCACTTCAGTACACCATTTGGGTTCAAGTCGTGGGATCTGAGACCACCATGTGGCATTGGGGTCACCTGCAGGGGGAGGACCGTGTTGCTGCCCCCTTCTGCTCACATTAGCATAAACTTATATAGGGAGTGAGGAGGGGAGCACAGAGCAGAGCTTTGTTAAGTGTTTCACCAGGCTGTTTGTTCTGCTTTATAGTGGCTCCCAGGAGTGTGTGTCTGCATGGATGTGTGTGTGTGTGTGTGTCTGTGTGTGTGTGTGTGTGTGTGTGTGTGTGTGTGTGTGTGTGTGTGTGTGTGCGTGTGTGTGTGTGTGTGTGTGNTCTGCATGGATGTGTGTGTGTGTGTGTGTCTGTGTGTGTGTGTGTGTGTGTGTGTGTGTGTGTGTGTGTGTGTGTGTGTGTGCATGTCTTCATCCTCTAGGAGCTCAAGCTCCCCAGCTACACTGCAAACCTACTTAAATTGTGAGCTTTTCTATCTTACGATGGTGTTATGACCAAAAGACCCCGGAGATTCATAGGCAGCCTTCATTTTAGTTTTCTCACAGGGGTGCACCGCATGGCAATTTTTCTGAAACATTCTGAAGAAACAGATCATGTGCTGCAGAAGCAGACCACAATGTTAATTTATTATTGGCATCCTGGTATTTTATAATACCAGAATTGCATGGCATTGTAAGAACATTTGCTCTCCAGTCACAAGTGATATTTTAAACTGATGGTTGTGCATCATTTCATCCACCAAAAGGACTGCTATCTATTATAAGCCATTGTTGTCAGTAATATTTAAATTATTCCAGATGATGCAGCTCTTACAGCAACAGTCAAGTATAATTCTTTTCATATGGTTTCAGATTCCGGGCACAAAAATCTCTGCATCCTGTGGGGATCATTTCCAGCTTTAAATCGTTTCTTCAATTTCCTTCACCCCAGGGATCTCTCTTCAGCTCTGTGACTCTGTGGTTATTAAAAAACCACAGCTCCACACTGCAGGTTGAAAACGTGTCTCTTTTCAAACAGGTGCTCCACAGCATCCAAAGGATGATCCTGAATTTAAACAGGCCTTTTCTCCAGGGGCAATTCTCCTTTCTCCCACTCTTGTGCCTATGTAAGGATGACTCTTGTCCAAGTTTGCAGCACCCAAACCCCTGGCTGCCACGTTCTGCCTCTTTATCTTGTGACACGGGACACTGTGTGGAGAAGCGAATGCATTTGAAAGGTGCAAGTAGTGTGAATGGTCCTTGCCAGAGCACGGACACTGTTTCACAGGATTGCACCGTGTTCGTGGTGATAATTGAGCAGAAGTTCACATCCTATCTGCCACCCGGTCAACAGCAGCTGATGTAGCTACTCGCCCACAGTCTACAGGGCTAAAATTCATTTTCCAAGTGGGTGTACTGTCGCTAAGAAATGTGTGTCCAGCAGCTCTACTAGCTGTGTTCTGGAATACAATGATGTGTTAGTGAAAAATCCTATGGGCCTGTCTGCCAACTCTGGATTCTCAGAGCAGCAGCTAGGTGAGATGTTCAGCAGGTGAAGGCCTTCACACACCACCCACACCCCAAACCACAGCAGTTTCCAACTGACCAGCTCTGTCAGACACAATAAAAGCCCCCAGTGCTCGACTTACGGAGGCCATGGATGCTCTGTGCATTCTGTCGCAGGGCTTGGAAGCACAGGGACGTTTTGATCGTCCTCTTCCTCCCCCTCGCTCCAGATGGCATCAGCCACCGAGTGGAGTCATTCACAGTCCCTGTACTGATCCAGAGTCAGCAGCTGCAGCGTTCACATGTCATGTAGCTTTCTTGTAACAGCAAGCGTCAGGCGGCTGGTTGAGTCATTAGCACATGAGAAGAGTAACATGACAGTTTGTTTCCCACAAGAAAGGGCTTTAAAAGTCACAGTGTATGTTAGCCAACGTTCACAATATTTTTAAACAGGTTCATTGTAATGTGAACACTTTTGTACACATTTTTTGGAAGCTTGTGTATGTAAACGTGTGTATGTTTGCACACGTACAGTATGTGTCATTCCATGGAACTCCTTGTGAAATTCAGCCAACTGCAGTTTTGTGGGAGGACAAAGACAAATCTGCAGGTGTCTAATGTGGTCATTTTTGAAGTTTTCCATTTGTTTCTGCACAGGAGTGAAGAGCAAAGAAGCCAAGCTGGTAACTGCATTCAGCACAAGGGCCAGTTTTACATGTGACTGAGTTAATGGTCTCATTTGCTGTGTTTTTCCTCAGCAGAAAAAAATCACAGGCTTGGCTTCATTTTGGTCCAGAAAGTGATTCACTGTGAAAATAGTGCTGTAAATAGGGAGATCCAGAGTCCTAGCTCCAGGAGTGGAGCGTATAGCAACTGTGTGGTGCTGCCCTGGTCTTCTCACCATATGGGTGTTATTGCTGCACCCTGAGACGCTCATCTCATTTCCTCAATAGCATAAAGGTGTCAGGGAAACACAGAAGTCCAATGGTCGACCTTCTCCATGTTACATCCAGGAAGTTCATGGTGTCGCTGTGGAGCTCTGAGCGCAGAGGAAGGGAGGGAATAATATCTGTGGAAGTTCACTGGCATTCAAGTCCAGGATGGACTGAGACCTCTCTGGGGATGTTTTACTGTGGTATGACACACAAACACAGTACACGAGTCTCTGTGAGGGGAACCTGTCCTCGTCTCTTTAACCAACTGGAACACAGACTGAGTGGGAATGGCTGCATCTCCTTCCCCTGTGAGGTTCCATGCAGTCAGACTGCAGGAATCCCTCTCGTGTTTCTGGCCCGTTGGTTTTCAGTGGTGGCGGAGAGGAGAGGCGGCCAGCGGTACTCCTGTCGCAGCACTGACCACTCTCACCCACTCAAACTCAGCCCCTTGGTAGAGCTGCAGGGCAGCATGACTGTGGGACTGCAGAGCATTCTCTTCCAGGCCCCCTCCACCACACTCCTCTTTGTTAATGTTTAACCAGTGACAGTGGGGTGTCACCACGTAGGCGGGCTGCAGCTGCTTATGAGGCAATACCCCGATAATAAGGCAACTGTGGAGTAACTCGCACCCAGATCCCAGACTCCCAAGAGACTTCCTGTTACTGCAGCCAGAAATCCGGGGATCTCCTCTGAAGCCGTGGGGGGCAACTCCAGTGTTCCTGATACACACCTGCCTAAACAGGACCAGATGTGGTTTTAAGTGTAACTGTTATTATAAACTCTTCAATTAAAGAGACAGATGGCATGAAGCCAGTGTGTCCCATTTGCATAAATGACACGTGTTTCCTTGCGTGGTGTGAAGATCCCTCCTGCCCTGCCTTTCTCCCTCCCTTCAGACTGGCAGTGGTTTCACTTTGCAGAGGAATCAAGGCCAATTTTGTCCTCCAGTGAATTAACTGTGTGACACGGCTCTCATTGGTGCACATTTACTTATTCATTTTTCCCGCTTCCCTTTACAATTATATAATTGCAGTGCAGGTTGAAAAAGTCGTTATTTGCGTCTTTTTGGTGCTGTGGAGGTTCTCCTTGTTCACTGTCACTGTGGTGCAGTCGCAGTGTTTCTCAAACCTGCCTTGTGTCTCCACTGTCCTGCACGCAGGGTTCTGTCAGCATGTCCTTCGGGGGCACAGAGGTGATTTGTGCACTGCACCCTGGCTGAACCCCCTTCCTGCATCCTTGGGGCTCTGGACCTGGGCCATGTGGTTGAGCCATCGCTGAGCACCTTGGCAGTTTTGGTGGACCATCAAGCCCCAAATTCCCAAGTCTGTCGGTGGCCATCACCAAACTTCCTGTAGGGCTGTTGGCCGGTAGGGTGCAGTGTGTTGAGACTGGGTCTAGTGGGTGACCCTCCCAGGACTCTGCTTCCTGGTTGCATGTGCATCACAGCTCGGCTCTGGGCCACAGGGGACAGATGGAGAAGCTGCAGGGGTCGATCCGCTCGCGTTCACGTATCTGCTCACCTGCTATGATGCTCAGACCCGGAGAAATGGGACCACAGAAAGGGTCTCTGTCTCACTCACACATTTTGTTGCATTCACACAGGTACACAACTACACTGTGGTGCTGCCCGGGACACACAACAACAGTGTATATAGGATCAGTTCCTGTCCCCCCTTAGCTGCAGTAACCTGAGAAAGATATTTACCCTCAACTGGCTTAGCTTACTGTGTAAGATGTGGATGATGTGGATGAATCATTATCAGCTGAGCATTGCACATTGCTTGGAGGAAGGAATCAGATACATGAAGAATGAAAATAGTGAAGACATTGTGAGAAATATGTTACAGATCAGTTTGACTGTTATAAAACATTAAAAGCCTAACAAAGCTGAAGAAATAACAAACAAAACTGATGATTTTTAGGGGATAATTGAGAAAGCATAAACTTTGAATATGTTTTGTCTTTCAGCCAAAGTGATATTTTCACATTTTTATTCCTCATGTGGAGCTGCCATGTCTTATTCACCTGGAAATGGTGCCCCCAGGAGAGGCTCAGAAAGCGGCTGGAAGTGGGTCACAGCAGCTCGCACACAAATTACTGTCTTCTCTGCTCCTCATTCACCAACACTGAGGTGTCGCTGTATGGGCCAGACCTGGAGAGCGGGGTGGTCAGATGATGTCCGCAGAGGGCCCGTAGGTCTGAGGAGTCATGGGGAGAGGCAGGACACAGGGCTGCAGGTGGACATGGTGGTGTGGACATTAATTTTGATGTAAAGAGGTGACTGAACAAACATGGAACAAATGAGGAGATGCTGCAGTTAGATAAGCACCAGTGTGGATGAGCGAATGAGTGCCCCCTGCAGACCCAACATGCACCTTTCAGCATTTCAGGGAACTGCCTCACACAGGGAATTTTTAAGTAATCTTTGGTTCCTGGCAGCAGGTAACCAGTCTTGCATCTGTAAGGTACTATTGAAATGTGGTCCCATGAGGACTGTGTGCATCTAATACAGAGCAAAAGCTCAGCTCAGCTCGGCTTTCTTTTCAGCAATATTGTGTGTGATGTGTGTGTTTTTCCAAGCTCTCTCCTTTGCACTGGATGGGAGTGTGGCGTGTGGACACATGACTCAAACCAAGGTACCAGCTAAACGATCAACAACACCTTCTTTTCACTGTAAACACTCAGCAACACTTTTCTCACCATGTTTGAAGTAACACTCACCCAAACTCATCCTGTTTCATGCACACACACACACACACACACACACACACACACACACACACACACACACACACACACACAGTCCTACAGCCTTCTGCAGATGAGAGACTGCAAAGCCCTGGGAGTGAAAGACTGAGCTACCAGTCATCCATTCTTACTGCACAGCACCCAATCACAATGCCTACCAGTCCTCTCAACTAGGCTCAGTCCTGCGACCATCTGACCAAGTGACGGGGAGCAGGACCAGGCAGATGGTAACCCTGCAAGGGCCCCATGGCCACCTTCAAGGCAGGATGACCCTGGCTCTCTGTTTAATAGTTAAGTTCCGCTCCACATTGTTGGGGTATTGTGGGCGAGTGTCAGTGGCAGTTCGCAGTGGGATGATGTGGAACGCTTCCCGTCCCTATTTACATCAAGCTCACGTCAGCACAAAAAATCCGCCATGTGGTTGAACCCCAGGCCTGCAGCGTGTGGTTGTGTGTGCCTGCAAAGGTTGTCACTGGTCATGACTGATTGTTATTAGATCTCATTGGACCTTGCGGGTGATGAGCAGTCCCGATTGGTTCTCAGCAGTTCTAGTTTGTTCTGATTGGTCCTGAGCAGTGCTGATTAAATCTGTTTGGTGTTGATGGGTTTTGAGTGGTTCTCACTGGATTTACATGGTTCAGATGTTCAGGAAACATTCCTTGTTCTGATCTTCATACATCTGTCCCTCCAACTCTCCCTCTCCGTCAGAATCCATGACTGGACATCACTGACCTCTTGTCTCAGTGTCATGTAATAATTTCTTTTCACTGTGATCAAGGGTCACTCTTGCATCCAACAGAGAAATGGAGGATGAACAGACGAAACGCATATTATACAGGCAGGTCATTTGACTACATTCAAGTAGAAACTCATGTTGAAGTTGGACAAACCTTAAATTTACACTGGTGCTTCATCCTCATCCGTAATTCCACTCTGGTACAGATGGATGCTGACTGATGCAAACTTCCACAAGCTTTCCTGGTTTTCTGCTGCTCTCAGCATTGCTGCCAGATCACTACTAGATCCGAGTAACTATTTGCTCAGGCCCAATTAATTGCCATCAGAAAAGCCGATGAACAGGCGATGACCTCCATCTATCGTGATTCAGGTCAATAAATACTTCCAGGATGCATCTGTCTTACAAGTATTCCCTTGTTTTTTGAAAAGTCATATTAAAATCTAACCATTAAGGAACAGATGCATTGATTTAAATAAAAATTACAGTTTGTTCCATTCAAGTCCAAGTGCAAACTGTAAATGGAAGAACTTGGATGCATTTCCAGTGGACATTGATAAATACATGGCATTTTGTGTGAAAAATGCAGCTATTTGTGAGGCATTTTTTAGGCAGCTTCATTCTTAAAGGCAAATTTTGACAATGTCACAGGTATCAAATTGAGAAAATGGCTTTAGACATAAATTCATTATAATGTTAACTGTGTAAGATTCTCATTAATAAACCAATTAATTAAACGTCAGTCACAGTCTCTCAGCTTAAAGCTAAAAGTTTTATCTAATAACAGGCAATATGAAGTAAAATGCAAAGAAAATGGGTCTGTGTGCTGGTCATTCCACTGCAAGTAACCTGGATTATTCACTTTTTTAAAAAAATTTCTCATAGAAAGATAAAAGCATATCATTAAAAATCAGAAAAACAGAAAAAGTGGACAAAATATAGCCTTTTGTAATAGTAACTTTTAAAAAGGTCTGTATGTGGGATTATTACATGATTTGCTGTGGCCTGCAGCCCCTTCTGCTTCTAACACACAAAATTCTGGTGCCAGGAGTGTTTGCAACTCAGAGTCTTTGCATGTCAGAGGCCTGTGTGTCCCGTGTGGCTCTATGCTTGACGTTTAACGCTGTAATGTGAACGACACTGGCTTCCCTCACCCTGGTAAATGTTCTTGATGGAGGCTGTGCAGTAACATGCGTGTGATGTGTTCCTTCCCATGTGAGTGGCACCACTACGGTGATTCCAAAATCTCCAGCGAATGAGGGAAATCACATCTGAACTTTAATCTGCCTCTGGTGAGAATATGCTCTTGCCCATTTTGCTATGAATCAGTACTCAATGAATGTGAAAATAAGGATCCTGGTGAAACAGCTGAGTTGGTGTGTGGGGGGTATCAAAATGAATGGCACGCACACATTGAGCAGCCACTTTTCTGTGGAACATTATAGAAATAAATCAGAGCATCATTATTAGCAAGGGCCTTTAATTAAACCTGAAAGAGCTAATAAATCAAAAAGATGTGGCCTCTTTCTCTCTCTCACACACACACACACACACACACACACACACACACACACACACAGGTGTGTGGCTCAGCATTTTCTCTCTCCAGAAGAGTGTGTGTTGAGGCCATGTGATGGAGTGTGTGTGAAAGGAGTTTCACTGTACTCAACTGTGTTTTACGGGTGCTGTGTTGTGTGTTGCCATATTTGTGACCTTCCTGTGTTTGATGTGGTCCTTTGTGGTGGTCTTTTTCCTGACCAGGACTCCACGGGGAAAGAGCGGTCAGTGGCTGTCGCCCTGGAGGAGCTCAAGGCCAATTTCTACTGCCAGCTGTGTGACAAGCAGTACCGCAACCAGCAGGAGTTTGACAACCACAGCAACTCGTACGACCACGCCCACAAGCAGGTAACCTCTCACGGTTGTGTGCATTTACAGGATCACAAGTGTAACACGGAGCTGGTCAGGGGCAGCTGGTGGTTTGGCCACAGAGGAGAGGGTTTAAGCACCCATCCACCAGTGGAACCCAATTTGTCACTACACTTCTAGGTTCAGCTCTTAGCTGACCAAAAAGCTGTCCCCTTCACCAGGTGGACCACTGGCCCAAATTTAGAGTCCATAACTAGATGTTGTGTATCCAGTGGCTAATTCATTTGCTACAGATAGTAGAGTGTAGAGAACATAGCAAAGACAGAGACTTCACATGAACATTTACAAATATTTCCTGAGCAAAATTATTGCTCAGGAACCTCAGGAACCTAACCTGATTGCATTATTTGTGAGGTGACCACTTGGCTTGGTGCAGTTCCATGGCTGCCAAGTTCTACTACATGTCAGCAGCTCAGTTTACTAGGGAGCACATAATGCAGTGCCAGTTGTCTTTGTTTTTCATAGCAAGTTGCTAATATTTCAACTTCTTTGTGGTGTTTAGTAATTGTTGCATGGTGTCCTGCCTCCCTGTTGGAGCGTGCAGATGCTCTCCTGATTTACCAAACCAGTGCATGTGTCGGCCCAGTTGGTGGGCTCTGTGTGAACCTTGGTTCCTGCTTCTGTAGAGGCTGAAGGAGCTCAAGCAGAGGGAGTTTGCTCGCAATGTGGCCTCCAAGTGCAGACGGCAGGACAGGAAGCGAGAGCGTGCGGTGCGTCGTTTGAACAAGTTGGCAGAGCAGCGCCGGGAGCTCCCCAGGTGGGTCAGCGCACACAAACAGCACATACGAACAACACATACACATTTAACCACCACATACAAACACATGCAAGCCTCAGACCTCGAGTCCTCCATCCACAGTGATGTTCACCTATGTCCCGTGTGTCCACAGTGCCCTCGGGAGTGGCCCGATGTTCAGGTCAACCACTGTAGCTGTGGAGGGTGGCTGTGGGGAGGCTCCCATGGGGTGCACACAGGTGGCCCCCACCCAGAGCAGCCTGTGGGCCCTCCCCGGGTGGGGCAGGAAGCAGGTCCACAGGCAGAAGGTGACCTTCTCCTTCTCCTTGCCCAAGAAGACTATGGTGCGGCTGGAATCCTCTGCTGCGATCTTCTGTCAAACTAGCCAGGATGGGGAGCCACAGGAAGATTTTACACTAAGCCACCAAGGAACTGGCGCTGGGGTCAGGAGCCCCTGTCCTCAGGTCATGAAGACAGGATTTAGTTGTGAGGATGAGGCTCTGGGGCTTGAACACAAGGTGGACTATATACACATCGACAGGTCTCCTGATAGACCCACAGAAAAACACTCCCTATCATCTGTAACATCACCTATCCCTTCCTCAATGCCGTCATCACTCCTGTCACCCTTCTTGTCCCCCACCTTGGACCCCTGCATGTTGCTGGTCTGCTCGCAGGACGGAGTTTCTCCCTGCATGTCCCAGCAGTCACTGTTTCCTCTTCCTTTAACTGCTGGAGACTGTGATCTGAACAAAGATGATGACATGGCACCACCAGTGGACATTACAGAGGAAAGCAAAGTGAAAGGCTCAGAGGATGCTGTGCCAGGAGCAAACATGAACCGAAGAGAACCAGAGGAGAACAGCGACTTCCTTGTGGACTCCATATCAGTAAATAACTGTGCAGTTTCTACAGATATGAAGACCCCATGGAGCTGTGTGTCTGAGAAGGCTGACACCGCAGGCCAATCCCTGGGACCCAACAACAAGGCCAGGCAGGCATTTTACTCGGTCCAGAGCCGGAATGGACACACCATTCTCCCCTGGCCCTCAGAGATGCTGGCCTTCACGAGGACCCAGCCCTCCTTGTCATACAGTTGTAACCCATTGCATTTTGACTTCCAGGCCTGTAGAGGGCATAAGCAAATGGCAGCTGGCCAGGCAGAAGACGAGCCAAGCAGAGGAATCTCAGCCTGCCCAGAGGAGCACAAGGAGGAGAACTCTGAGAGCCAAAACTCAGAGAACCAAGGAGAATCTGTGGACCCAATCCAGTGGAAGGACAGTGACGATGCAAAGCAGGATAAGCAGAGAGGGAAAGAGGTCCCTGCAGGTGGACAGAAGCAGGAGCACAGGGACCAAAGAAGGGCAAGAATAAGGAGGAGGAGTAGGAGGAGGAGATGGAGGAGAGCTCATCAAGAGGAGGAACACAGGCAGGAGAGTAGCACATGCAATTGTCAGCTCAGACTCAGCAGTCAGCCACGAGGCCAGGAGTCAGAGCAAGCGGTGGGGCTGCAGAAAGAACAGTCTCATTCCTGCTGCAATGACAACAGCACTGAAACCCGAACCGAAGTTTCATCACTCAGCCAAGAGGAGCACAGGGAGCCTGGAGGATTCACTGGGTGGGGTTATTACAGCACCAGGGCTCCCACAAGTGACAGCTGGCATTGTGCCCCATTGCACCCCCTAAAGAGGCTGCATAGACCCCTGGGGAACCAGCAGCAGCAAAGTGCCAAATGGAAGCATTGCAGCTGTTTCTTCTCTTCTGACAGCGAGATGTCCAGTGACGAGAAGAGCGCGGGAAGCATGACAGGCATCTGCACCAGCAGGAGGAAGAGGACAAAAAAGAGACCTGGACCTGTTGCCATGGACACCAGGCAGGAGGCAAACTATATTGAGAAAACAGCAAGAAAAGAGTGTAAGGCAGAAAGGGTCCCTGGCAGCACCATTCCTCTGGATGTCAATGGGCTCAGTCAAACACAAAGCATTCTGGGTAGAAACGGCAGCTCTGTCGGAATGATTAGTCACCTGAATTACTTCCAGTGCAAAGCAGAAAGCACCAGGGAATGTCCTTCAGCTGAAATAGTGGACATCAGTCCCTTGGGAGGCACACAAGTTGGAAATGAAGAGATAGACATCAAAGCCAAACTATCTGGGGGTGTAATCGTAGCAGACAAATTGATATCTTCTGTAGTGGACACCCAAAGCTGCCACTGTGACTCACAGGAAGCCAAAGAGCACCTGTCAGAGAGCATGAGCCTGGAGAAACCATCCAAGCAGAGCTCTCCAAGCCAGGACCAGAGAGGTTGTGTAGGTATCAAACTGGGACAAGAGGACCTTGGGCTGGGGGACAGCCTCTTCCCCACATCTCCTGTAGGTGACACGGGTAAACGCCTTGTGCACCTCCAAATGAACAGACAGGTTCTGCCCCAGCAGCGGATGCAGTTCCCCACCAAAAGGAAACGTGTCTTTCAGGGTCCTCTTGGCCCTGTGACTCCGCCCCTTTTTAGCCGTGTGTCTGTAGCCACGCCCATTTCCTCAATTACTATCTTGCAGCATCAAACAGCACTACTATCCCCCCATCCTCCACTGATCTCTCAGGTGTTCCCTCTTGTCCAGGTGCCCCCTGCAGCCCCACCCATCATGCCCCTATTAGCGACTGGCAACTTCCGCCCTGTTGCGATGGCCTTCCATACTGTGCCCAGCCCTACCCTCCTGCACCCCCTGATGTCCCCGCCAGGTGCCATGGTGCCCCTGCAGCCCCTCTTTTGTCCCCCTGATGCCTTGATTGTGTCACACAACTGTCTGCCACAAATCGCCCCCCAGGTCATGTAACACCCCTCCTGGGAGAGGAAGCAGCTCACTAATAAGCAACTGCTTTTGTTCACGTGTAAATTAACAGTCACAGTTTTCCAAAACTGGAAGCAACAAACTCTTCTCCTCCAGGCTGACGGTCGTCCCTGGGAAAGTGAGGCACATAACCCTAACCCTACCGTCACACCATCAAGGTTAGGATTAGTGTCATAACATTTACCCTCTGGGCAGAGGACTTACACATGCTCAAGAGTTTATATTTGTTTTATAGTAAAGTCTAGGCACAGGTTAAAAAAAATCCAAAATAATTATTTTCTATTAGTGTATAAATGTGTGAATGAGTCACTTAGGAAACATTTGACCAATTTCACGGTTATGTATAACTGAGAAGAGGTTTCATTTAAAACTCAGAATGCTGTCCTTCTGTCCATTATTCCACATGCATTACATGTTTAACACTCACATGTCATTTCTGCATCTGAAGTACAAGTTTTGCAGCTCTTCTGGGTTTTGCTGTAAGTTTCCATCAAAGAAAATCACATTTGCATTTACATTGGTCTGTAATGCAGCAAACCAGGTAAACCTTGTTAAAGTCAACTTTTGTTACTGTGTCTTTGAAACTCCATCTGTCTGATGGTGGCGACTCAGGATGCAGTTGTACTGAGTGTTTATACTCTGGCCTCTCGAGGTACGAACTTGAGTTATAACCTTATGAAGACATGAACATTTTAAAGTTTATT
Organism: Arapaima gigas; assembly: GCA_900497675.1. Lineage (NCBI taxonomy): Eukaryota > Metazoa > Chordata > Actinopteri > Osteoglossiformes > Osteoglossidae > Arapaima > Arapaima gigas. Next base: position 119,925 of record UFQX01000668.1, read on the forward strand.
TGTTCTCGACAGTATTTTTTACTATTGAATTTTCTAAAGTTTCTGCTTGCAACAGAGTAGAGAAAACCCAAACAGCACTGGACTGCTGGACTGCCTTAACTCAGTTCCCTTCCATGGTGTTTACAGCTCCCATCTGGTGTTCCTGAGTGTCGGTGATCAATAACAAGATAAGAAACTTTGTCAATAATCAGCACAGATTAGGAGTTTATACCAACAATTATTTTATTAACTGCCAATTTAAATTTGTTTTCATTTTAATGTAACAAGTTTGTTAATAAAATTATTTTTTATAATAGGTGTATCCGAGATTTTTGCAAAACTGAACCTGTAAATATACCAGGGTTTGTCTATATTATTAAGCTTTTATTGATTGTATCATAAAGAAAAGTGAAAATGGCCACAAGCTGACAAATGTGGGGTTCATGGGGTGGAATGATCAGCAGTCAGCAGTCAGATGACTGGATGACAATCATCTTTATTCATTATAGATTTATCTGAGGCTTTTGCAAACCCTAACCTGTAAGTAAAGGAGGGGTGTCTTTATCAGTAAGCTTTTGACTTAGTAGTAAAAGTGATGTAGGCGTTAGAAAGTAGGATAAGGTAAATAAAGACATGAATAAATATCCAATAAATAACAAAAAATCTGCCAATTGCATCAGTAGAAAGCAAGGTTTCTTCAGCACAGAAAAGTTATGAATAAAGGAGCTGTGAGCAGATTTCTGGTTCCAGCTATGTTTGTACGTTGGGGAGTCTATGTTCCATATGATCCTGCATGTCACTGAAACACATCCAGGGTTTCTTTGTGAAAGTCACAAAGTCATAAAACTGCAGCTTGTCACAGTGATGGCACTGTCACAATTTGTTAGTAGACAACATCCTTTTGTTAGATAGTGAAGAGATGGATCAAAGGTTTATAAGCTGGATGTAAAAGAGACGCTTGATGCTTGGTCTCCTCACTGATTCACTGATGCTCAAACGTGTCCTTCAACAGCCTCAACTTCTTGGTACTGAAGAAAACATCCATCTTGTACTTTGGAGCCATTTCTAATGCAGTGGTGAGATTTTCTGTATTAATGTTGTTTCTATTGTGTGAGATGCCCTGAATGTAGTGATTCTTTAGATAAAAACAAGCCTCGAGATAAAACAAAGCATCTATGTTTCATGCACACTTGCCAATGATGAATAAAATGCTGTTGCCACAAAATGCACTACTAAAAAGTGTTGTGATTTGAGTGAGTTTTTGAGTGAAAATACCCCCAGACTGAGTCCTGGCCAGTGTTCAGGTGTCCACTGGAAAAGGTACAATAATTGTACACATCAGGTAGGACTTTAATTACAATGAAGATGAGCTGAAAAGGAAACAAGAGGTCCAAACCTCCCCTCTGTCTGCTTCCCACATGGACCTTCAGTCGACAGCTGTGTCATGTGTGATTGTGTGGTTGGGCTGAACAGCTGTGACCTGATATGAACACACATATAACTGCTGTACCATGTTCTTCTGGAGACACCTTTTTCACAGTGTGTAAATGTCTGACAAACACACACAAACACACACGCACACAGTATTTTTCTCATAAGCTAAACGCACACAACGATCCCCTCCCCACACAAAATGATAGTAGAGCACCAACAATTTGCACACAGGTGTAGAAAACAGGCTGAGATGTCCCGAAAGTCCTGCTGGGCCACAAGGACTCAGTACAAAACTGTTTCACAGTACAAATGTAGTTCCTGGCCTCTGTGTTACTGACTGTAGTGTTGAAAGCTGTTACTTCTAAAGACACTGATCACACAGACTGTCGTAGCGAGGTAAGACCTCCCTCTGGGACAAGCTGCCTATGCTAATGTGCATCATGGCTGTTTAAAGAACCTTTGGGGGAGGTCCATTCACCATTACAGCTCCCTGCCTCCCCCAAGAGGTCCTGGGTAATTCTGCTAAAAAGGCGACTCTGCTCCTAAGAACAATCAGTCCTGCAAAGAGGAGAGTGAAAGTGGAAAGTGGTGAGAAGAGCAAATAGCCTCCTGAGAGCTCACAAGAGCAGCACTAACAGAGGCCACACTTACACTCACACACACTCAGTCAAACACACTCACACACACACACACACTACATCATGTTGATGTAGTCAGCAGGACATGGGTTTCCTGCTTTGTTAGTACAGTGGAAATATGGTTAGATGGTGGAGTGTAGAGTATCTTTAACTAAATGACATGGGGGCTGGACAAGGATCACCATGCATGTCTTGCCACAACCATCAAACACAGTTCAATGAGTAGCTAGTAAAAGGGGTTCAAAGGTTCCCTCTGCTGAGCTGCAGGGAAGCTCATAAATCGTCATCTGAATGTTGAAAAGGTCTTTTCTCCCTTTTAGTGTCAGTGTCATTGTCAGTGTCTTCACTACTGTTTATCTCTTTGTTTTTGTCTTTTTCTTGTACATATGCTGAAAGGAACATAAATTCCTCAAAGTCCCATGGAGCTCCAGACTACAGAAGGAAGCCAAGCTGCATTTGGCTGTGCATATTAGGAGCTCCTCATATCTGTTCACCTTCAAGGTTCCCTGATGTGGCTTTTGCAGAGTCTGGAGTCAAGCTGTCAGTAAAGCAAACCATTCTATAGCACTGGTCTTTTCACGTGGACCTTCTGAGCAGAGAGCTAAGAGATGGTTAGCTTTTCTGCAGTGCAACTCTCACGGCTGAGCAATGAGCATCATTAGGGAGCCAACAGGCCGTGGGGCAGCACTTAGCAATGCGGTGCTAGTGGCTCTCAGGAGCTACACCTAATTAGAAGCAGGCGCTAATCACCGTTTGTCTCTGTGTCCCCTCGAGGTGGTCTGACAGGGGCCATGCGGACATTTCACCCCGGTGCATCTGGACTGATGGCTCAATATTGGACAAAACAGAGAAATTCAGGGTCCATGTCTGTAGGGTTTAGAAAGGAAGAAACAACTAAAGAAGGCTGCATTATTCGTCATTTCACCAAGAAGATAAATTCAAAGTAGATTCTCTCTCTCTCACACACACACACACACACAAAGGCAGACATCCCATCTTACAGAGAACATGATGACTTTCTGTCTTTCAAAGACCAAAATTCACATTTTTATCAAACTTCAGCTAAGAAAATCAATCCTGCGTTGGTATCACTCAAGTGGCCCCTCAGTGTCCATATTTCCTCTTAAATGCTTCACACACAGGCAACAGTTCCCACAAGGGACAGATCACCTCATACCGAACCAAAGGCCAGGGTTCGATCTGCATCGGTAATACAAACAATGAAAAGAAAGGAGCAGCAAAGCCACATCGCAGAGAGTGCGAAGGATATAAACATCTACACAGTAGGTATCACAGCTCCTTTCTCTCCCGCTTGATTAAAACTGCGTTGACATATTCTGCTTTTTATGGCTGTTTATTCTGACTATTTCCCCCTCTAAACACCTCCGTGTGAACTATGTTCTGGGAGGTAAATTTCAAATGTAAGTTTTCCCTTCAGAGAGTCGATCCCGACACAGATGCTGACTCATAGCTCAGTGTTGCAGAGGACATTAGAACCGCCCAAATGGGGAAAAACATTTTAAAAGGTGTTTAAAATGATACTGAGAAGAAAAACAGATGAACATTACTATTTCTACACTGGTGTTGTGCTTATGCACCTGCACACAGTTGCTGTCATCTTCAGCCTCCTGGTGACATTTCACCTTAGGTGATTTCAGGGACCTGCATTTAGCAGTTTTATCTGGGTTCTCTTTATACAGATCATCCCGGTCACAGAGCCATTGGCCACTTTTGTCCAGCCAGAATCAAGAGCTCAGCGTGGAGTTTGAATTAGTGGGTTTGTCACTAGTCACTGGTCGGTACTCAAATTGGTCAGTGGTTGGTGGTAGTAGATTTAGACCATTAGATCTTGTGTTAACTTTGGTCCTAATCTTAGTGCCCTTCCAGTTGCCAACAGGAGTTGTGAGACAGACACCCGCACTCTGCAAAGGCAGCAGCAAACTGCAGTGATTTATTTAAAGTAACTCCTCCCATTGACTCCAGCCACATCCCTCTGACCCAGTATCCCATCTCTCATTGCCTCTCTCTTCTCTGCTGTGAATTTCACTCTTTTTGTCATGTATAATTCACTTTGTTGGCACATTATTATTCATAGAACGTCATGAAAACTGCATGTAATGATATTCACTACAGACACTGAAAACCAGAGATGAGGTCCAGTGTGAACCAAGTCAACCCTCAGAGAGTGAAACGGAAGGTGTCGTTTTATTCCAAGGAACGACCAAATACTAAAGCATATCACTACCTGTGTGTATTTAAAAGAAATAAATGTTGATTATATTCACGAGCTGTGTATTTTAAAGCAGCTGCTGACCAGGAAAGTGAAACTTGGACAGATGCTGGAAAATCCAATTGCCTGATCAAATACTCCTTCTGGCGCCCTTCTGGTCTTTTATCGATGCCAGATTTACTGGAGCAGTTATAGCAAATAATTTGGATAGAAAGTGTAATTTGAGAGGTACTGAAGACATTGTTCTCATCTGGATCCCTATTTTCACATCTTTTTAAATGTAATTCATCCCTGTTGGAGAAACCAGCAGGACAGAGCTCGAGTTGTGTTCATGTGCTTAGCAGACACAACACGCTTCAGAGCAGCCAGGAGGAACCAAAGTGTTAAACAGCACGACAGCTTCCTCCATACAAAGACTGTTGGCTGACACCACCAGCTGGCCACGGTCCAGGTGAGTCGCCACACTGGGGTCAGATTCAACACTGCTGAGACCACCAGTTGCCAGACTGATGACACCCAGGAGCAAAAACATGGCTGCGTACTGCAAACTGGTGACAGTCATGCGTGGGCGCTGGATACAATCATACAAATATGCTATCCAATAAGATTTAAACTGCAAATTAAAAATTATGACTAAAAAGTACAATCAGGTGTAAATAATTCATTTCTGCCAAACAAAGGAATCATATGCATGGAGCCATTCAGACTGTTGGATTTTCACATGTTGCAGGCTGACCTTTCAAAGTTAGCTTTCCAAATCTCAGCACTGCCCAGTCTATTTATAGCAAGACTATATACTTAAAAATGAATATCTCATATATCAAATCCTCTCAACTGTGTTAGAGCTCCAGGCTTTGATCTCCTCATAAAATGTTGAATTTGGCTCAGAAGACTAGTTACGAAGAAGCAGCATCTCTGATGTTGACACCACTTTGGAGATGATGAGAGTTTCTGCCTAATTTCTCCTCATATGAGTACAGAAGAAGTTCATCCCTCTTCAGAATATCAAGTAGCATCTGTTTTTGTGTTAATTAATGGTGGGTGGTTGCTGGAAACTTCCATGGCGTAGAAGTCTGGGGCGAGCAGCTCGAGACATTAGCTTTGCTAAACACATCAAAGTCTTCACAGTTGTTCTGGGAAGTTCACTTGAGTCCTGTAATGCAGGATGGAAACACAGGTGCTGAAGAAACCCCAGGTCTTCGAAATGGTTAAGCAGACTTTGCTGTTGAGGTGACTCACACATCAAGGGTCCAGGGCAGAGCAGCATGGTGGACCCGGGGCCAGGGGCAAGATGGGTCATCCTGGGCCCCTTTCACACTGCAGGGACAATGTGACATTTAGCATCATTAGCTGCATATTGATGTTCAGATTTCTCTCCCCTGCAAAGTGGCAGCATTTTAAAGTTTAAAGCTTGTTTGAGACATCCAAGGAGGGATCTATTTAATTATTTAAAAAATAGCACCTCCCATGGGTGAGACAAGAAAAAGGACTGCCGCTGAGAGGGTGGGGGAGGGCAGTGGCTGCAGTGCCAGCTATGCAGACGGGTCTTTCAGCATCCCTCCTGTAACAGAGCATCAGGCACTCATCACGAGGACTCATCATCGATCTGCAGGTCTTTAAGGGGAGGCTTCCCTGCTGGGGCAGAACGGAACAACCCCCAGGTGGGTAAAAGGGCAGATTTGAGTCCTATTACTGGTTCTCATTAAAGCCCAGCCTGCTTTTCACTTGATGTATTGATTGAGAGGAAAGGCTGATGTACTGATCATGCATCACAGCAAGGTCCAGTGCCCCCCCCTCCACGACACTCTGAATCTCTGACTGAGGGGGTAGGGCCAATGGCCCCCTGCCAGCACCCCCACACCACGGTTACCATCAGCAGGGCCCTGCACATTGACACTCCCTGAACTGAAGGATGTGGAGACTCTGCTGATGAGTGAAGCAGGCTAAGCTCCCCCAGCCCATCCTCTTCTGTCCAATTTGTCTTCAAATTCAACCATCCTCCTGTGGTGTCACCTTACAGAGGGACGTCCAGCACTTACCCACCGACTCCCAGAGTTACGTGTGGCACTTCATGTTGATCAACACAGGCCAAGGTATGCGGCAGGAGGCAAGGAATTATGGAACCCACAGCAGTGCTTAGACCTCAGCAGCATCCTTGCAACATGGTAGTGAGAAAAGACATCAGAGTAATACCGGAATACTGTAGATAAATGACATCCTGACAGACTAAGGTTGTACACTGGCAGTGTGTGAGCAAATAAAAAGCAGAACTGACAGCTCAGCAACTTAAACAGCTTTGTTGTTTCACGGGATTGAGCTACCATTTGTTCAGTTTGTCCCACTCAACAAAGTCCGTCACCAAGTCACTGTCCTCATCCTCCAGCCCGTCCCTCATACAGCCTTACAGATACTGCAGCATCATCTGAGAACGTCTGCACTTGTGACCAGGAAGGGAGTTAAGATTGTCTCCTGAGGGCCCTGTGCTGCACACGGCTCTGTCTGACCCACAGGAAGAAGAGAAATGATATATGTGTCCGTGTCCACTGATCCTAGCTTGCTGATAGGTCCAGATCCCCAGCAGTCTTGGCTGTATTGTATTGAATGCACTTGGGAGAAAAGAATATGATCCTCAAAGTGCTGCCTATCTTGTGCAGCAGAAGGTGGCTCTGTTCAGCAAGTAGGTGACAGCATTGTGCACGTCAGCAGGGTTTTGGTAGGCAACATGGATAGGGTTCAGTGAAGTCCAGAGCCGAGGTCTGAGGTCAGCCAAGGCCACCCTTGTATGGTCTTCATGACAAGTGAACTGAGAGCAACCAGTGGTCATTTAAAGCTGAAGATCACCTTTTCTTGGAAGATGAAACCAAGCAACATGTTTTCCACATCACTCAAACTCTTTCCAGGCCAGGGATCATAGTGAACACATGCTGGAAATCTGCACAGTAACTCTCGACATAGTTTCAGCACCCTTGGAATAATGGCATTGGTCCCGCAGCTTCTCCCTCCCAAAGTCTAAGCATCTTCCAAATTTGACAAACTCCACAGCTGGTCAATGAACAACTGAGCTGTGGTGTATGAATGTAGTTGCTGTCAATGGTGGACTTCAGCAGACTTTATCAGCTCCTCCCGTGCAGTTCAGCACTTACTCCCTGAGGGGTCCCCTGAGACGCTCCTCCAGGTGGCACATCTACCCTCCTCCAGAGGGACCTGCCCACAGGAAAACCTGCAACACCATCACCAGTCCCAAAGGAAATTAGACATCATGATTACATATATTTTCATACATTATGTCTGTGCAGGTCACCTGAGGATTATGGAGAATGATTTCAAAAGTCATAATCTGCCCAGGTTAAATTCTGCTTTCATTGTAAAACTGCCAGTGTTACAGGAAGCAGCAGCACCCTCCTCAGTCTGTGTCAGCTCTCCCAAAAGAAATGACCGTTTCAAATACATTTATACTGCATTTATATTCATCTATTTCACAGGTGCTTTTCTCCAAAGAGATGTTCTGTTCTAAGGAAACAACAAAGGGCTTGAGAGACAAGATCAAAGTGCAGTTTGTCTTCTTATTCTGTTTTACTCGTGCTTATTAGGAAATTCCTGATAAAATTAAAAATACATATAAATATTCTTTGACAGGTACCAATGATGCCCTCAGAAGATAGAACTGCCTTCATTCACACACATATATCTATATACACATATAGTCAGGCAGTTGTATCTCAGCTATTGATCATTCACATTCACCATGGAACTGGAGCTAAAAAGAGGACGATTATCCTGTTCCTGCTGTGGGGCCTTTGATCAAGGTACAGACCTTAAGTTATACAGTGAACGAGTAGATCAGTGTAGTAGCTTAGTGAGATGTTTTGGAGGAAACCAATAGCAAAATAAATATATACATGTGAAGTTTAGGGCATTAAAACATTAATATATAAATACATTAAAACAAAAACGACAAGTTTCACATTTACTAATTTAGCATCCATAATTTCAGAAGTCTATCAAATACTGACATGGGAACAAACTGAAAGATATATTTTAGATGATGGATTAACACTTCAGTGGAAGGACTCACAATTTTAGACACATTAAATGTCTAAATGTTTCAAGTAAATGTTTTTTTCAACTATTCCCTGAAGAACAACAAATGCGTGATTTTATGAGCTGGTTAAATGTGACTGTGTTGTATGTGACCCTTCACCGTAGGTGTCACGTGCCAGTTAAAATGAATCATTAAACGGCTATTTTTACACTGGGAGACACAATGAGAGCCAGAGAGACGCACAGACACTGGAGCAAGAACAAAGCGATACAGCTTATTTTTTCCTCTTTACTGTAGGTCAGAGATGTTTCCAAAATTAATCTTTAATGAGATCCAATATGCCATAGAAAATTCATGTCTGCACTGTACGTCTTTGAAACACACTGTTCTGGTGTCATATAAACACTTACAGCGGTGCTGCGTACTGTAAAGTTACACTGATCACAAATCTCTGCAGCAACTGTGAGAAACACGAATGGCCTGTCGCCCTCAACGAGGGAACTTCTCTTCTCTCTGTCTCCAGATTTATGAGTTGCTGTGTAGAAATGATGACATATGTGTGCAACTCAACCTGTGACTGTGTGAACATGTGGAAAAGAGTCTTGTTTCCAGGCTATTTGTTTGCTTGCTCTCTGGTTTTCAAACTGTAGGATTCACCACGGTAAAAAAACACCTCTTTACATTTCCACTTCTTTTCTTGTGGGAGAAGCACCGCAGTTTGCAGGTTTCATCACCAGACTGAAACATGTCATGTTTTCACTTGCTTGTTTCACATTTTGTCCTTTAAACCTTTTTTTGATTCCACTTTGTTCTCTGATCCCTGAATTACTTTGTTTCACTTGGTCCCACCCACAGACGCTGAATACACACATGACCCCACTCTCACAAACACACACTCAGTACACACCTGTCACCACTCACACACTCTCCACAGACTAACATGCTGGGTGGAAACTGTGGCGCTGCAGATGGAGAGACAGGCTGATTCAGGGGGGTAGGAGGTGCTGCTAAGTGCTCAGCAGCTGATGCATGGTGCAGAGGGTGCTGGTATCACAAAGGACCCCCCCCGCACCCAGACACTCTTTATCTAAATTAAATCAGGGACACTTTTCCCCTTGAAATTCCCTGTGGAGTCTAGGGAGAAACAGGTAGCAAAGAGCTGCAGGGAAATGCACAGACAGCAAAGTCTCAGACATCTGCAGGAGGGACCACAAGTGGACCCACCACCATCATCATCATCATCGAAGACCTGGTCAGTGTACCTATCAGTCATATGCCATATGCCTGCTCCACTTGTGGATGTGAGGCTCAGAATACTGTCTAATGAGGAGAGAGGATTTCCTCCAATCAGAGGACAACAACCTTCATCCAATCAGAGGACAACAATCATCATCCAATCACAAGACCATCATTATCATCCAATGATAGAATTGTAACCCTAATCATCCAATTAGAGAACCACAATCATCATCCAATCAGAGAACCACAATCATCATCCAATCAGAGAACCACAATCATCATCCAATCACAGGACCACAATAATCATCCAATTAGAGAACCACAATCATCATCCACTCAGAGAACCACAATAATCATCCAATCTGAGAACCACAATCATCATCCAATCTGAGAACCACAATCATCATCCAATCACAGGACCACAATAATCATCCAATCAGAGAACCACAATCATTATCCAATCAGAGAACCACAGTCATCATCCAATCACAGGACCACAATAATTATCCAATTAGAGAACCACAATCATCATCCAATCAGAGAACCACAATCATTATCCAATCAGAGGACCACAATCATCATCCAGTCATCTTGAAGTTGAACGGTGACGTGATCATTTGGACAAACATTTACTTCTATAAATGTTCTATTACTGAATGTTAGGCTGTAGAAGATGTGTATTCACAGCTGTTCCACAGCCCTCCCCCACCGGCAAGAATTAACAGTGGAAATACTCATGAATTACTACTCACAGCAGGTGGCACTGCACATGGCTAGGCAATGTTCTGTTCCCATTGGTAGTGTTTCTTCACTGGTTGCAAGAAAATGCCCCCCTACACCCACCTCCAGTCGCGTCCACAAGAGCGATGGTTTCCATTAAGGTTCCACAGTCAGCCGCTGCTGGAACAGATAAAGTGTCCTAATGAGAGCTTCACCAATTAGGAGAATGGATTGGGCTCCACTGATGATACTTCTGTGGTGACCATTTAGCCACCTACTGTCCTTCGTCATTGCCCTGAGAATGCAGAGCTGGAGCGTCCCCTACTGCAACCAAACACACATTTCATCTGCGGCCAGGGAGAGAACACCCTGGGGGGGCATCTGAAAATGATCAAGTTCAATAAACACAAGCAAATAAATGTTGAGGAAAGTTGACCGTGTAAGAACCAGACAGAACTGGGCTCTGTGTCAGCTCTATGGGTTCACCATGGCAACATGGGTTACGCAGGGGTCTCGTCGGACGTGTCCTCACAGTGGACAATTATGGTGGGGAAGCCGGTTTATTAAAGGAGAAGGACACCAACATACATAGACAAAAGAGGTGTTTGTGCAGCACGCAGGTGTGTGAGGAGTAAGGCTGTACTATCCAAATTAAAAGGCAAAGGCAAAAAACAGTGAAGGTCAGACACAGACGATAGCATGTGGACTGTGGTCACAGGCTGCAGTCACAGTGTGGTCTGTGGTGGCAGTGGTGGCCACATGGGCAGGACAGACGGATTCCCACCCAAATTAAGACTCACAAAATACGGAATATGTGCTTCTCCCCAAGCCTCTTTGTCCAGCTGCTTTGAAGTCCAAAGTGACCATCCTTTAGTTGGCATTGACCTGGGGGGTTGAGAGTGGAAACCTGTCCATCAAGTTAATCTCCACCCATGGCACAGTGACCATGGGCTGTGATTGGTTGCCTGCTCTTCTGTAATTATGTGTTTCCAATTTGCTTGACATTCTGTCTTCCCATAATTAGACTTAATTATGCGACAGACATTTTGCAGTCTGTGATTACAGCATATTGAGGCTTTAGATGCTGCAATCAGGGTTTTGATAAGTTCTGACAGTGGGGTAATTAACACACTGCTGGGGGGTTGGGGGAGCCTAACCGGTCTTGTGTTCCTGTTTCCCCCACAACCAGGTGGCAGGCCAGCAAATACACACACACATACACACACACACACACACACACACACACACCACAAAGGTATCAGTCAAGCAGTGTGACATTCTGAATGTGTGTATGAAACAGTGTGTCACGCACAAAAACGTCTTGCTGTGACCTGCATCCAAAATGGGCAGTCTCCACCCCCTTGCCCCGCACACCATACTATTGTCACCACTGCATGTCAGAAAGACTATGGACAAAAACCTACTTGTTCTGCTCATTCATATGGATGCAGAAGCCAGTGGGGGCCATATGTGGGGCATTTAACTGCATCACCACATTGTGGTCCGTTTAGTACATACAGTAAGTACTGTTAGACGTAGTGGACAGGTCATGAGCTTCAGCAAATGTTCACATCAACCTTCAGAATAAGGGGGGTGGGGGGAATGTAATTTAAGGGGCTTTGACTCTGCTGTGGTTGTTGGCCCCAGATGGGGGGTTGGCTACTCTCCTGAGATTTTCACACAGAGCAGTCTCCAGAGTCACACAGAACAGTGCAAAAACAAAAAACATCCAGTGAGCAGCAGTTGAGAGGGAGGAAATGCCATGTTGGCGAGAGAGGTCAGAGGAGATCACCCAGAGTGGAGACCACAGTAATTCAAATAACCACTCTGTACAACAGCAGGGGGGCAGAAACCTATCTCTGAACACAACATGTCAAACCTTGAATCAGATGGGCAGCAGATGACCACATCAGGTTCCACTCCTCTCAGTCAAGAACCGGGGGCCGAGGCTACGCTGGACACCAGCTCACTGAAACTGCACAGATGAAGGTTGGAAAAACGTTGCCTGATCTGATGATCCTCAATTTCTGCTGTGATAAGCAGGTGGTGGGTCAGAATTTGGTGTGAACAGCATGAAGTCAGAACCAAAGTGCCTTGTGTCAACAGTTCAGGCTTGTGGTGGTGGTGGTGGTGTAATGGTGTAGGGATTGTTTTCTTGGCACACACTGGGCTCCTTAATACTTCTGTATTGTTGCTGAGCATGTGCATTTTTATGGCCACAACTTACCCATTCTCTAACATCTACTTCCACCATCATAATGCACCATGTCACCTTAACCTGGTTCAATGAACATGACAACAAGTTCAGTGAACTTCAGTGGCGCCCCAGTCATCAGATCTGATGTGCAAAATTATGTGATGCAAAAATGTCAACATAGAGCAGAATCTTTAAGGAATGTTTCCAGAACCTGGTGTTCTAAGAGTAAAGGAGGGTCCTACCCAGTATTTTCTAATGCAATGCCTGGTGAGTGTATGTGTATCCTACTCTTGACTTATAAGGCAATAAATGGCATTACTCTGCATACCTCGGTGAGGCCATTGATTTTTTTGTTCCAGAACGTTTCCTTTGGTCATCAGATGCTAGTCACCTTAGAGCACCTGTGATCAATAAGATTACAGTAGGAGGAGATGCCTTTTGCTATTGAACCAAAGCTTTGGAGTAGTCTACAAGATAATTTCACTACTGCCCCTCCTTGCTCAGCCTCTAAATCCATACTGAAGGTTTGTTTACCTTGAAGAGACTGCCTGTGACACCTGCACTCCATAATGCTGGGAGCTGGTGACTGTGGGCCGTGATGGACGACATCAACAGACCTGCACCAAGATGTCAAGCTGGTAGCCTCCAGCTACTATAGCAGTGACATTGATGTCTTCTGGCCAGAATGTCCAGGGGGGCACAGCCACTGGCACTTGGACCCCCAGAGATTTATTTTTCTTCCTCGCTTTCAGGCTGCTGGTTTTTTTGTTTTCTTCTTTTCAGCCATTGGTCCAGGTGTGTGCCTACCTGAGCATAGAACCTCCTGGTGACGTGTCAGCTGGTGTCCACCAGAAACCACACAGACAGCAGCATATTTAAAGTTTTGCACCTTCAAATAATCAAAAAGAAAATATCATAACATCAAAGTGGATTATTTTGTGTTGTTTTAAAAAGATCATATTCTATTAACTGTTAATGAAAGCCAATACAGATGTTACATTTCAGTTTTTTGTTTGTATGCTAATTTTTCTGTTAATTTGCATGCTAATGTAATCATAACATTCCAGTGTTCTAAAGTATGTGCTGAAGTGATGTCCAAGACATGGGTGTGGCGCCTCCTTTTGACTGCAGTGATGTTCACTGGCCATCACAGTCCCTCATGGCACCACTGTGACGTTTGTATTTTCCCTGAACTGCTGCCCTGCTGGGGAAGCTGAGGATGCTCATGGATGCTTGCTGCTGAGCCTCACACTTCTTGCTCACCTGGATGAGGGACTTCAGAACATTCTAGTCACCCTGCATCTGAAAGTAACCCACACTAAAACCAGTTCCTTCTGGACATGAGTGTCTGAAGGCCTCATCATCACACTGTTTTCCACTCACTGAATTCTGTAGGGTTCAAGTTACTCATCTGCACCATGGTACCTATAAAGAAACCATGGTAGTTCAGGGTGTTCGTAGAGGGCAAAACAGTTGCACTAAACGCTCGTTTGTTTGCAGATCGAAGCCCATTAAACACTCTGCTTCTACACGTGGGACTGCAGCCCAAAGCTAAGTGGGACACACCATGGTTCACATGTTTTATTCGTTGTGATGGATATTTCAGCTGCAGATTTACACAAATAGCAGGTTTCCATCTGGCAGTGGAGCCACTAGGCTGCAGGAGGGGGGCGAAAAGCCACAAGCCTCAGCTCAGACAAACAGACAGCAGCAACACAGTTTAAATAAACCTGTTTTATGTTCCCATCACCAGGAAAATAGGAGTTTCTCAGCTTCCCTAACCCTAAATATTTGGCTCCTGGCCGCAGAGAAACTGTGGAAACTGATGAGAAGAAAATGCATTCCTGCTGTTTCAGATGTGTCTCCAGCTGTGTCTCAGAGGCGCTTTGTCCACCAACCTGCTGGCGTTCCTCTCTGTCTCTCCTCCCTGAGCCCATGTAAATCCATTCAGTCCATCACAGGAGACCTGTTCCCTGGAGCACAAATGTCAACAGAAACCACATTGGACTCAGACTCTTCCTCAGAACATGCCCTAACACACACTTGAAATGAGCCGCTGCTCTGACAAACACAGTGCTTTAGGGGTCACACACTCCTGTCAGTTCAGCTCTCAGGACCATGGGTGCAAAGGATGGACTGCAGTGCCTCTCCTCTGCACAGCGAACGTGTCCAACTTCTGTCTGCTTCCAGCCACACTTCTGGGCATCTCGTACTGGTGTTGGTGACAGAGGGATTAATGTCCCGGGTTCAGCCCCATCCTCCACAGCCATTAGCCTTTAGTAAACAGCCACCTCCTGATTAATTTTTTCAAGTTAAGAGTAGCTTCCCTGGAGATAAAATAAAAAACTTTTAATGGTTCCTTTCAAACTGATAAAGCTCATTAGTCTGGAACAACTATATGAGACACAGTGGATGTGTCTGTGTCCAGCTCTGACCAGCAGTTCAGTGTTCCTTAATTGTCTGCTGAGCAAATCTGGACTTTTTTACATTACAGCAGAGAAATGAATCTCCATCGACTGACTCTACCAGACCAATCTGCCCCATTAGGGCACCTCCTGGAGAAAAGTGTCCATATTTAGAGCATCTCCAGTGTCTTTCCTTTCCACACTGCGCAACACCTCTACACCTGACCAGCAGCTCAGCAATTCCACCCCCAGGTCAGTTTATGAATGGCAGTAACATTAACCTGCACATTTTCTGTGTTTTTATTTATCTATATTATATTTTTATTTGTTTATTCTCTACATTTTTTTCTCCCTATTCTGTGCACTGTGGACTCGAGGACCTTCATTTCATGCTCTCTTGTGTACCTGCTGCACAAGGGGGTTCGACAATAAAGCGTTCTTGATTCTTAAAAATTTGTTGTTTTATAGTCATTAGTTTTTTTTTCTTGGCCCCTTTGCTGCAGCTGATGACAGTGGTGCAGGACCCCCTGTGAAGCATACATTCTGAGCGAACAGGGTGACACTGAGACATTCACTGGAATTTTGTTCATGAAGGATTGATCTAGCCATCCATCCATTTATCCAGGTAAGGATTGTAATGGTCTGGAAGGGTCTAGTGTGTGTAAAATAGGCCTTTTTAAAAAAATAATGATTTCATAAACTAAATGTACCATGACAGTGTGTGCAGACTGACACAGGACGGTGAAGGGTAAGACAGTGAGTACATTGTTCCCACAATACAATGCATTTCCTAGTTTCCCTCACTCAGCATCTGGATGTGGCACCTTGTACAAATGGCAAAATTACCTGCAAGCAGTATTAGTTATGGGAAATAAATAGCATGTGATGAGTGTGTCTGGACCAGCAGGACTTACGGCACAAACAAGGAAGTTGGGCCTCACTGCAGGAAGTGAAAATTTCTAATTTTTCTTTGCTCCTTAATAAGCTGTGAACCTGCAACCCACTGTGAAGCTGAGCAGCAACTAGCTGCTATAGACTGACCAGCATGTGCACAAATGTATGACTCAAGGGGTGCGAACACACCCAAGACACACATTCTATCAAAGGAGCTCCTCCTGCTGCTGTTTATAGATGAGGGTATGGAAGAAAGCCTAAAATATGTGCAACTTAAAGGTGTGAAATGCACCTCGAGGTGGTGCTCAGCAGTGGTGAGGCATGTGTACCGAAAACACACTCTGGGTACAGATTTACGTTGCCGGTGCTTGTCCTTGAAGGGCTCATTAACATATTCATGAGCAGAGCTGCTTTACTGACTGTGCTTGTGAATTTTGCCCTGGAAACCAAACGGCTGCATCTGAAGCTCAACACAGCATTTCGTACGCATCAATACTGTCGGGGATCATTATTGGCCTCCGTTCCCAGTGGCGTAGCGCCCTCTGGCGCCGAGGTTTAGAAAGTCTCTGACAGACAACGCGTGCAACGCGAGCGCCCCCGAGCGGTGCACCTTTGGAACTACAGCTTCTGTTAGAAATTTGACGTTCTATTTGCCGGAGGTCACCTTATTAATATATCTGTATAAACCTGTTTTAAGTTTAACCTGCTTGGGCTTCTCTCCTCTTCTTTTGCGCTGCAACACCCCCACGCGCCGAGGCGTCCCGCCACTTACATACAGCTACTGGTGTAATACCAAGATAAAAACGGTGTTACTGGACTGTGTGACTGTACTTGGAGAATCGCAATGTCTGTGTCTGTAATTAGGTCTGTTTCCTCTGAGTTACACGGTGTTTTGGAGAAAAACAAAACATTTGTTTTCGTTTCTTCATTTATGAAATGGGAAACGTATAAAAACCGCAGACCAACTCGGATGGTTGCGGATCCTCTCCCTGCAGTACCGTCGGTGGCCACTGGGCGGCACCGCGGCTCATTACACCCGGCAGTAAAGACAGGTTTGCGGTGGACGGGGGGAAGCTGGAGCCGTTTGTGTAAAATGTCAAATATGGGAAGAAGCCCAGCTGGAGGTCTCTACCCTCCCTGCTTGCACCACACACCGCCAGAGGTCACGACAACCTTGAGTGTGTTAACTACCAAGCTGAGAGGTCACCCCAAACCAAGAGCTATTCTATTAAGGACATGTCTGAGTGAAAACACCAAGAAACTGTTCAATTAATAGAGTAATTAATCATTGACTGTCTTTTGTTGTTTAACAATGTAGAATGCGAAGCTGAATATGTTGGTGTTTCTAGGAAATCCCCCAGTGAGATACGAACCATATTCACAGCACTTCACACACAAAACTTCCTTTTGTGCAACACAGACAGACACACTGGTCACTCACACAGAAGCAGGTCCAGCAGGTCCAGAGCTCCTCTTCCTCCAATTAGTGCTGTGGTCACATGATGGAGTTAGCAGAGGAACAGCTGCTCATGCCCTCGTGCGTGCACACACACACACACACACACACACACACACACACACACACCCACACAGCAGTTGTTGGCATTCCTCACACAGTGAGTTGCTGACACTGCAGACGGGTGACAGAAAGTTGCAGTATAACAGACAGAACTGCGTCCCTGATATTTAAACTTCTGATGTCATAATACATCTGCTCCAGCTTGCAGTGTCATATGGATCTTCACAGATATGTGG
Organism: Arapaima gigas; assembly: GCA_900497675.1. Taxonomy (NCBI): domain Eukaryota; kingdom Metazoa; phylum Chordata; class Actinopteri; order Osteoglossiformes; family Osteoglossidae; genus Arapaima; species Arapaima gigas. Next base: position 137,458 of record UFQX01000668.1, read on the forward strand.
ACTATGTACCTTTGAACACACAATATGACTAATTTTCAGATCTATTGAATTAGTCACGTACAGCAGATTAACATCGACTGTTTTTCACAGTGAAAACTCAGTATTTATGGCTGCGGGGAATCTGTGAGCTTACTGTTGTCAAACTCCAACATTTTATTCTCATTCACCAGACTGGAGCAGTGAGGTGACATGGACAAGTGCCACTAAAACACCACCAACAAGCAAGATGGGTTGACCTTGAAGAACTGGTCAATAGACGAGCATCACAAAGTGGTCCAGTTGTCAATGCAGCCAGCAGCTACTGTTCTTGTAATCTGGGGGGAAAACATGGCAAACAGAAAGGCCATAAACAGCTGAAAAACGACAAATTGCCTCTGGGAAGTGGCACACAGCACAAAGGAGACCTAGAAACATCAGCTTAGATGGTACAGCCCCTCCTCAAGAAGTTCTAAGATAAAGCGATAATATCAGACTGACAGGTCTTCAGATCCCCAAGAAAAGTGTCCTCAGTTGGGTCATATTAGAGAGGATCAAAGGTGTGCTGGACCGACAGGTTTTAATGAGGTTTCCAGCACCATCCAATATCTCCAGATCTTCTACACTCCACTGGAAGCCCAGGGGCTCCAGCTCACATTCTTCACAATGTACTTCACAACTTCCTCGAAAGAGCCTCATGTGGAGCATCTCCAAATATGGGCAAAAGTTCAGGCCCACAGCTTGTGTTCGGCTGCCTGGCATGTGGGGTCGTGAGACGTAGCATCATGTCAGGCTGAGGAAGTAGCTTCTTCTGGACACAAAGAACAATTTCATACAGCAACTGAGATGAGCAGAACCACTAGGAAACTGGTGCCACTGTGCTGACTCCTGCCTCAGGGTACTTCCACGATGCCTCGCACCTCTGGCCAAACTCAGTGAGTCAGCATATTGCAGGACCAAGGGGGGCGACCAATCCAGACCGGTCCATGAGTCACCAGGAATTCTGGGTGTTTGTTGTAGGACAGTCACACTCAGTCAACTGAGCAGCACTCAGCACATATTATTCTACCGAAACACTACACACCATCTTCCCTCTGCAGCACACAGTGGAGGACAGTTTTTCCAAACCCCCACAGTCCACAGTGGCTCCTGTTCTCACCCTGTGCTGGTGCCCATCAGGCAGTTGGGGAGTAGAGGATGGGGAGGGGATCAGCATGAGGAGGGGGGAGTAATGGGCTTAAGAGCAGGTAAGGACACAGGTGAGGAGCAGCCAGCTGGGGTACAGTGGGATCTGTAGGGAAGGGCTGGACAGGTGTGGGACAAAGACCACCCCCAGGTGCCATTCAGATGAAGGATCAGTGGCTTTTCATAAGGAGCTCCTCCCCTGTCGTCGGGGTGGCCTCGGGCTACACCTTGTCACGTGTTCCGCCCCAGGGTGGTTAATGCGTCTTTATTTGTACAGTTTTCCTGATAAAAGAGCGACGCGGAAGTGCAAAACGAGCTGTAACCCCCCCGTCCCTGGGTGTCGCACTCCGCGCGCGCCCGCGTGTGTGTGTGTGTGTGCGCGCGAGAGGGAGAGCGAGTGTGTGTGTGTGTGTGTGTGTGTGTGTGTGTGTGTGTGTGTCTGTCTGTTTGTCACAGATCCTGTGAGTCTGTGCGGAACTGAAACGTCTCTTTGCGGTGTGTTTGTGTCTGTCTGGGGGGTTATTACTCACCCGTGGGCTGAGCTCACAGGTTTTTAAAGCGATAGAGTGGGCGAGTGTGTGTGTCTGTCGCGGAGAGCTGAGCTCATTCACACACAGCGGCTCGTAGAGCGGAGGAACCGGTGACACTTCAGCAGATACAGCGTATCAGTGCGGTCCTCACACACACACACACACACACACACACACACACTGGTACACTACTGACAGAAAGATCGACGGTGTCGGCGGCGCGGCCATGGAGGCTTCGGGCGCACCTGTGCGCGCGACTCTGCTCCTTCTCGTCCTCTGCATGTCCTGCGTGATCGAGTCCTTCAACCTGGACTCCGAAAGTCCCTCCGTGTTTTCCGGACCGCCGGGCAGCTACTTCGGCTTCTCCGTGGATTTCTACACCCCGGACCCCACGCGGTGAGTTCCTGGTCCCTCCGTGCCACAGGCTCGCACACAGTTTCACGCACACGCACACACACTCATTCTGTACACGCACCACGTAGGCAGAAGAACACACTCTCCATGGGAGGTCTTTCTTGTTCTGAGGACCACCCCATGTTTACAGCAGTTATTAATTTTATATTGTATCTCCAATGGCTCTGAAGTCTGAAGTGTTATTTGTTCCCGCGCGCGCACGCACACACACACACACACACACACACACACACACACACACACACACACACACACATACACATAATGCAGTTAATGTCATGTTGTCACTCAGGCTGGACGTGCTGGTTGGTGCTCCCAAGGCCAACATATCGGGTTCGAGTGTGTTGCAGCGGGGGGCCGTGTACTCGTGTCCCTGGCAGAGTGGCTCAGGATGCCAACAGCTCGACTTCGACTCCACAGGTCGGCCACAGCATGTCTCTCTCTCTCTGTCTCTCTCACACATACACACACACACACACACACACATACACAATATAGTGTGTTTGTAACTGGCAAAAGCCAGGTCAGTGTTAGTGTGTGCGGTGGAGGATGGTAATGTTTTCATCAGTGTGTAACGTGTGGGAGGAGAGGGCCCCGTGCAAGTTCAGACGCCTCTCCCCAGTGGAATGCGGTGCCAGTTGCCACATCAGGGCCTGCATTGCTGAGCCACACGTCACACACCTGTGTGTCCCTAGAAGACGCTGCCTCTGTTCCTCTGGAGAAATTCAGCACTTTACCCTGCTGTCACCCTGTTGTCTCGAGCCCCATCCTGCTCCTGAGGACAGCACCACCCCAGTCTGCTGGGATTACTGCCCTCAGGGAAGCACCAGTGGACTCCATGAGTCATGGTCTCAGTGCAGCTCTGTGCTGCCAGGTGACCCTGAGCTGCTGCCTGCTGTCTGTACCTGGCGGAGTGTGTGCAGGGGAAGGGCCTGATGGGGCAGCGTGCTGCAGTTCTGCTCAGGCTTGTATGTGAATGGCTCGTGGGTCGAAAAAGGAATAAGGCCGCTAAAGTTATGTTGCTTAACTTCCTGTGAATGTCTGTAAGTTATGCTTCTTGCACGTGTGTCAATGTGAAGTTAGAAGTGAAAACATGAACCTGTGCATCTAATGATGGACACATGCTCTGGCATTTGTGTCTCCATGGTGACCTGTGTGCTGTGAATACAGCATACCTCACACTCTTGGTAAGTGCTGTGGTCCTGTGTTTCTCATGATGCAGCCACCTATCCGCAGCACACGGCATCGTGTCGTTCCCGTGAACCCTCAGAACTTACTGTCCATCACAGAGTTACATGTCTGTGTTGCTCCTGTAGTTTGGCGGTTGTTTCTCTCTGTTTTTCTCTGTCTCTTTTCTGTTCCGTGTCACAGGTGGTTGCTCTGTCCATTCATCAATCATCATTGGCCCTTGTCCTATCAGAATGTGCCAACCGACCCCCTGGGGGAGGAGTGGGGGGGGGGGTTTCTCCGTGATAAGTAGCACGGGGAAGCAACACCCCGGACGGAGAAGTTTTGGCTCACTTATTAATCATGGTTTTCGTTACTCGTATTTGGTTTTGTTATATTATTGTGTGTGACTTCTTCCCTGACTGTTTTGGCTCAGGATTCTTTGTCTAGTCAGCAGTGTAAAATAGTCACGCGCTTGATGTCATTTTGTTCACTGGGGTGTTTTGCTTGGGTTGAGAACAGGGTAGTATGTGCGCGCACCTACATTGTACTTCACGTAGGAAGGCGAGTACTGTTTAGACTCATTAGGTAAGTGGGCGGGTGCCAACCTCTGTATTTTCTGTTTTTAGTTTAGACTAGCGTACTTAGGTAGGTATTTATTTTTTTGTACTACATTGGAAATAGGTAAGACGGTAAAAATACAGATCAGGTTAGTGGCAACTTTTGTTTCTTTATTTGCTTAGGCACCGTCCAAGTTCTCTATCCAGGTTAGCCCCTGAGTGTGTGTATTTGTCACTCTTTGTATATACTGGTATATTGTATCACTTGTGTCTTGTATCATACACTGAACAAAATACAAACCACCTATTTGCACTATTTTTGGTGTAGGTTTTGTTTGTTTGCACTAGGCAGTTCGTTGTTTATGCTCCCGCTCCACCGCTTAGACAGAAGTCAGTAGAGGGGGGGCTTAACACACAGCATCAACCTCTGGAGCTCATGGACACTAACAGTGTTTTTTTTTACTGTGCTTGTAGTATGCAGTGCTGGTGCTGCTCAGGATTATGGGGCCTATGAATAGACTCAGCTGTCACTGTTAGAGTCTCTGTTGTGTGGTGCACTGGGGGCCATTGTGGGTATCTGTGCTCATTTACTGCCTCCCCCACCCCGGCATGAGCCACTCCAATTTTTCCTCCAGTTTGTCAAAGTAGGGCACCCCCCCCCCCCCCCCC
>UFQX01000668.1:141984-203375 GCA_900497675.1 Arapaima gigas
CCCCCCCCCCCCCCACACACACACACACACACACACAAACATACCCTCTTATGGTCACCCTGGTCTTGTTTTCTCCTCCTGCAGGAGATCGGACCAATGAAAAAGGGAAGCCGATGGAGTTCAAGTCCAACCAATGGTTTGGTGCCTCAGTGCGGTCCCAGGGGGACCACATTCTGGTGAGTGTCATGCCTCCTGGGTGATGACCACACTCCCTCAATCATGCTGACCCCTTGCTGTGTTGACTCCCCCTTCAGGCCTGTGCTCCTCTCTACCAGTGGGGCACCTTCGCGGCGACTGAGAGGGAGCCGGTGGGGACCTGCTTCCTGAGGACGGCAGGGCAAGTGGTGGAATACTCCCCCTGCCGCACAAGTGAGTGTGTGTCTGTCTCCTTCGTTTCACACATGCCCTTTTGAAAGTGCTGCTCCATTCCGGATCATGTCCACCTGGGCTTACCGTGTCCGGGGTTCTGTCTGTATCTGTAGCTGTTTTGTGGCTGCAGACACACCCGCACACTCCTCATCGTCATCTCAGTCAATGTGCTGGTGTGTTTATTTCCCTTAGAAAGGGAAATAAAAAAACACTCAGGGGTCTCTGTGTGGACTGAAACCATCTTACTGACCTCTTACTTCATTTTGTGCGTTTCCAGCCCGGAACAAGCCGGAAGGACAGGGCTTCTGCCAGGCTGGCTTCAGCACCGACTTTGTGAAGGTGAGTGTTTCTGTGACTCAGCTGCCTCATGAGGATGGATCTCCGCTGGGCATGAACACACGCTGCTGTGTCCAGACATGTCCTTGGGTGTAACTGACTGACTGTCTTCTTTCTGCTTCTCCTTCAGAGCAAAAGAGTCGTTGTCGGAGGACCTGGAAGCTTCTACTGGCAAGGTAACACGAAGTCCTCACTCACGCCGTTTTTCCTGGCAGGTTGATGTCCAACTGTTCATATTGGGAAAGAGAGGATCATGGGAGAGGAAATGGGCTGTTAGTCAGAGCATCCGGCTACACTCAGGAAGACCTGCGCTGCCCTGTCTTCTCCTGTTGTCAATGTTTAAATCCGTTTCTCGCAGCTCCACCTGGTATAAGTCCTCCTCACAGAAGGTTACCTGCCCCCCACAGCCTCACGGATCCTCACTATGTAGATACATGTTAAGTCTGGCACAGTTTCTGAGCAGGTCCCAGCAGCAGCCTGATCCAGAGGGACCTCCCAGGGGGTTTTTGTTGCCCTGTACACAGTGTAGGGAATGTCCACAAAGGGTGTATGTGCTGTATGTGTCCTCTCGCTGTCAGAGCTCATTTGAGGAACATCCGTTTTCTGCCAGTTGTCATTCTGGTATTTTCCCAGTTTGAGTGCTGTGAAAAAAGTATCTGCCAGTATAATTTTCCACTTCAGTAATACCTGGATCGGAGCTCTAGATGTGTTACTGAGTTTGACGGAATTAATTCTTCATTAATAGACAAAATTGCATACATGGCGTTTGAAACAACTCAACATACTGCAACATAGAGTATCTGCAATTATATAGGGTTGGCTAAATACAGAAAATGGACAAATATTAAGCAACAAGACAACAATTCCAAAAAAACACAAGCAAGTCAACATCAGAATGGTGGAAAAGACAAAAGTTATTAAGTGGTCTGTTCAAGGTCCTGACCTGAAACCAGTTGAGATGTGGTAAGACCTGAGAAGAGCTGTTGATGCTGGAGAATGTCGAGGTGAATGTTGAGCTGAGTTGAAGCATCTGCAGGGAGCAGAAGCTGCAATTCTTCTACAGTGATGTGACACATTGGCCAGCAGCTACAGAGATCATTTAGTTGCAGCCATTTATTAACTGAAGGGGCAGTTATTTTTTCACGCCTTTGATGCACATATTCCACACAAAGGAAGTGACGTCAAAACAACAGTGGTGTCAGTGTTTTTCCCTCAAGCTCTAGTCACACTTACTGGATGTGAGAGAACATTTGCTCAAACTTAATGTTAAAAATCTGCAAAAATAGCTCAACCGTAAAAAGGCCAAACACTTTTCCACTGTACTGGAGGCAGATGTTTCTGTATTAAAAGTGCTAAATGCAGCATTTATCACGAGAACATACCATCTTCAGCTTTTCATCCAAGTTATTTGCTGCACCATTTTCATGAAATTAATATTAATTTTTTGACCTGAATTTATGTTGGTATTTATACTACAGGACAGCTGATCTCTGATGACATCTCTGACATCATCAGCAAATATAAAAGAGAGATCTCCCTCATCACGTATGAGAACCAGCTGTCCACGAAGGCGGCCGACCAGCAGTACGATGACAGCTACCTGGGTGAGGCATTGACATCCTCCATGCTCTTCCTTCTGGATGTTTGGTCTCATCTCTGAGGTTCGCAGCAGAGTTGAGAACTGTGGAAACATGTTCTTAAGGAAACTGTGTCCAAGCTGTGATGAGGAAACACCAATTGCACCACAGTGTGGTGTGCGAGACACAGGTCTGTACTTGATCTATGTCGGTTTTCTAACCTGTCTTTGGTTGTGTCCCTCAGGGTACTCCGTCGCTGTGGGAGATTTTAACGGGGATGGAGCAGATGGTGAGCTTCTATCACGTGCACCACGTTTTTCAGTGTGTTTCAGTTGTGGTCTGTGTGAGGCACAGTGTGTCCAGAGATGAATGAATGAGTCGATGAAGTCCTAGGTCTCCACTGGGGACACCGTTTCTTAGAGCACCGTGTCCTCTGTCCCCAGATTTTGCCACTGGAGTCCCTCGAGGAGACAGTGCCCTTGGCTACGTAAGAGCATCGCTCTGACCTCAGACTCGGTGATTGCTCCTCAGGAAAGATGTTCAACACGATTCTCTCCCTGCCCACAGGTCACCATCCTCAATGGGAAGAATATGGGGTCCATGGTGAACTTTACTGGTGTGCAGGTGAGACGTGAGTGTGTGTGGAGCACCCCTGTTTGCAGGCTAGCCGGGTCAGTGTACCTCTGACATATGTGACTGTGGTTTTGCTGGGCTGTGGAGAGCCTTGGATTGACAGGAGCGTTTCTTCAGTGGAGTCCCCCCGGTGGCTGGTCAAACCCCAGCTTGTTATGCAGTAAATGCATAAAGCTGTGTAAATTGCGTAACGTTGCTGCGAGGGACACACCAATGGGTGGCATGTCGGCAGGTTTAATCCTTTCCTCTCCTCATCCTTTACAGATGGCCGCCTACTTTGGCCACTCAGTAGCAGCAACTGACATCAATAAGGATGGGTAGGTTGCCCTCCTGTGTTCTGTGCTTTGTGTGTGTGTGTGTGTGTGTGTGTGTGTGTGCGTGCACGCACTGACATGCATGTTGACCGGCTGACATAGGAAACACCAACTCTGCACTTCCAGCTGTTTGACAGTAGCAGTATGTCCTGCTTGGTATAAACAGGAAGTGGCACTACCCACCTTTTTCCCCTGTAGCTACATGGACCTCTTGGTGGGTGCGCCCCTCTTCATGGACCGCGGCTCAGACGGGAAGCTGCGGGAGGTCGGCCAGGTGTACGTATACCTGGGCAGGGGTGGCTTTACTTTTCAGCCCCCACGTCGCTTGATGGGCTCTGAAACCTATGGCCGCTTCGGCAGCTCGGTCGCCCCCCTGGGAGACCTGGACATGGACGGGTTCAATGGTAGGAGAGACCGCCACTTCAGCACATTTTCACGTTAGTTGTGCAGCTTGTTAGAAGTCAGATCAAAAACGAGCAACTGACAGGCTTCTCCAGAAATTGCCTTGTGGTGTCTGCACCATCCGCATGACTGTCACTATGTCCAGCTGGATGCCCCCCCAAAACTAACGCTTATTGTCCTCTATCCCTCTCATAGACATTGCGATCTCTGCCCCCTATGGTGGCCCGGACCACCAGGGCCTTGTGTACATCCACAATGGGCGCGCATGGGGTCCTGACCCCACCGCCTCCCAGGTGCTGAGGGGCAAATGGGCAGGGAGCAGCATGCCGGCTGCCTTCGGGTACGCAATGCACGGGGCCACGGACATCGACCAGAATGGCTACCCAGGTACGAGTGAGATCAGTCCGCTGATCCCATAAAAAGTTTAATGGCTCACGGTGTGAGAACACCACCAGGGTAGTGTTTTTGTTTTGCTCCATACTGTTGCTGTCCTGCTGCTTGTGCCCCTTGTCTGAGACTCAGCGCATCAACAGGTGTGGTGGTCACATCATAGATGTTTGTTTTTCTCTGTCCCAGACTTGGTTGTAGGTGTGTTTGGAGCCGACAAGGCAATCCTCTACAGGTAGGCACTGTCTCGTCATGTCACACATTCCTCTCATGGTTTATGACCCACTCCTCCTAAAGGCTGTTTAGCTGCCAAAGGTGACACCCTGGTGTGTAAATAGGGCCTCTGTTTGAAGAGGAAGTTGTGGAGTAGATTACAGCCTAGACGGTTACAGGATCAGCTCCTGGGAGGGCACAGTGTTGGTGTGGAGTCTGTTTGTTGATCCCACTCTCTGTGATTGGACCTCAGGTCTCGACCAGTGATCAGCGTGAACGCCACCCTAGATGTGAACCCATCCGTGTTGAACCCCAACCTGAAGAAGTGCACTTTGCCTGGAACCACAAATGAAATTTCCTGGTGAGGGACCCTGCCCACACTGCTCATTGCCCCCCTTCCATAACCTCTTTATCAAGGGGGTGAACCCAACTCCCTTCACCTGACACATTGAGACATGTTTGTCTCCGATACCCCCCCAATGATATCACATGCAGTGAGGTTGGTCTTTGTGACAGACAGTAACAGAGTTCCCTCCCTGTAGCTTCAAGGTGAAGTACTGCCTGCAGGCCAATGGGAGGGGAGCACCACCACTGCTGCGTAAGTGCTCCTCCATTTTGGCACCACGAGGAGGTGGTGACATGTGGTAACATATTCTTTACCTGGAGGTGACTCGGTCTGCCCTTGTTCTTCTCTTAGAGTTCCAGGTTGACCTGGCGCTGGACCGACTGAAACACAAAGGTGCACCGAAGCGTGTACTCTTCCTGCAGACCAAGCTGTCTCATTTCTCCAAGAACATGACTATTGGCAACGGGCAAGGGCCAATGTGCGAGGAGCTGGATGCCTACCTGAATGTGAGTGTTCTTTCAGAAACTGCATCAGGAAACCTGAGCACAGAAAGCACTTGAAACATCCTGATGTATGACAATGTCGCACCCCTTTCCTACAGGAAGAGTTCAGGGACAAGATCACACCCATTGCTGTCTTCATGGAGTACAGCCTTAACTACAAAACGGCGGCAGATAAGACAGGGCTGCTGCCTATTCTGAACCATTTGGCCACCAGCAACGTGTCCAAGCAGGTGTGTGAGTGCATATGTCTTTTGTTTGTCTGAGAAGCTGTCCTGGCATGACCTCTGCCTTCCTTGCATTTATAGGCCCACATTTTGCTGGACTGTGGGGAAGATAACATCTGCAAGCCAGACCTGAAGCTCTCTGTCATCAGGTGTGACACCTGTGTGACATAAGTCCTCCCACTGTGACACGCTGCCCCCTGGTATCTGATGCACTATTGCTTTCCACAGCGAACAGAAACAGATGTACATCGGTGATAACAACCCGCTGACGCTGCTGGTGACGGCAGAGAATGATGGCGAAGGGGCCTACGAGGCAGAGCTTCACATCTTCTTGCCATCGCAGGCTGACTTCAGCGAGGTCGCCCACAGTGAGGTGCACACAAACACACACACTGCAGATGTGCCAATCACAAGTGTCAGTGGACCTTCACAGGTGCCATCCAAGATCTCGTGTACCTATAAAGAGGCTGCGGTGGTGGCGTGTGACCTGGGAAACCCCATGAAGGGTGGGACTAAGGTGAGCTCTGCTCTTTGTTCCTCTGTTATTCTCCACTGGTCTTGTCCTCGCTGTCCATTCCACGTCCCCACTTCTCCTCACTCTGTCCCTCACTGCTGCGGCAGATCACATTAGGCCTGCGCTTCAGCATCCACAGTCTCTTGGATGAGGACACAGCAGTGATGTTTGGCCTGCAGATTGTCAGGTGTGTACTGCTGCCTGGTGGGTACAGGGGGACGCAACACACACAATGACTCTTCAACAAAAGGGGATGACATTTTTACCAAGAATCTCTTGGCAAAAGGTAAAAAACATCAACACCAAGTTGAGTCAGAAACACATTTAACAAACAGCCAGCAGATGGTGCAGTGGTTCAGAATCGAGTCCTGCCTCCTGCTGTCAAGGTTCTTGCCCTGAGCTGGTACAGTAAAAGTTATCCTTAGGTATAATTGGTTTAATCAGCGTAAGGTGTCTTAAACACAAGTAACAGATAAGTGAATCAGTGGTAATTTACAATGATTATTATTATGTTGAAACACTGCAAACTGAGCTGCCTCACATTTGAATTAATTTATGTTTATATTTTCTTGTTTTGTTGCAGTCAAAACCCAGTGAACAATGCAAGTGTGCTGGTGTCAACCAGTGTGAAGCTCGCTGGTTTGGCCAAAGTGGACATCCGAGGGTGAGTGATTCCACTACGGAAACCGGTTTCTTGCTGGGGGGGTTGGGAGGCATCGCGCTTTCAGCCCTGTGGCTTCATCTGGGACACTTCTGCACCAATTCTCCACTTCAGCTGTGGGCTACTGCGGTAACTCTGGGTAAAAAGTACAAGGTGCTACCCTCACTGGAAGCAACAGCAGTCATTTTCGTGCTTGGTTTAAAATCCACGCGTCCTTTCATTAAGTGTATTTTAACATGAGCACCCCCTGCTAACTTGTCTGTTAACCACCACAGCATCTCAGCCCCTGAGCAGATCTTCCTCCCGATTGCTAACTGGCAGCCCACTATCCCCCCGACACTGGAGGAGCACATTGGGCCGTCTGTGCAGCACATTTACGAGGTCAGTGTCAGTGTCTATGTTTACCTGACTATACAGTAAGATAGTAGTGAGACTCACCTAGCCAGCTCAACACCATCCTGCCTTTCCTGCCCAATCAACCCCCACTTCTCTGCCCCCAGCTGTGGAACAACGGGCCGAGCGCCTTCAGCAAGGCCATGTTGGACATTGACTGGCCCTACCAGTACGACAATAGCTCCCTCCTCTATGTCATCAGGCTCGAGGTGGACGGGCCTATGAAGTGCAGCACGGACATGGAGATCAACCCACTCAACATCACGGTGAGCCGCGCAGCTGCTGCAGGTCTCAGAGCTGTTGGTGCCACTTGCATTCCCTGATGGGGTCACACTCTGCTTTCCAGAGCTCAAAGGGCCCCAGCAGCAACGAGACTCTGGGTGGAAACAGCAGGGCAGATGATGACAAGCGAAGTCGCATTCATAGGCGTGACCTGCAAGACAAGCAGCCAGATGATGCTCTGCAGACTCTGGTATTGTCTTCCTGCTGGACACCACAAGCACAACACTAGAATGCAGTCTCAGCTGGGGCTTCTTTCAGATGGGGGATCTCTAATAGGACGACTGTGAGCTGTGGTCTGTCTGTGTGTGTGTGTGTTCACTCTGTATGTGTGCTTTCCACAGGACTGCGTGAAAGCCCATTGTTTTAAGGTCAAGTGCCAGGTGGGCCGCTTGGAACAGGGCAAGAACGTAGTTCTGAAAATCTATTCCCGGTTGGTTGTGTCCACCTTCCTCAAGGTGAGTCTGAGTACCATGGAGAAAGACCGTGGAGGCTGGGCAGGGCTTCTGTCGCTCAGCACATTTCCTGACCCCCCCCCACTCAGGCTGACACTCAGAACCACACATATGCCCTGCGGTCCACGGGTTCCTTCCACGTCACTGAGATGCCCTACAAAAACATCCCATCAGAACTACCAGTCAACTCAACGACGGTGAGTCCCTGTCCCCATTCTGCAGGGGGCATAGCTTCTTGTGCACAACCCCCCAGGGTGCTGTTCCTGCTCATGCTGCTGCAGGTGCAGCTGTTTGAACTCTGTTGTCTTGCTCTGCCTCCAGCTGAGCACCTTGGTTACTTGGGGCGTGACGTCCATCAAGCAACCTGTCCCTGCATGGGTCATCGCCTTGGCCGTGTTGGCTGGGCTGCTGCTGCTCGCCCTGATGGTGTTTGTCATGTATAAGGTGAGCTCCACCTCTGACCATCCACACCCTGAGGCTCCGAGCTGCCAGAACATGCAGGAATGTGTTTCTGTTTTATTGCTGGGAGCTGGGAGCTCCCCCTCTTGGTCCTGATGTAATAACATGCTTGTTCCCACTCCCACAGTTTGGCTTCTTTAAGCGTGTGCGCCCCCCGCAGGACGACACCGTGGAAAAAGAACAACTACAGCCACAGGAAAATGGTGAGGGGAACACAGAGGCATGAGCTGCTCCTCCTTGCCGCAGTGCCCCACACACAATCACAGGTTCCAGAAACATCCACTGCTGCAAACCATCAAGATTCCTACATGTCAGTTCCTAGCTGCACCTAGCGCTGGGACCTCAGCCAGTCGTAGAGTGTGGGGCTGCAGCACAAACCAAAGAGGACAGAGGCTGTAACTTGTGGGAACCACTGTTGCTCTGCTGCCCTTACACCTGCTGGCCAGTCTTCACTGCACTGATGCGAACACCTACACCCTGTAAAATAGTTCAGCACAATCCTCATAATGTCTGACTGTAACTTTTCTACTTTTTTGGAACTTCTACTGCAAAGTAAATTTGAGGGCTTTTTTTTGGTTTCTTAGGGATATTTTTTAAATTGTGAGCTGCCGTTTTTAACAAACCAAAAAAACTGCTTCAACCAAATCAAATATAGCACTACGTTCCAGTGGAGGATGAGCTGCTCAGTGTCTAACATATCACAAGTTGCATCCCGAGGGAAGAGATAGCATCCCCTCAGGTTGCTATGACGATGGCTGATGCAGGCGTTTGGGTTGGGAGCAGACACCCCTCAGCCACCGTGGTGCAATGTTTGTGCCCCGTCCCATCAGGGTCGATAAGAGTCTAACCATTTGATCTGCTTCAGGTGTAAAATTAGCCAAGTACACTGATTCAATTCAACTTTATTATAGAAATTATATTAAAGTAAATTCCATTTAATTGTGGCACAAAATCTACCACTAATTAATATACTGTCAGATTAAGCACTGGAAAAATTAATGTAGTTTACTTATTAAAATGGGATTTTGGTGTGACAAGTTCTGCAATTATCCCCCCGTATTTTAAAAATATAGCATAAAAACACTGAGGAGAGCATGGGAAGCTGGGTTATGTGCGTCACTGTGCCCCTTACGAGTAGACCAGTGACCCAAACGGTGGATTGTGTGTAGAAGAGCCTAAGTGGCCAGAAGACGTTCGCAGGTTCACTGTGACTCGAGTTGCCTTTCTCTCTCTGACACATGGTGTCTTGTCCCTCTTAGTGTCACTGTTTTATGCTGCTGTATGTTGCCAAGTTGAGATAAACTGAAGGAGACCACAGCTCTGCAAACCACAGATCTGCAGCCCTTCACAACCCCTGCTGCTCTTATGGATTTTTATTTTATACTCACACCTCTTTTCACATATTGTTACTTGCTTAATATATGATTTTTATACTTCTGCGGAAGAATTTATGCTACAATGTGCTTTACAAATTTGAGCTGCAAAGTCAGTATGTTGAAGGAGCAGGTATATGACACCAGAGTGCGACACCAGCATCATCAGCTCTATCACACCCCCCACACACACACACACACACACACACACACACACACACACAGAGTTGCCCTCACCTGACATGCTCATCCCTCTGGGCAGCTTGTCCTCTCCTCTCTTTTCTTGATGGCTTTTCTACCGTTATCATGGTTGACATTTGTCCTTCTTCGCCAGCCAAATCAGTGGTGTGCAAGTCACACAGGCAGCAGTCACCTAGCAACAGCTAATGCCTTTTTCATCCATTTACATGTGTCTGTTGGACTGATGCTTTTCTCCAGTGCCTGCAGCCAGAATAAGAGGGAATTGGTGCTTCTTTGGCTAAAATAAATTGTGGTTGGAGCTCACGCTATGTGCTGTTGTGCACTCCGTGTTTGTATAATGCAAACATAGAAATGGGTATGACTCTTTCCTACAGGAGGTCACAGCACAACAATTAGACACATTCCCAGAACACAAAATAATGAATGTACACCATTTTCTCATATTTTAACATGGTTCCATGACAAATGAGCTGGAATACAAAAAGACCTACAGTTTGCGTTGCAGTGAGCATCACACACAGCTACAGTAATTGAATCTTTGTATTTATCCAGCTCACTAGAGCATTTTACCTCAAGTCAAAAACAACTATAATTATATTTTTATTTCAAAATGGCCGTTAACGGACGCTTGGGTCCGAACACCGTAATTTTACTCACAATATTGTTAAAATTCCACTGTACAAATGTCATTTTGGGTTGCTTTAGAAAAAAAATTGTAAAAATGTATACATTTGATAATAAAACTAAATACATAAATTAGAAGTTAAATGATAGATTATTTAAATCCAGATTATTTAAACAGCCATGATTTTTATTTGAGAAATGTATTTTAAACAATGTTTATATCTAAAATATACTTTTAAAAATGGTGTGGAAGAGTGGCAGCTTGTTTAACAGTGAAACTGAAATGATTGTTTGGTTCTTGACTATGATATTAACATGATTCCTAGCCACTGAGAGAAAATTTACAGATACTGTACACCCTAACATCAAATATGATAAAGAAAATATAACTGAAAAAGTATAACTACCTTACAAAAATGGAGAAATTTGGCAAGGGGATTACAATTAATACAAATACGGCATCCTAAAGAAACATGCCCAAATACAGTTACTGGTACTTATTACAATAAAGTGAGTCAGAACAGAAAGCTGTCAAACACAGTAATAATTAGATGCAAGATAAATATGAAATGAAGCTGAAGACTGCCATCCTGAATCATCCTTTTCCATGGAGCATCAGCTTGTTCTTTGTCTGCTAGCGTCAAAAAGTATGGATTTGTAAAGTATGACCCAACCTTAAAAACAGATCAAAGTGCAACTAGTTCCTGAATGGGTGCCTGTAAAATTAATTCTCATAAAACAAACTCTTATGTACTACTAATTGAAAAAAGGAAAAAAGTGTTTGTGAATCCAGCTGTGGAGTTGCATGCTCTCTCCATGTTTGTGAGGGCAGCCAGTTTCCTCATACAGTCCATGTTTCTTTATCATAAAGCAATTTAACAATCATGTTTTAAAAGTGGAATGTAAAAGATTATTACAACACCAGCTAATCAGGAAATAACTGTAATTGCTTGTAACGCTCATATACCCTTTTCTGCTAATTGTACGGCATTGTTTATTGTAAATGAATAGTAACTTTGATGACAAAAGTCATCTGTAATGATAATACGTGACAAAATTCAGTTGAAAAGCAGTAAGTTTTAAACAGGCAAATAAGACTTTTGGCACTACCTCATGACACGTTTCTCAGAAGTGTGGGCTGAAGAATTACATATACCCTTAATTGAGTTCTTGGAAAAGTAGAATTTCTTATGAGGAAACTCTATACTTCGTTATGGCCGTGTATTGACAGCATTATTTTAAATAAAATAAACATTTACGTATAACAAAATGTTAGCTAGTATTATTGCACATCATTGCCTGTTTAGCAGCCCTGAAAAATTCAAAGCTGCGATCCCCCACTGTACCAAGGTTTACTAGTAAAGAAAATGCCAAGTGAGCAGCAAGAGCAGTCCTAACATCCCCAGGCTGTCACCATGGCAACCAGCCATATAGAGGACACGGCCAGCTGGTACACCTATTTCTTACTTCCACAGCTCATTTCCACAGAGCTCGCTTAACATGGAAACACAGCCAGAACCAGGGAGTCTGTCAGGGAAACATCTTCCAAACAGCCTGTAATTTTTCAGTTTCAGGAACAGTGCTGAGAGTTAATATTATAGGCAATAAATCTGCTTTTTGGATTTCAGAGAAGAAAAATTAGATCATTTTCGCTCTTTTGACACTAAATAAATGCATGTGACAAAACATTCCACTTACAACAGTAAATTCTTCATTAACATTTTAATTGAAGAAAAGAAATACATTAAAAAAATACTATTTTCCTTACTCATTTCTCTCCCCTCCATTCCAAAAATATGTTGATAAAGCCATTCCATTGTGTTGCATGTATGGTGAAGGCTCCGATGAAAAGGAAGGAAAAGAATTGTGAAAAAGACAGCGAGAGCTGGCGGAGTCAGTAGCAAGGTCAGCGGTACAGCAGTCACTGTCCATAGCTATGCAGTCGTGTCACGGGGTCTATGTCCAGTCATGTCACTTAAATCTGTACAGAAACAGAAACATCACAGCCATGAAGACGTGACCAGGCTCTCTGGTCCAAGACTTCTCCACAACCTAATGCATACAAACAGGAGAGGAGGCCTTTGCATGCACTTTTAAAGGGTCCCTGAGTTTACAGCAAACATGACATGCCACACGTGGTGTACGTGTTCACAAGCATGTCACCCTCCACATGGTCCATAGGAAATCCAAAGATGAAGTGCTTTTTTTTCTATACACTGGCTCCTTAGCAAATGAACACTATGAGAACAGGAAGTTGTTTCGTAAGTTGATTTGCCTGTAAATACAAAGTTCCTTTTACCCCTAGAAACATTTGATGAAAAGTTTTTAATAGAAGTCCAATGATTTCACTGGTTCACTTGCATACAAATCTCAGTTACAGCTACAATAAATAAAAATTACTCTGTATACCATGTGAAATTTTCTTCATCTTGTTATTGATCACAAAAAATGCTGAAAAAGTGAGATGACTCGACAGTCCCAGAATACTATTCTGTTTAAGTCCTCCTTACTTTCATCTCTCCGCTCGCTCTGTAAATACAGCTCACATTCCCTCACCGCAGAAAGAAAGTGTAAAAAAAAAAAAAAGATGTGAAGAAAATGGTATAGAAATGCAAGGAGCCAGTATACTGCACATCTAAAAAGAGCACCTTATGGCTCCAAGTCAACCAGTTAGGGATATTTCTTAAGAATTGCCACCCATTCCAGCTGTTCAGACTGAGCAGACACTTGTGATGAAACAGGGTCCAGGGAAGGTCAAGCATAGCTGCTCTTAACACATCATCTGGAGAATTCTGCAAACTGTGCTGAGGCTCCTCAGGTCCTGGCAGCGTTTGACCACTAACCTTCTCAAGCCCTGAGTGGGCAGAATAAATCCCCTCAACTGTCTCATGGGAGCTACAGGAATACACCACTCTCCCCAAACACTTTGGTACAACAGCCACTACATGGATATGGCTGATTAATACAGCCAGCTTTAAAACTTATTTAGAAACCCTAACCCTAAAAGAACATTTTAAAGTCCACAAAATAAAACTGCTCATCCCCCAAATTCACCAATTTCATCTCTTTCATTCCAATTTGTGAAAAATCTCAGGGCAAAAAATTGAAAAAACTAATGAGATGGTGAATGCAGTAAGAAAAATGTTTGCAGTGTGGGAAGCGAATTGGGTAGAAGCCCAATCTAAGGAAGGTGTTACACCGGATCAGCAGTCGAGGTTTCAAGCAACTGCAAAACTGCCAATGTTTGCAGGAGGTCTTGCGTGAATGCCTGGCTGAGGAATAAACAGAACTTGGCAGGGGTCCGATTAGCAGAATCTGGCCTTCGGACACCTATTTCAGCTGAGGTTCCCGCCTTTACACTCACCCTACATGTGATAGTACTCACCAGAGTTCTAGTAGGTCCTCTGGCGTTTGTGGGACTCTTCCTTGGGTGGGTCAGCCAGCATCACCTTGAGCTTGACCCCATTGATGACCTTGCCATGCAAGGCTGCCATGGCATCGTTGGCGTTCTTCCTCTCAGCGTACTTCATGTAGCCCACGTTCCGCCCAGGCACCAGGTACACCTCCACCAGGGAGCCGAAACGGCTACAAGGGATAGGGGGCTCACAGTCAGCACACAGCATGACGTAACAGCCTGGAAACTGTGACACAACCAGGGCCTTACCAAAAGACATCCTCCAGCACATCAACAGGCAGCGGTGCTGGGTTAAACACCACAAAGAGGCGCTCCTTCACACGGCTGTCTGCGGGTGCCAGTTTTCTGAGGGGTGGCAGCACTACATCCGTCTGTATGCGGGGCATCTGTGGAACACTCTGAGCTGAGTAGCCCTGTGGCAGGAAAACATGCCAGAACCTTTAGTAAGCACCTTCTCCTCCCTCTGACCTTTGATGTGAATGGAACAGAGCTGTGTGGTTACTGCGCTTGTCTTCATCAGCTGGGGGCCCACGGGGCTGTTCCACACCATGGACATCATCTGAGCTGCCACAAGTTGCATGGCCATCTTACCCACAGGACTGAAGACAGAGAACATCATGGGTAAAAGCTCTGGTCAATGACGTGGACACAGCAGGTACCATTCCTCTCTGAAGACTAGCCACGCACCTGGACCTGTCCTCGCCATCATCCACATAGGACACAACCAGACGATTGCCGGGGGGATATTCAAAGCCATTGAGCTTCTCCTTGGCATAGACGGCCGAACCCAGGTTGTTGTAGCGGACCATGGCTTGTCCTGGGAGAGGGGACCAAGGACTGATGGTCACACACACACACACACACACACACACACACACACACACACACACACACCTTTGTTGAAGCCATAGGGGTCCCTCTGCATCTCACAGTAGTCCATCCCGGGGATGAGGTCGAACAGAGCATACACCTGCTCCTGTGTGATGTTTGCCCGGGATGACACCATCAGGCAGCGGGTGATGATGTCAGAACAACGCACGTCTCCCAGTCCGTAGCTTCCTCCATCAGCTGCAGACAGAAACAAACAAAGACACACATACCAAGCATGGTTCAAGAAGCAGGTGTTGAAGATCCTCATCTGAGATGAGCACTCAGCCAAGACTCACCAAATGGATAGCTGCTCATCACCGGGTCACCTGCCATGTGGTCTGACCGCATGTTGCCGAAATAGTCGTTGTCTGCGGACGAGTTTTTGGTGCGGGGCTCAGCAAGGATGGCCCTGAATGCTGTCAAATGAGAGGCACACAGGGCTGGGACTGAGTGGTAATGGATCGACACAACTGCCAACAACATGGAGGTCATGGGAAAACAGCACCACAAACATGTTACACAGACAACACAGAGACAGGCATGGAGCATCCTAATATGCAGGCCTCTCCCCACAGTGAGGTGCAGATCACGCACGTCTCAGACAGCTGAGCACTGTGATACCAAGAGGTGCAACCACCCAGACTCACTTTTGTCGCAGTTCTCTATGGCCGTGGCGGCCTGAGATGGCTTGCGGAACCGGACGTAGCCTAAGCCTTTGCTTTCACCTGTCGTTTTGTTCTTTATGATTATGCAATATTCTATTTCTCCATATTCCTACAGAAACAAAAAAGAAATGGGACACAACGCTCAAGTCTCATACTTGATACACAGAACCTACAGCAGTGAAACATGTAGTTTTGTGCACCAACAGTTCGGTTACTTCTCCCATATTCACACTTGTCAATATTGCTGAGTGCAAATCTACAGTAACAATCCAAATACACCAATTCAGCCACAGTACACATTTTTGAAGATACAATCATTTTGTAATTTACGTTTGCTGTATTTCTTTTACTTAACTGTTTCTTAAGATTTCTCTCTGGAGCAGACTGAATGTGACCTGTGTATACCCTCTGAGCCTTATTTCCACACTGTTTATAACCAGTGTCAGAGATCAATAACACTGCACCTCCATGTGATCAATGTTAACAATTAGAACCAAACAGCATATTGTAGAGACAAGTTTTTTCCAGTCATTTTAAAATTAGTTTAAACTTCAATGTACCACCAATAAAATTATTAAAGGAAAAACATTAGCAAACTTTTTATGGTATTCATGTTACATCTGTTACAAATCAAGGTACAAAGAGACAAGCATTGTTGCAAGTTCACAAGCCAAAGTAAATGTAGTGCTTAGTATGCATCAGTGTGTTCAAACTGCACCTTAAATGTGTCTCTGAGGTCCTCCTCCGTGAAGCTCTTGGGGATCATGACAAAGATTCTGGTGAGCTCTTCGTCCTCGACGTCACGGTGGCTCCCTGACGACCTGGACTGAGCAATGAACACCTGTCGGGGACAGACGACACGTCAGTTCTCTCTCTATCTCACCCACAGAGATGGACAGACAAACACATACACGCTGACACACACACAGGTACACGCACCTTGATGGGCTTCGTCCCCTCTGCCAGACACTTTCCGTGCATCTCCTCCATGGCCTTGCACGCCTGCGACGACTTCGCGAACTTGACGAATGAGACGCCCTTTGACTCCTTGGTCTGCTTGTCTTTCACCACCCAGATGTCCTGGATCTCGCCAAAGGGGCTGAAGTGCTCGCGGATCACCTCCTCCGAGATGGACTTGCTGGTGACTAAGAAAAGGCGGCTGTTCGGCGGATCGTCCAAACTGTCCGTGGAGGGTCGGAACGTGTACTCCTCCATTTCCCCCGATAACTGTCAGATTCACCCAATTTTAATTGCTATAATTGATATTGTCGAGAAATTCGGCTTTCCTCTGCTCCACCGTCTTCCCGTGACTGACTGCCGAACAACGACAGTCTTTTTCGGCTTCGCTTCCGGCCGAAAAGCGCATCGACACAGTCCATTATTTCCACAGCGGCATCTATCGACTCGGAAGTCTCGCAAATTACATTTTAATTTTTTTATTTACATTCATTTGTACAAGCTCTACGCGTTTTATTTCCTTTCTTAATTTGCTTTCTGCATGTTTAAACACGTTTTAGCGTATAAAGTCTTTTTTAAAAACATATCTGTCACGTTTGTGAACACTAGCAGCTCGCACGTCGCGATGGCACCCGGATTCAGATTATGTCACTTACAGGTGCCCGTACGTTATGACGTCATTTGCGGTCGCCCGGATATGCGGTGACCTTCGTATGCAGCAGCCGACAGCGTTGAGCGCTGCGAGACGGGCTGACGAGCCGGTACGAGCTGGGGTTGAACCTCGGGCTTATCGAGACGGTAACATTTACTGTATTTTGCTATACTGTACTGCCGCTGAACGTGTGCATCACATGAGCGTGGCCAAAGAAGTCTTTTGTACCACTCCTTTGTCCATGTTGTACCTCTTGAATTGAGGAAAGGACAAGGAGTATTTATCGTAAAATACTCGTTATTGTTTTTTTTCCGGTGATATATATTGTAGAAACTGGTGTTTATTCATCTGTTGCCTTTGTTTTAAGCATTGCATACACTATAAATGTGTTTTTGGAAATATTTAAATTTATCGATTTGTCTCACGCCTTTACAGTGTGACCACTTACACTGATTTACCCTTTAATATAGCAGTGTAAATTTTACTGTATCACTTCGGGGTAAGTACTAAATGTCCTACAAAGGTACTACAGCAGGAGCTGGGGTTCAAACCAGGATTATTTAAATAAAAAGCATAATGTCTACCTACTGCATCACCTGCTGGATATCCATATGGAGTTTCCACTTAACACACGTACTGAAGACATCGGGTTAGTGTCAGGTCGTGTCCCTCTGGGGAGTTTAAGCTTGGAATCCGATTGTTTGGCAGGTTGCTCTAAGGAGCAGATGCTCCCTCTCCCTGTGTGGAGCCGCTGTGCAGGTCACCTTGTTCACCACCATAAACACTCCACTGCTTTAACTAATTTTGTCAATTTGTTTACATAGCGCTCCTCTGCCAATTCTTTTTACCGGTGGCTATTAGAGCCATATCCCTGTCTAGGATGGCTATTTCTCTCTGGCAATTTACCTCAGGCTGGCCCATCCTCAACTGATCAGTAAGTGTTATTCACTGTTTCCAGACCGACATGGGTGACATTGAAAAGGGCAAGAAGGTGTTTGTCCAGAAGTGTGCGCAGTGCCACACAGTTGAGAACGGTGGCAAGCACAAAGTGGGGCCCAATCTGTGGGGTCTCTTCGGCCGCAAGACAGGCCAAGCAGAAGGCTACTCCTATACAGATGCCAATAAGACCAAAGGTAGTTAAATGCTGTTTGTAACTCGGGTTCAACACCACTCTGTAACTCAGTTCCTGAGTGCTCTGTACCTGTGCTGCTCTCTCTTGCCCCCTGCAGGCATCGTGTGGAATGAGGACACCCTTATGGAGTACCTGGAGAACCCTAAGAAATACATTCCAGGGACAAAGATGATCTTCGCCGGCATCAAGAAGAAGAGCGAACGCACCGACCTCATAGCATACCTGAAGTCAGCAACGTCGTAGATATGACTGTCCACTGACCTTTCTGTGTACTACTGTTCTGTGAACATTTTAACTGAAATAAACCACTCAGCTAACTTGTGTGAGGCGCCAGCTCAGTCTGTATGGAGTGTTTTTGTTCTCTCCATGTCTGTGTGAGATTCCTCCAGTTGCTCCAGTTTCCTTCCACAGTCTCGTGACACACGATTCAGGTTAATTGGTTATTGTGCACTGCCCGTAGTCTGTGTGTGTGTGTGTGTGTGTGTGTGTGGCCACTCTACCAAAGACTGGTGTCCTTTCCAGAGTGCAGTTTCCCAACCTAGTGAGTGTCCAGTGACTCCAGGATAGACTCCGGACTGTTGCAACCATGTCCAGGATTAAGTGGGTTATGATTATAGATAAATGAATTAATTTCATATCTGTGTAGCTAACACTTTCAGGGTAGTGCTTGTGATTAATTAATAGTTAAATTAATTAACAGTTGTAACTTGTTTAAGAGCTTTACCACCCACAGGGCAGTTATGTGAACTGTTTAAGCCTTGACTATATTCCTGCTTTCGGCTGATCATTGTCTGCACAGGTCATGACTAGGTAGGGCTGCAGTGGCAGTGTTATTTATCATGGTGTTTGTTACCGTGGTGCCTGGAAGCACTCCTCATGCATACTTGGTGGAAACAGCAACTGTCTCTCAACTCAAGTAACTGGATTACAGAATGATGAAGGTCCTGGTTCATGCACACTCTACCTGAGGACCTATCAACAGACAAGATGAGCGGCAGCATCTGGCAAAATAGCAGCACTCACTCTCATGTGTGAGAATGTCTTACAAAACCAGCTATGCAATACATGGGCCATGACACACTGGCTTGCTCTGTGAAGTGTGGCTTTGTCTCATCTTCACATGCACTTTGCTTGTCACTGGAGTTTCACAGCTGAAAGCACTGACTCTGTGAGTGTGTGTATGTGAGAGAGAGAAACACTCTTCTTGCTCCATCTGGCTTTCCAGTTTGTGTTCTGTGAGAAAGTTCCTTACCTCGAATAGAATCTTGACCACACTGTGGCCCAGCAAGATTGTAGACAAACGTGTGTGGTTTGCTCTAGTCACCAGAACACATGGTTAGTCAGCTCAGAATGCTGCAGAAACATCAGATGAGTGAAACAAACAACCCCCAGCAGAAACCTCCAGAAGAATCACACACAGAACACACAGGCTGCTTTCACAGGTATATTGCAATAGTCTCACAGAGAGTGAAAGGAGGTCCCTGTGCTCCCCAGTGAACAGAGGGTGTTGCAGCTCTGCTGACACACAGCAGCGCTGTACAAATACTATCAGGGAACCTTCTGGAAAGCAGCACTCATGCACCTTGTTGGGCAAACAACAGTGTCCGAGAGCAGTCGGACAGTTTGGTTTCAGCTAGGCTGATGATGCAAGTGGAGGCAAGACAGGACTGCAGGCAGAGCAGACCTCCATCCGGGGATGAGCAACCCTCATGGGAGTAACATAGAAACAGAAACACTGACAACATGTGTCCAGAGAACAACCTCAGCTCAGCAACCTGCTGAAAACTGTGGCCACACACAGGTGATCCTACCCTGCTGCACACTGCTCCGAAACCCAGAGAGCACTGAGACCATGGGGGTCATAGGAGGTTTCCATTGCCAAAGATATTGTCTGGGTCCACAAACTGCTTGACAGACCTCAGCATCCCAAGCCCTACATCTGAGATGACCTCCTGCATCCACTGCTTCCGGAGCTTTCCCACTGGAAGGGGTGAGCGAGGGGTTGAGTGTGCAGAAGTGACAGTCAGTGGGAGCTGTGCTGAACAAAAGGAAGTGTGTGAGATGTGTGTTTGATGTATATGTACCTCCATGGTGGTGTGAGAGGCTCCCTCCATTGGCGAGAATCTCCACCCTGGCAGCTTGCTGAGGAGGCAGACAGGGCAAATACAGCCGTGAGCAAACACACTCCTTACACACAAGTGTATGTTCACAAGCACATCCCCAAGGGGAGACAGCTGGCCAGATATTCGCAAATGAAAGAGCTTTACATTGTGGAAAAACACAAGACAGGTGAACATGTGCTCAGTGAGCACAGAGACATAGGCCGCTGGGTGCCACAGTACCTCCACCTGCTCATATACATGGATGGGATTTGCCAGGCCTCTGTAGTTGAAAGCAAAGTAGAAGTAGATGCAGGCGCCGGCATCATATGTCTGAGTCACTCTAGAGTAAAGACAAGGATCAGGTGAGAAGACTGCACTACTGCGAGGGGGGTGGTTCATCACGTGGTTGGGCAGCTCACTGAGGACAGCGTACCTGCAGGTGCACAGGGGGGCAAACTGCACCCCCTTCTCCTCACACTCCCTTACAATCCGCTCCTTCACGTTCCTGCACAGGTCCAGCACCCTGAAATCCAAACAGAGACCCTAAGCACTTTTCTCTGAACTCTTCTCATAACAGCAGCCGGCCAAGGGGCCTGCTGAGGCAGTGTCAAAATGGCCACCACAATGCTTGAAGCACAGTTGCTTTTGGGGAAATCCTCCAGTGAGGCTTTGAACAAACATCCTAACTGGACAACTGACACAACTCAGGAATTCTGAGTCCTGCAGTATATAGCTGTTACCGTGGACACAGGTTAAAAAAAAGAAATGAGAAAGACCAAAGTGCAGCCCTGCTTCTTACCTGTCCCAGGGCACTGAGGTTTCAAACGACTCTCCAATCACATAGTAGTCCATGCCCAGGTCCTGTGGCCGCAGCAAGGGCACAGTTAGTCCACTACCAGCTAACACAGGGTGATTACACTGACCACAAAGGGGCAGGACAGGTGGGTATTGTCCTGTCCAGAGCAGTCACACATGACAGGATAATACAGAGGGGAAAAAAGAGCATGATTTAACGCAGCAAAGGACTCACACGCAGGTATGCGATGACAAACGTTAGCATGTAGCCCCTCTGGCCATTGTCCTCACCAGCTGCCACACCACTGAAAGGAGAAAACATCTATTGAAGCTTCACATGTACACTTAAAGCAGCAATAAGGACATTTATCTACAGCACTACAGTTGTGTGTGTGTGCGCATGCACCTGTCCACAGCTCACCCAAACTGGGCGGCAATGTCATAAACCAGCTTCTCATGCTTCAGCACTCGCTCCCGGTCGCCCTCGAACAGCAGGGTGGCCACACAAAGCTGCTGTGTGTCGAACCCTTTCACCTGGAGGATGAGAGCAGATGCGGGTGAGGTGGGCACAGACCTGCTGTGCAGCAGACGTGATTGTCACCCTACCTTGGTGATGTAGAATTTCTTCAAGCCATCCAAGAAAGAGGTGTATATGGAGGACACCTGGGGCTTCAGGGCATGTCCTGGGGATCAGAAAGGTCAGAAGTCAACGCAAGGAAAAAGGTCAGCACAAAGACCTCTCCTAATTAGATCCGTGTCAGTAAAACAGACACAAAGAAGTCTTGCAGTCTCTGGTGACGATTAAACCCATGCTTCAAAACAATGAACCCACTTGCTGATTTCCAGGAGCCCTTAGACTTTTGATGGTTATTTATTTACTTATTCATTTATGTGACTCTGTTCTTCAAAGCAACTCACATCAAATTACCCTTTTATAGAGGCGTCATCTCACTACTGTGCCTTCTGGCTAATGAACATTGTGTTGTTCTGCATGTGGGTCACTCACCAAAATGGAACTGCTCGTTGTCCATGAGCCGGATGGAGGCTGGAGCACATTGCTGGAGAAACAGCAGTAGCACGTTAGTAACAAAAACGCTGCCACATGTGTCCATGTTCAGAGATGTCCTCAGCAAACAGGTCAGTCACACACAGCAGGTCATCAGGAAAGTTCCCAATCATAATGACAGGTACTGCTCTAAGGAAGGTGGAGCCTAGAGAAAAGCTGTCTGCTGTACCTTTAAATAGCACTAATGGGACCAATGAAAGCAAATCTGTGGTGGCTGCAGGGCAGGGGACAGGATTAGCAACATCTCCTACCTGTCTGGCCACCTCCCGCAGACAGGCCACGCCCTTCTCAAAGTTGGGGAAGACCACAGAGCCATACTTGCGGTACTCTGGGATTGGCCGGATCTTCAGTGTTACCTCGGTGATCACCCCCAGCATCCCTGTGGACACAGCCAGGTCAGGTTTGTCAGTACTGCAGTATTATGGCAATGCAGCAACTTTCACATAACTGGATCCAAAAAGGCACTTCACTGTAAGAGCATGAGGAAAGAACTGTGGTGTGTCTGCTCAGCACACCACATGAAAATGCTGGTCATGGTGAATCTTGGCAACGGGATGCGATCAGGCCGCTGTGCTTCATTCGCACTTGGGCCATTTGTCAGCCACATTCACCCCAGTGGAGCTGTCAGGCAACAGTAAATAGTGAACACAGGAACGCCTGCCTGAGATGGCCAAACAGCAGACTGGGTGAGGAGCTACTGCTGGTCTTCAATTCTGGAAACACTTCAAAAATAAAGACAAAGAAACTCACAGCCAGCAGCTCATCACACGTCTGCTGGAAACACTGAGCAAAAATGTCTCCTTCACAGAGGTGCGAACACCTTCCCTTTTCCCTTTTGCACCTTCCCTTTGTCTTTCACAAAAGTTCTGATAAACCTGCTCTGAGAACGGAACTGTGCCATCTACCTTCAGACCCCAAGATGAAGTGGTGGACATCTGGCCCAGTGGACATGCGCGGCCCTTGGCAACTCTTCTCAATCACACCACGAGGGGTCACCATCCTCACATGGACCACCTTTATCCAGACAACACACACATGATTGTTTCTGGCTGGACAGGGCAGGTGAGCGTCCCCTGTAGGCATTGTCCCAAAGGCCCTGGTACTCACCAGGTCCTCGATATTTCCATACACGTTCTTCTTCATGCCCGAGGCCCTGGTGGCCACCCACCCGCCCAGCGAGCTGAACTCCATCGAGTCAGGTTCGTGGCCCGTGCAGTAACCTTTCTCACCGAGCTGCAGGCGTATGCACAAACACACACAAACACACACACGCGCACAATTACATTAACAGTTTAAGTGCTGCAAACACACATGATGTAGGGTGTAGGGTGGAGATGCAGCGCACAGTTCTCTCCAGGTTCTGCCCAGTGATGCCTGCCTCCACGTGTGCTGTCAGGTTCTTCTCATCCACCCACACTACTTGGTTCTGGAGGAAGAGACAAGAAGATCGCAGTGAGTGGTTCTCCAGCCTGTTTCCCAGCCCTCAGCACCATGGTCCAGACCACACCCATAACCCACCATCTGTGATGTATCCACGGAGACAATGGAGCGAGTCTCCTCCACAGGGCACTCGAGGGCATTGGACACACTCGTTCCTCCTGGGGAGTGGTGTGTTGGCATCTGAGCGTCACCTCCCTCTTTCTGACTACTAGTTACACTCTTTATATTCGACAGAAAGTCTCACTGGGGGGGCATGTGGACTCACCTCCATATGGTATCAAGCACACATTGTGTTGACATGCCAGCTTGACGATTCTCACTACATCATCATGACAACCTGCAGGACGGAAGAGATGCGTGTTGGTGCCGTGACTGTAAACTACTGGTGCCTCCAGCCTGGAGATTAAGGGGCAGTGGTCAAGACACACAGTGGAGGACGGCGAGAAGAATTACTTGGCCAGACAACCAGGTCGGGAACACGGCCCACCTTCCCCTGGCGGAGTGCAAAGATCTCATGCAAACAGTGTCCTGTGGGCAGGGCACAGACAGACAGAGAGGTGAGGGGCACTGAGCAGATACTGCAAATGAAACACAACCAGACGCAACGGAGTTGCCTGCCAGCCCCTTCTATTCATGCAGCAATAGTGAAAGCAGCTGAGCAGGAACCCGCGGAGCTCAGTGTCACCATCAGGAGCTGGACAGGAACATTGGGGGTCACTCACCATGGGAGCGGAAGACACGGTCCTCAGCCTCCATGGAGAATGGCATGGCGGCATCCTGCAGGCCTGTCACAAACCCCTCGTTGACGGATGGCAGGGGCACTGAACCAGCATTCAGCACCACCTGTGAAAAATCCCACAGTAGCAGTGAGGTCCCTGCTCACAGTGAGATAACTGTGCCCCCCGTGGCTGGGGGAGGTAATGGCACTCACTTTGGCTGGGCTTTGGTGTTTCAGGTCAGCACCAAAGGTTCCTTCAAACCAGTCCTTCAAGGCAGGCATGAGCAAGCCACTCAGCCGATACCTGTGGGAAAAGACAAGCAGAACAGGTGGGGTGGAAATACACAGCAAAAAAAGGAAACTGCTGTCGTGTATGTTTGGAAGTTCTTTTTGAAACAGAGGAAAGAGCCTCAGACTGCTGGGAAACATCCACTCCTACTGCAGGGTACTTCAGCCTCCAGCCCCTAGATGGCAATATCTTCACACACAGCAAACACTGATTTGCACTGAAAAACACCCTGACCGACGCACTCACACACATTAAAGTATCAAAGACAGTGAAATAACACAGAGATAAATAAATACAGTGAATGCCAATAAGACTTACAGCTAGAAGCAAGGAGATATTATTACCTCACAAACCCTTAACTCTTTATCTTTTGCATCACTACTCTGTTCTTGTTATGCCCTCAGTGTATATTGTGTTGTGCTGCTATCCTGCATTAGTTTGTGTTTCTGCAGAATTTTCCAGAAATGGGACGGTCATGAAGTGAGTGAGAGAGTGAGGGAGAGAATTCCCAGCAGCCAGTGAGTGCAGTTGTCTGGTGGCACAACGTCTCATGGCATCACCAAGGACCTGAAGCTCCAGAGTTCGGACACACCCTGATAGAGCGCCACCCAGTGGCAGGAGGAAACACTGGCTGTAATAAAAAGCCTTGTTGGTTGAGGAGCCTTTCCTGCTTTCTCAGGGACACAGAGACAGTGGTGATCAGTCATAAGGTAAAACACAGTACAGCCACCCACAGGAAGTTGCATGGTACCTTTTTCCAGTCAGTTCTGCCTGGCCTTTCTTATTGAAGAAGAAGCGGGAGTCACTGTAGCCCCAGCCATTCCACTTCATCACCTCCTGCCTGTAGAGGTGGAGAACAGCGTTGGTGACTCTCACAGACACACACGCATTTTGTGGAAACAGGATTCCCTGGTTTTACACACCCACCCCCAACAGTTGCTAAACAAGAAGTAAACCAGCAAGTTCAGGCAGATGTCCTGAAAGAGACATTAACAAACTGACACCAGTAACTGAACTAACAGCTCAGTATGTCCTCACACATCACACGCACCACACACTTACAGGGTCCTTTTGTAGGAGATGACCCATTGGTGTCTCTCCTGCAAACCAACCCTTCTGACCACCAGACAATGAACCACAAACCAAGCAATCATGAGGTTCTACCATCCTGCTGCACAAACAGGGACCCCGTGGCTTTAGCACCATGTTATTTATTGCTGTGTGAGACCCCAACACTGGGATCACATGTGGGCTCACAGTTTGTTCTAAACCATGAATCCACTTCATTCTCATACAGACATTTTCCTTCATATTGTAAACGTTTCTGAGCTTTTAGAACCTGCAAGGTGGGGGGTCTGTGTCACTCACCATTCATTCATTGTAACTTAGTGATAACTGTGACTTTGAAGTTAGGAACAAACTGACATATGAACTGGTTTCTGGTCCATATTCCATACATCAGCTGAGGAGCCAGTCTGTGCCCCCTCCCCCCATGTGGTCTCCATGCGGGACCCCAACACGCTCTAAAGATGAACAAGACTCTCGCTCTCTCACCTCCTCCTCAGCACAGTGCTGTGACTCTGCAGTTCTGGCTCGCGCTCTGCGGAGGATTCATTGCGCACGGATTCTGCACGCCCCTCTAGGTGACCTCTAACCACCCGCAGACGCCTGTCCGCGCGACGCCGCTGCTCAGCCCCAAGTCCACCAGATGCCATGCTGCTTCCGCGTTGTCTGTTGAAGCCTGTTGGAATGCCTGGGATGTGGAAGGTGCGAAAACCCGCCTACCTGATACAGGTGCACCTGTGAAGTCCACATGCACTCACGTGAAGTCCCCGCCCAGACGAGGTGCAGGACAGGTGCAGTAACTAGTTCTGACCATTTAAATCCAAGAAATAACAGTCCAACATGAACATAACTACAGTCCCAGTTACAATGACATTTGGAAACTTTATTTTTTACAATTTTCCATCCCACCAGTTCTCTGCTTTTACTGTATTTCAATGTTTTGCTGTTATTTCTGCACGAGCTTCTTATAATAATTTTTTACATTTTATTTTAAAATCTTTTTTTGAGAGTAAGACGCTTGAAAAGTGGTTAATGGAATTATTATTATTATTATTAAAATTATTATTATTACACAGTTTGTACTCAGGCACTAAATCACAACACAGGGGGAGTAATTTTATCAAACACGTTTATTTCTCTCTGAACAGTCCATAAATTACATCTCTGTGTGTGTTAGTCCCTAGCAATAATAAACTCGGACCCCTTGGACGTGCTTGGATGTGCACAACGCGCCCAAATAACCACGATCCCCACACCGGGCTTCATCTGCTGCTCCATTGGCTCTGCAAACAGGGTAAACAGGGTATCCTGGCCCACTGACAGATGTGCAATCCTGATGTAAGAACTTATTACCAAAAAATCTTTAACACTGTTTTCATCATCAGAGGTTTTATTTCTTTTACTTACTTCTTCTTTCTCTTAAAGCTGTGTGTCCAATGAACAAGCCGTTTGTAAAAAGTGTGTTTTATATATTTACACATATACAGAAGATCAACAGTACTGTCAGTGGGATTGAAACCTTGCGCCACCTGCTGTTTGGTGAAACTGGACAGGATGTGAAGATACAGTCTGGTGGTTCTGTGACTATAACTGATAGCTGTGGAGGTCCATCAGCTGCGGAGCACCAGGCGGGACTCGGGAAGCCGGTAGGGGCTTTCGACATGCAGTGAGACGGGACGGGACCCTCGACTCTCCCGGCCAATGCTGTAACGGCTTCCTGTGGGCACCGAAAGCAAGAGCCGTCTGACACTGCTGACCAACTTATTCATATACCTGGAAAACACACACACACACACACACACACACACACACACACACACACACACACACACACACACACACACACTGCAGTGTCACCTGGCCGCGTCGCTCCTCCAGGACGCCGTCTGCAGTTTCATCCTTGCACACATCTGAAATGGGGTGTAGGACACTATCTGTTGGTTGTTTCTTAAATACCAAGTTAATGTTGATCACCCTTCATCATCACCACTAGGCGATCAAAGCTTGCACTCTTGGGGGTTCCATATCAACGTGCACGTGACATCACGGCTGCTGGTGGTGCTTCATGTAAATTTACCAGAATAATTTAAAAGAAAACATGGATGTCACACATACAACACGGTTCACTTGAGACCATCCACAGGCCCCTGTAGAGGCAGCTGGGCACACCTGTCCGTCAAGGCTCTTCTCCTGAGGCAGGACCAAACACACCCGAGGGTCCTCGTGCAGCTTGTCCATTTTGTATCACACCTGTGTGTTGTCTCCGTGTTGCAGCACATCAGTCCCTGGTGGTGCGTCACACTCTGTCCTCTGCGGAACACTGTACCTGTGGGCGCATGTGAAATACACTGTTTACAGACATTATTCTTATTGCTCTTTCTGTCCTGTGAGCCCAGTTCAGTCCAGGTTCAATGACTCACTGAGTCCTGGATTCCTACCTATAAACCAATACGTATCCGTACAATGCGTGGCTCTCAGTGGGCCTCGGGTGGTCAGAGGTCAGTCGTTGGCTGGTCATCTGGTGCCATTTACTGTCTGCACAGCGACCAGAGTCCAAATGCAGCAGTGAAACACTGCGGTCCAAATCCAACTGAAAGAAAAAGGAGGAAAAATCATTTTGCAATGATGGGACTCCCAGGGAGGCGTTTCCTCAGAGCACAGCAGGATTCCACCCCTGGGCCCTGACCCCACCCTGCTTACCCTGACCCACAAAGCCACGCCAACCACTCTGACCTGCAGGGTGAGGGTGTGTGAATGAGTGATGGTTCATTGTCGTTTCCACAAAGGGAAACAGGAAGTGCCCCCACAGCGCCAACCTTGTGACTGATGGCTTTTACAGTAGCACAACCCCCCAACAGGAATTGACACACTGTTCTGCTTGCGCTCTTCTTGGCATTTCTCCTCTCAGAAGGTGACCACAGGGGACCACCTGCCTGTAGCCCCGAGCTGCTGCTCTCACATTCCCTGCAGCTGCTGCTAAAGGAGTGTCAATCAGTCCGGCGGTGTGGTCCATGTAGGATGGACAGCTGTGTGTAGGTGAGGCTCCATGGTTCTGCCAGTGGTGTTGAGGCCGGGGTTCGAGGGCAGGTCCCTGCAGAGCATTAGTGACTAATCCAGGCACAATGCGGATGGACGTGGCTTCCTGGTTGCAGCCACTCCCTGGAGGTCTGTCGCCCGGCACTGCTTCCTCTGTTTGTTCTTGG
Source organism: Arapaima gigas (assembly GCA_900497675.1). Classification (NCBI taxonomy): domain Eukaryota; kingdom Metazoa; phylum Chordata; class Actinopteri; order Osteoglossiformes; family Osteoglossidae; genus Arapaima; species Arapaima gigas. The sequence goes on from UFQX01000668.1 coordinate 170,617, forward strand.
AGCTATAAAGCACTTCAGCAGATTCAGAAGAGTAAAGCGGAACCATATGGATGCCCTGTGACCATGTCACTCAGCCAGAAGGTGGCGCTCAGGAAACACAGGTATAGAGGCAAGAGGGACAACAAGCCAGGGTGACATGGGGGTGGATGGGAAAGGGGGCCAGCTCACTATTCTGTGCCCTGTACTAGGCACTCAGATGCAGCTGTGAGGAAAAGTTTGTGGTGCTTTGGAATGACCTGTAATTCTGCATGATCTGGTTTTCATCTCAGTTGTAATAATCAACAACTGCACTGGTGTATGGTCTTTAAGCCATTGTTCACTCTGTTGTTTACTCACACTGGATTTGAACCAGCATCCACCCACAAAGCCCAGTGGCTGTGAAGCGTCAGTGCTGCCCAGTTACTGTCAATAACCATCACTGTATTTACCTGTGTAGGTGACTCCTGTTTGCCTGGCTCCTGCTAGTGGTGCTGTTGGCCTGGGCCCAACTCACATCCAGGTCCCAAATAAAGTTGCTGTGATACTGCTGGTGCAGGCTGAGCCAGTCGGGCAGCAGCCCAATGATCATGTGGTCCTCACCATCGCTATGGAAACAGCGCTGCACACAGAGTGTCATTGAAGGAAGAGACGGGAGAGGCAGGCAGCCCCCCTCCAAACCCGGGTTCATCCGGCCAAACGCACTGCTTCCTGCTCTCATTCATCTTTGGTCTTCTGATGACTCTTCTGTGTTACCAAAACAATCAGCCCACTGTGTGCCAGTGGCTCGGTGTGTAGCTGCTGTAGGAGCCTAAGGATGGCACAGATGGAAAGGAGGGAGAGTGACCTGGTATGAACAGCAGGACCAGGGAGCAACGCATGTGACCAGACAGGTGTTTGGTGTCCTTTTGCAGTAAAGGGGTTTTGTTTACTTTGCAAATCTCAGCACAGACCACCTACTGTGACCTCACAATCTCTAGCCATTGTCTGAGGTGCCGCCACAGCTTTGTGTATTTGGGGGGAGAACTGGATCAACTATCACATTGGTCCACAAGCAGTTCCTCCTATCCTGTGGTTGGTTCTGGTCACACCACTTTGTTGCCACTAAGACATGATGATGTCAGAGTGCCACCGCTCAGCTGTGTGGCGGTTTGCTGTCAGTTTGACACCACATGAGATGTCTGCTGCAAACTTCCATTAAGTGTGCAATGTGCTCATTGTCTTTCCGCCAACAGGGACCTGTGGGTCAGGGGCCGCAAAGTGGATGGTTATCACCCAACAATAAAGAACATCATGGTCAATCCCTAGAAGTCTCATTTTTGTCCATGTTTCTCAGCCCCTTGGTGATGGACACATTGCTTAGTGAGCCTCCACTTTACTTTGCACAAACCAGCAATGTCACAGAAACACGGTGGACACCTCTACATCTTCACACTGGCCCAGATACTGTGGTACTGTGTTCTGAGTAGAGAGCACAGGCACAGTAAATGTCCCATCAGGTGGTCTTTATGAAGAAGAATCCACCACCCTTGGGGGGGTCACCAGGAGGAACAGTTAGTGTCTTTGAAACTAGTTAATATCCCACAGTCAGCGAGGTGCTCCTTGTCCACTGTGGTGGTGTTGATGTTGGTGGAGTTGATGCATGGGGTGCAGATAGATTTAGGTGCTTGGTCTCAGCAGGGAGCCCCCCACCTTGCTGGCCAAGATGTCATTCGAACGCTAACACTGCTAATCTTCTTGTAATCACAAAACTCCTGTTGGACATGACCCTCTTATAAAGTGCTGAACTCTTCACTGGTTTGGAGCAACATCCTCCAACACAACCGATCTGCTAATGCATGTGGATAATGGCTGGACTGTGTGTCCCATGGGGCAGTAGAAGAACTCCACTTCCTGCCTGTGTTGGCCAAGTGACGTGATGGCTGTGCGTCACATCAAAGCCCAGGAAAGTTTCCAGTCCAAGCTGCACTGGGAAGTTGCCCCACTCTCAGACACCAGCAGAGAAAATGGAAGCCATCCGCAAATGAACTTTGATCCCATCATACTTTGTTGGCGGTCCTTGCAACAGCAGGCGGTTGTCCAAAGTGCAGAGAAAAGCTTCCACTGGGTGACCACAAGAAATACCAAATTCACAGAAGACCTGAGCACAATCTTAGGATCTGCAGCACTGCAGTGGAGCACTAGATAGCAGAAACCTCACAGAGCTCAGAATACTGTATTACAAGGCGTTTGACCTGCCAAAGTTTTTCGACTCCAGTTTCCACTCTGCTGGCTCCCAGTATCTGCTGAATCAAGTTAATCACTGTGGTTACAGTCCACAAGACAGTCAAACAATCTGAACCAAGTTACCTAAAGGACCTGGTTCCTCCCTACAGCCCAGCAGGAGCGGTGTGCTCCTTCACCTCTGGCCATGTAGCAGTGTCACTCGCAACAAGTCCAACATTAAAAGTGTACAGGTTCTCAGTTTTGGCCCCAGTGTGGTAGACAGAGCTCCTGGTGTCTCTCAGAACTGCTAAAACTCTCTCCACAGCCACTTCTCTCCTGACAGCTACATAAATGAGTGAAACACCATCTGCTATGATTATCTATGTACTTGCAGTTTGAATCACTTCTATAGGCAGCTACTTGAGTGGTGTGAACCAGCAACATGGTGGTGTCAGACACACAAGCTACGCTTTGATCATCCTGTGTCTAAAGCTCGTCGTCTATTGATGGTGTTCTTGTTTGTTTACGTTGAGCTGTACATCACTGTGGAATAAATTTTCTGAGAAATGAATAAAGGTAAATATAATGCATGGAAAATTTACATAAAGGTACAAAATACAAAAGTGATGAGATTACTGGACTTTTATTCTTTAGAGGCACTGTCACTTCTTAATTTTGAGACATGACAAACACTGAAAAATAGACCATCTGTACAGAGGGATGACTAATGCTCCTCACAGAACCTGAAGGGGACCCAGGGCTTCGCACCCAGTACGGATTGCAGTACGGAAGAAACCCTGGTGGGGGCGCTCACAGAAGCGACTGGCGTCCAGGCAAAGGCCCAAAGGTCCGCTCCTGCTCCTGGAAGTAGTTCTGCTCGATTCGCCGGCAGAAGGACAGCAGGTTGCTGTAGCTCTTTATCTTCTCGCCAAGCTCGTCACTGGTCAGCTGAGTGGTGAGGATGGTGAAGAGGTGACCAAAAACTAGGGCATCCAGCTCCGTCGGCCTGTAGGGAGCAGAGACAGGAGGCTGATGCAGAAGCGGCGCCACTGCCTGGGTGCATATGAATTCATCATCCGTTCAAAGCTATAAACTTTCATTTTCCACTTCATCTACTGCTTTCTGATTGCCAAGTGACCTCAGCAAGGGGTAGAGTAGGAGCTGAACACAGAAAACAGGATCAACAAACACACAACATTCATCACCTGTGGACCCAAAGCAAAACACCAACAAGAACCCTTGCCATCCTCAGCCATCATATGCCCCCCAGCTGTGCTGGGTTTCACCCTCTGAGGTGCTGTCATGGACTTTATCTGGTACTGAATGAACAGCGAGACCCTGCTGTTGCTATCCAGCTGCAAACCACCAGAAGACAGTAGAGACTCTACACCGGTAACAGAGTAAGAGTAAAACACAGTAACTTAACACCTAAATATACAATTGTCACCAGTTACACTTAGTTTGCACGTTTCTGCTTACACAAGGCACCAGAAAATAAAGTTCTCCTAAACAGACAGAGGTTATTGGTTGAATGCTATGTAACATGGGTCATGTGCGCTGTCTTGCGTGCGGGATATGTGACGGAGTGTTAACCACATCCACTTCTTTATACAGGCAAACACACCTGGACAGTAAAGGGTCCATAAGCACCCGGGTTACTGCCACTAGCAAATTCCTCATAAGACGTCTGAGTGTGTTTGTGTGTTTCCACAGCAAGCTTAGGGAAACATGCAACTACTGGCTGTCCTTCACTCTCCTCCAAGTCAGGTTCCTGAAGCACCCCCTGCTGCTGTCACGCATCACAAAACCTGCACTTCAAACAGGGTGTTTACGGGCCAAGCAGCCCTCTGGGGTCATCTGAGGCCGACACTAAGGATAGCCCACCTGCTGGGGCCCCACCCCCTGTCACTGACCCTTTGTCGCTTGGAATCCAAGGTGACACAGACACAATCCAAGGACACTGCTGGGCCACGTCATGCCCCATGTCATTTACACAGCAGACACACACACCCATGCACTCACATGACTTCTTTACTGATGTGATCCCCACAGAAAATGCCCCCCCCCCAAGCGACAGTGAAGGCCACCAAACACCCAGATCAACAATTCAACAGCAGTCATAGTCACATGAAGTACAGTAATGAAGAATCATAGAACCATGGCGCTGTTTGGGCCTGAAGAGCATTTTGTGTGTGTGTGTGTGTGTGTGTGTGTCTCCACTGTGGGTGTGAGACATACTGCTTGTTGAAGAAGTATTGCTGGGTCCCCAGTCTCTGTGACAGAGCTTGACAGCACTGACCAACATCTTCATATACCTAAAGGGGAGAAAAACACACACACACACACACACACACACACACACACACACACACACACACACACACACACACACACAAAGCAGCATTACAGTATTATAGTTAGTCAGAGCCATGAAGTAGCATGTGAAATCACCACATACAGACCTGCTCGAGACTCTTCCCTGCCCAGCCAATGGCTCGCATCTTGCGGCGAACCTCCCACTGCTTCTGATAGGCCAGGATATGGTTCAGAGGCCAAGAATAGGGGCTGCTGTACCTCGGCCTGGTGATCTGCACACACAAGCTGAGTTTCTTGGCACGTCTACAACCACTAATGTCCATTTACACACAGTGACCAGAGGGTTTCACTCGGGAAGCCAAATAAGGGAAGACGGTCAGAGAAGCTCACCTGGGCTGCAGTTGCGTCGTCACACCACTGGATGTACAGCTGCATGAAGAAAGACAGGAGCTGAGCCCAGGTGGGGCAATTGTTGGAAACTGCGATAGCATGAAGAACGGGTGGTGTCCTGTACCTCAGCAGTCAGCAGCATGTTGTTGACCAGCTCCATGTAGGCCTTCATCTCAGCCCGCTGCACATCATCCAGGCCTTCGCTGAGAGAGTGGCCCTGCGGAGACACAGCACTGCCCTCAGGACACAGTTGGAGGTCACTGCTGCTGAAGCCCCACCCACTGACATGCCCTCTTACCTTAGCTTTGGTGAATTGCACTATGGGGCCGAGCTCTGACACGACTTGATTGCCGACGTGGATGAAGGGGACTTTACCTGAGTGCAAAAAGAGGCAGAGCAGAGTCACTGTGAACCCCCCATAGAAAGGCCCAGAAACCTGTCCATCAGACATACACATGCATGCACATGTTCTATCAGCCAAGTGGAGCAGGGGGGCTGGGCTACTGGAGACTCACCAGACGGAGACATATGCTCAGCGTTGGCCCTGCAGCACACTTGCACGGGCAGGTTGCACATGCGCAGGTACGCCTGCAAGACAGGGAGCGCATTGGTCAGTGCAGCACCACTGAGACTACAGCAAAACTCACATACAAAAATCGCTGTCTGTATTGTTACATCTGCTTTCATACATCCAGCTATGGGCCAACATAACAGTTACACTCGGAGACTCGACACCTCAGGCCACTTGACACAAAATGCTTTTGGAACCTCAGCACAAATCCTGCGGCAATCGTGGTGTGTTTTTCTGTGACAAACCGTCTGTGTGGCACCTGGGATGATGTAGAGGACAGATACTGGACTACCTCAGTGACTGTTTTTGTGGCTACAGTGTAACATCTACGTGCAGTTTGGCAAAGAGGGCTCTTTAAAAAACACTAGGACATCCAAGAGCTGTTCCATCTGTCCAGATGAGCTGACACCACAGGTAGCAGAACTGGGCCCCCGGGGCCTCTGACGGTCCATTTAGGAAATGGCCCAATGTGCCACAGAGAATGAACCTTCAGTACAGATGTGTTCCGATGGAGTGTGTTATCGCCTGGGGAGTGGAGCTCCATGTACCACTGTTTCCTAGCGCCTGGGGTTGGAGGGAGGGGGGTGGGGCACCTGAATTGTCATTGCCAGTGCAGAATGATGGGCTGTGATGGGTGTCGGGCACTGAGAGGGGGTGTATCCACCAAGGCCTAAGGTGCTCTTCACTTTCTCATCTCTCCCAATTAGCACCTGCTGGAAAGGCAGCGAGGGGTGTGCCCTCTTGGGGGGGGTATCACATTAGGCTGCAGGATTGGTTCCCCACTGTGGAGCCTGGGGGTATGTGAGCGAGGTAAGGCTCCTCCTCCTCCTCAGTTTCGAGAGAACAGTGTGTGTGTGTGTGTGTGTGTGTGTGTGTGTGTGTGTGTGTGAGAGCAAAGGGCTGCCCACAACAGCACCGCATCTCTCTCGCATCTCTCTCTCTCACTCACACACACACTACACACAAGTATTTCACAGAACCTTTAAAATGTGGCAAACTGTGCACTTTTTTTAGAAGTTTGATACTGTGGTAAATCTACATGGCGCTGTCCATCTGCTGTCCTTTCCTGAGTGTGTGTGGCTCCAGTGAAGGTTTGGTCACCTTTTTTCACACCTTACTGCACCATGATCTGACACACAGGCTGCATTGTAACACACAGTGCAGTGGCTTCACATCACAACTCTAATGACAAAATTGAGAGATTCCTCTAAATCCACAAATATGATTCATATCAAAAATGCTTTTCTATTTTTGTTAATTTTGGAAAAAAAAATGTTGAACTCACTGACACTGGGTTTTTTTCTCCAATGTGGATCCACAAAACCTAAATTATACAGTACACTATAAATCATCCCTGTGGTAGATCACAAAAAATTAATAATTAGTGTATCACCTCAAAAATGATAATTTTTCAGAGCACATTAAAATCACCGAATTTCAGTACCTGGACAGCCAGTGAGGAGGCACAGTCTGAGAGCAGTATTTGGTCATCTGGAAAAAAGTTAAATACATGGCAGTGAGAGAGGCCTGTGGACAAGAACATGATATCATGCCTCCACCTGTTTCCAATCCTCATGTGTACAAGGACCTTTGGGAGCAGCAGACTGAGAGGACAGGTTCAACATTGCAGCGAGCCTCTGGCTGGAGCCCTGGTGGTCACCACCAGCTTCAGCACACCAAAGGACTGAGACCCATCCAGGGAGGGGTGCAATAAAGGGTCCTTATGAAATATGAAAAGGACTAAACCTTGATGAAACTATACCAGGGGACAATGGCCTTTCATGCTGCTAATGTGGTTGTGTCCTCTCAAGGCTGCAGACCTCACCTTTCAGTGGCTGGTACAGCGCTGCGTTGTCAGGCCATGGCTCAGCAGCTGTGGGAAACAGAGCATCTTCACTGCATCTTTGACAGTATCTTGCACACATTCCAGAAATCACATTTTACTATGTTCACAGAAAATAAAGGAATATATTATGAAATAAGTAAACCCTGTTTACAATACTCCATTACTTATTTCAAAGTGCACGTGGATCTCAGCCTTTAAACAAATATGGAAAAATATTTATGAAAAATAAAACTTGTGATTTTCTGCACTGGATTTAATTTTTATTAAAAATACCTGTATAAATACTGGCTCTGACGAAAAATACCTTACATCTAAATAATTCTATAAGATGCCTCTCAAAAGAATCTCGAAGAAGCTAAAAAAAACTGGATGATTTGAGCAGCACCGCGGCTGAGAACCGTGGACTGTACTGTCTCACAGAGTAGGGCGCGTCACCTGGCCCCTAGACACAGCGACATACCGGCCATCTGCGACACGAACGCCTCCGCGGCCAGAGACATGAAGACGGCAAACCGCTCCAAGGTGAAGCACACCGACCTGCCAGTATGGACTCCCGCAACGAGCGCCGCTTCCCAAACATCACGCACTACTTCCGGGTCTCCGGCGCCGTCTAGCGCAGCTACTTCCGGGATTGTTGATCACTCACCACGCTAATTTCCGGCATTAAGCCGTTTAGTCTAATTACTTCCGGGTCTTTTAACAGAGCTGTCAAAGTCTTTTCGGTTCTTGTTAATTCTGCAGAGAATTTTTTTAAAAATGAAATGAACATTTAAACAATGAAGAAGATGGTAGGTCTAGTGTGGATTTTATTAAAATTTAATAAAAGGCGTAGAATACAGAACACCGTTCACCGTAAGTACAGTTTAAAGAGTAGTGTGAAACTGTGATTTATGTGTATGTTCCTGCTGGTGATTTTGGTCATTCGTGTTGATAAATAGGACTGGCACACGGATAACACTCATTTTGATGAACCCCAGAATCTCAAGGACAATCAGCTCAGCTCTTATATAGCAAGTTCCTGTGCAGTAAAGACCAACTGCAACAGCTGATGAAGGTATATAGTCTTATTTTCATAAATCATGATTACTGTTCAGTACAATAGCAGTTTTTTTATTTTAATACAAAAGTAATCTGCATAATTACAACAGTAATGTATGGCATTGTACAAAAAGGTGTATAATTCTCATTGCATCTTATAAAACAAGTGAACAAAAATGTGAAGGTTTACAATGACATTTAAAATAAACTACAGTTCTAACATTTCGATTGGGCACTTTGCTTTCTTGTTCTTTACATGCTGTGAAGTCAATCTATTGTTCTAATTCAGTTCTCAGTATGAAAATTTTGGGTTTTAGATTTGACTGTGTTTGTCTGTGAATATGATATTTATCACAGATTATAAATTTTGCCTGTCATATGGTCATTTTAGTGGTACAACGGATATTTTACTCTATAGCTTCTATCACATATTCTGGGGCAGAGATACACACGTTTGGTCTCAAACGCAAAAATTTATGTCTATAAGTGGTGTCAGTCTAGCTAAATGGCTGGCTGTAGCGTGTCTATTTCGCTATCCATTTATCAGTAAAACTGAAAGTTTTGTCTAGAAAAAAAATCATTAAAAGGTCATAGTATTTTAATTTCCTCAATCACTGAGTGATTTCATGGAATGAATGTCTGTTATGCAAAGGACAGGTGTGCTCTTACTACCCAAGAGCAGAGACATGGGGGTGATGCTCTGATGATCCATAGAGGGGTAAATTTCAACTTGTGGCATCAGTGTTTGGTCACTATGTAAAACGTCATGAAGGAAAGACTAAGTATCTAAAATTAATGACAGTCCTTTCAGATATCATCATGTGGACATACTTGAAGTATCCTGACATTTGTTCCAACAACCAAAATGTGATATATAAAAAACTTGCATGGTTGCGGAGTGTGTAGTGTGACCTTGCAGTGACCTGGTATCCCAGAAAAAGGGAGGAGATGATGCTCCTGCACGTCATCTGACCTCCAGCCAGGGGGCCAGACCTGGAAACACAAAATTCACTGTGGTCTCTAATTGGTCCTTTCCCTTTGTCTGCATGTTCATCCTGAGTGCAGCTGTGATCCTCAATGAATTAAAAGGGTCTTACAGAGGAGGATCAGAGGCTGACAGTGTAAAAGAGGGTGAGAAGGGCTGTAGGAAGAGGGCAGGGAGTGACTCCAGGGCCTCATTACAATAACCATTCTTGTTTGACACAAGAACCCCCTAGGGGGTTCCTCCTGTGGTCTGCACCTCTCTTCCATGGGTCAGGTTACTGAAAGAGTTTCTTCACCTAAATGTGGCCATAAAACAAGAAAATAAACTGTAGAAATTATTTGAGTTCTTCCCTATGGAGTCTTTTTCCATTTCTATGTTAATATTGGACCTACAGAGACTTCAGACTGACAGAGAAAACACTCCCTGGGGTGTTTCTTCGTACAAAGTATCAGCACAGAGTGTCTGGTCAGGATGAACTGCCAGAGGGAGTGGAAGTCCCAATAAATTACCAAAGACAGTAAGAGCAAGGTTCAATTTCCAGGATTTCAGCCAGATTAAAAGAAATTACTTTAAGAAACAGATCAGGACACAAATCTATTACATTTATTATTAATGGTTTTTCAAACTGTTAGATGGAGTTAAGATGTCAGGAAAAAAGATGTCAGCAGCTTTGGGATGAAATATTAATGCAGATCAGATGGAACTAAGACTAGAACAATTGAACTGTCTGCAGTGTAACAAATATTTAGTTTGGTGACTGAAAAATTGTTTAATGAATCAATACTACAAGTCATTTGTATATAAGATTATAATAAGTACTTAAATAAATGTCCATTAGTATTTCATGACCTGGAACTGAAATCCTAAAGAAACTTCTCCTGAGATGAACTGACTGCATTCAGTCTTTTGTAATTTCACACCATTGCCACTTAATAAAAGTTAACATCTTAAACATCATCGTTTTGGACAATTTCAGGAAATTCAATGAAAATGACACATTGATCACGTCCAGTTGTTTTGTACAGTAGTTTGAACCCCCAGCCTGCAAAAACAGACTGATACAAACCCTGAAACGGTTACATAAACACACATTCAGCTTAAAAATATTCCATTAGTGCAATTAAGTTCCTGGATTAAATAAAACAGAGTCGAAGAGTTGGATCTCCACCAAACCCCTGGTGAAAATTTGGAGAGGGACACCAGAGACGTTAGTGTTGCTGACAAACTTGCACCTGGGGGCTGGCAGGTGGGCTGGACACAGGTGACCTGTTCAATTCCGAGGAGTCCCAGTTGGAGGAAAGAGTAGCTTCTCTTGCTCGTTCTCTCTTCTTCTGCTTCATCCTACGATTTTGGAACCAGATCTTCACCTGGTTCTCCTTCAGGTGCAGCACTCGGGCAATCTCTGCTCTTCTGCTCCTGCTCAGGTATTTATTGAAATGAAATTCCTTCTCCAGCTCGGTCAGCTGTTTGGTGCTGAAACTGATTCGAGAGGCTGATGCTGAGTTGGTCAGCCCACTTTTCCCTAAAGAAAAATTATTATTATTATTATTATTATTATTATTATCATCAATACACGTGCGAGGAAACACGGCAACTTACGGTTTTGCAGATTGTTCCTTCGGATCTTCATCCACTCGAAAGTATCTCTTTCTTCTCGCGGTCCACCGTGGGTTTCACAAAGCGTCGGCCGGGGCTGCGCGCCGGTTCGGCGGCTCGCGTGTAGGTGTCCGTGAGAGGTTCCACACCTGACAGAGGTCATTTCTCCAACCTGTCCACAGCGCGGATCCGTGCTCTGCTGTCCCTGACCCTGTCCCTGTCCCGAGAATGCGGGGCTCCTGTATACCTCATGGCATTCAGGGAACCAGCTGTACACCTCGTCATGATCCAGTGCGGGACTCGCCCAGGTGAGGTGCACACCTGTCGCGCTGCTCCAGTAGGGCATCTCGGATCCCACCTCCAGATGGTCCCACGGCGGCAACTGCTCGGGATTCCCCGCTCCGTGTCCTCGTTGCCCCCCTGCGCTGTGGTCCAACCAAGTGGAAAAGGTGAAAACACCTGCGCGGGACAAGTAATCCCCGCCCTCGCCCATCGTTCCGCTCGCTCGAATCCACCGCTCGCATTGCCCGCAGAGGCCGAAGTAAATACGGACTGGGCTGGGAGGGTGTGGCCCTCTTGGCCTGGTCCAATCAACAGCCGCTCCAATGGACCCCCCCCGCCGCACCCGGCAGCGCAACACCCCCTGGGGCGCGCGGATCCTGTACGTCCCGGCCGGGAGTGTGGAGGGTGGGCAGTGGGGGGATACGAGCAGGATGTGCACACACTGCTACAATAAACAACATCTCCTCCTGTACTGGATAAATTATTTCGGAAATTGAGTAGTCAGCAAATTTTTGTAAAAGCGAAATTTCTTTACGTTTTTTGCAGCTACGGTAACGTAGAAAGCAAAACAACAACACGGAAAAACTTCCACAAGAGAATTTTGGATCATCCATATAAAGAGAGAAGAATTAAAATATTAATTTCTCGATTGTTCATTATCAGTAACAAAACTGTAAGATTCCAGCTGGAATTTGTGTCTGCGCTTCAAATGGAACCTTTTCCTGAATTATTGATGTATATTTACACTTTTTAAATCCCCTTTTAACGGGATGTCTGAGGATAATAATAATATAAGAATAATAATAACAACAACAACAACTACTTGGAGTTACTATCTTGCAATGTACTGTTGCACGATCTCCGCCGCACTGCAGTACCCGTGGTACACTGTGGTACACCGTGGTAAAGTAAGAATTATACAGGTGTATAAATGAGTAAATTAGTGTATTTAGCTCAATGTACAAACCTAACAGTGATATGTAAACATCTTTAGGTTTCGGAGCACCACACAGCTTGGCTCCCTGTATCGCGCGCGCGTGTGTGTGTGTGTGTGTGTGTCTGTGTGTGTGTGTGTGTGTGGATGTTTTCAATATTCTTTCATCACAATGGATCCATTTGTTGTTTTTTCTAGCTGCACTGGGCACCAGTCCTGGCCGCGCTGCTCAGCGGGACTCGGGGAAGTTGTGTTTTATGGAGGTAAAATTACCAGTAATCGAAATAAGAAAATTTTATTTTGCACAGACCTCAGTCCCGCGTCCTCAGGTGAGACACCTTTTCCCGGCTCGAGGAAACAGAACGAATTAAGATCAAATAAAAGTGGCAAAGCAGTCAGACTGACTGGGCGGTTTTCAGGAGTTCACCTTTCATCACGTCCACCTCCTCAACACGTCCACAGTTGTAACGCACATTCACTGAAATCCGTGTAAAAGTGGATGTGAAGATCCACGGTCCAAAGGATGCAGGACACCTGCGGGACACCCTGAGGCAAGACGCCTTCTTCTGGGACTTGAAGCCCATTTCCTGAGTAGTAAAAATGTATGATTGGTGTAACTGACCCCCCCTCCCCTACCGACAAAGAAGTATACAGTGTGGTCAAGGGTTGGAATGTTGTTCACACCGGACCAAATACAAACTAATGGCCACAAATTTATGAAGACAGAAAACAGATTTTTTCTTGGAACCGCCCCTCCCTCAGATGCACCCCCCCCCTAAATTTCCCCTATCCGCATTAAATTCAACTTTCAAAAATGTGGACCCTTATCTCAATATTTCAGCCTGATTTCTTCAGAAAGCGTGGCGAATCACGTGCTCCAAAGGACCAATCAGAATTGCTCATTTGACTTCCGGGGGGAGCGAAATCAGAATGAAAAAAATCGAATCTGCCAGCTGGATAGCAGCGCCTCCTGTTGGCTGACCGCGTACACAGCGGCACACGATTCCAATTAAACCGCTAATATATTTTAAAAAATGCATTTAAATATATAACCTTTCAACTAGAAAAGTAAAAAATATTTGTAGTAATGTTTAAATGTATTGGTATTTTATCTGTTTTGCACCATAAACGTATAATGGATCAAACAACAGGCTAAATGTTAAACACATTAAAATATCGTCACGTCAGCAAACTGATGAAACCTAAATACTTGTATATAAAATGTACATTTCCTTCACTGAAATCTGACGTATAAAACACAGAGAGTGATTGACGCGGAAAAGAAATCCGGGCCCCGCAGTGCTGAGAAGTGTGCGTTTCTCCATCACTGGGTTCTTCTCAAACACACATCACACCGGGCTTTGTCGTCACTTTCCCTCTTGTCATATCATGTCGGCTGAGGCTGCTTTCCCTTCAGTCACAAACGCAAAAGTGTATTTTATTTCACCATTACAGTGAAAGGAAGGCACTTGTTAGTCTTCACACATTATATTGCTGTTCTTGATGGACCGCGAGGGACCACAGCTGTAAGTGGACATTACACACTTTAATGGCTCTGAAATGGAGACCTTCAACAACAACGTGCAGGTATTGTACTGATCGGTACTCGCCGGTACTGTATTTAGTGGTGCTCGACAGTAATCGGGGTACTCAGTAACCAGAGGAGTTTCTCCGTGTTGCTCTGTGGAGAACTGGGACTTATTCTTGAGCACCGGCGCCTCCCGTTACCTCCCGGTGCTCTATTCTGCCCCCTGTTGACCAGAGTCCGTTAACTGTCGTCCACGGTCATTATTCATAACTGTCTGTAAACACCTCGTTGCTACATTTCATTACTCAGGGGGCACTAAGTTACACTTCAGTATCTTTTTTTCCTGCACAAGTTCAACCTTTAGCACTTATTTTTCCCCGCCTGAACCCGAAACCACCCGTCATTCAGCAGGAAAAAACACTGAACTTTTCCAGTCTTCTGTTAGTAAACTGACCTGTTTAGATCACGACGTCGAGTATATTTTACTGATGTCCTTAAACATGTCCTAATTTTTAAAAATTGTTCCCAGTTGTTCAGCAGCTTCCTCAACAACAATACTACTACTACTACTACTACTACTACTACTACTAATAATAATAATAATAATAGGTCGGTAAAAAATACTTTGTTTCATTAAAATAAAACGTGGAATTAAAGCGTGCAATCTGTTAAAAGTACCTATTTTTCTTGCATTTACTTCAACCTTTTTAAATCAAAGATTCGACAGTCCTCATAACACACAACAGCTACATCTATACTGTATCGTTTTTGCTTATTCCTGTATTCGTAATATTCAAAATATACATTTTTCGTGGAAAGTGTGTATTGTGCTGGGCGCGACAAACAAACGTAGAAATGAAAACGTGGTGCAAAATGCACAAAGTAACCTCTTAGCGGTCAATACTGATCCTTCTCTGGCTGGATGGCAACAAAACAATCCAAATGATCACAAATTACAAACACATACAGAAATTTCGTTTGTAAATTGCTAAGACTTTCTTGGGAAAATATGACAAGAAAAAGTGAACATATCCAGCTAATGTTTTATTTGACAATATCGATAGCAAACGTAACTGACGCCACATTTTTTATGTTGCTGAAATTGTGACGTTTACAGCAGTGATTTTCTGAGATTATTTAAAGGTCTAATGCACACATTGCATAATTCAGACAATTTTCATCATCCTGTGTTTGACGAATCAGAAATAACTTTGTTACACACTTACATATAAATATAAATGTTTTGCTCGAATCCTGGCGCTACTGCTTAGTGTTTATCGCCCTATGTCACTCATGCAAAATGGGAACAACTTTTTACTACATCATTAGCACAATAAATGCTGAATTCTGATATGTTCATATTACTGCAAAGAAATTCATTCAGCTTTATCACATTTTTTTAAAAATCACGATGAATAGCAAATTTGTGTTCAACAAAATCTAAAGTTGCATTATAGTAGTTAATTATAACAAAATTTATCACAATAAAGTATAAAGCGCGTGGTTTTCCTTCGTGTCTCAAATGTAAACTGTTGACTTTTTAATAGCTACAGTGCAAAATAATTTCCAGCAAGTGATATATGATTTGGGCAGAAAAACTTTACGGCAAAATGAGCAGAGTTAAATGTATTTATTTCACAGACAGTCTATATGGTTCTTCCAAACGTCAAAAATTTGTTGAACTTTTCTTCCTTTTGTGCTTCTCTATATATAATCCACCGAGAATTTGTTATTGTTGAAATAATTTTAGGTGCATAACGGGAAAACGTATTATTATTATTATTATTATTATTATTATTATTATTATTATTATAATACACGTTGTCTTTAGCAGCTTCACGGTGTCTCGTGCTTCATTACTTTCATTCGAATTTATCTCGTGACCCTTTTCCGTCCAAAAACATTTAGGTATAAATTTAGTATTTTAGTGGGATTCACACAGCAGCTACGCAGAATATGTCGATGAAGGTTGTGTAATGACTGTATAACAGATTACAAACAAATTTGTAAGAATGTTACTTTTTATTTGCTCAGTAAAAAGTAGCAAAAATTCCCAAATGAATGAGCACAAACCGACACAACTCGGGTATATTTATGATTTTGCACCCGAAAGAAAACAGTGATCACAAGACCTTCTGTGTGCTTAGAACTGTAAATATGTTCAGTCTGATATATTTTCTAAATTAAAAAAAAATCATCCCAGAAACTGCAATCAAAATAAAACAAAAATAGAACATAGAGACAAGTGACAGTTTTTCATGTTTTTCCAGGCGACTCGGTTACTGGCGCGCGAAAAGTGTGTGAGGCAGGTGATGGATCGCTAATCGACCGGCACCCCCCCTCCGTCCCGCCGTTACCTGCTGCCGCCTTCGGCTCTTCTTCCTCGCCACGCGAGGACGGAAACTTGTCCCGGTTGTTCTCCTTTTTCCACTTCATTCTCCTGTTCTGGAACCAGATCTTCACCTGGCGCTCGGTGAGCGCCAGCGCGTGTGACACCTCGATCCTCCTCTTCCTGGTCAGGTAGGGGTTAAAGAGGAACTCCTTCTCCAGCTCGAGCGTCTGGAAGCGGCTGTAGGTCTGCCGGCCTCGTCTGCGTCCTGGAGCTGCTGCGCGTGCACACACGCACACACACGCACACGCACACACACACACACACACACACACACACACACACACACACACACGCACACGGGCTGTCAGCGGTGTCTGTGAGCGTGAACCCCTCAGAAGCCCTCTGCACCTCACCTGGACTCACCCTGGGGTCGCATCCAGGGGAAAACGTGGCCGGGGGACGCACTGTGACCGAAGCTCGGATGGCCGAATGCTTCCTGCCCCTCTTCAGGTCTACATCCCCGCTGCAGCAGCTCGGCTTCGTGCGCGCTCGCCCCGGCCGCCTGTCTCAGGAGAAGCTCATGCCCGTGAGCTCTGGGGGGTTCTCCGTGACACGCGGTCCCACGGTGGTCGTTCTGAAACCCGGGACTCCCCCGGTGGAACACCTCTCGCGCCGGTCCGGGGGCCTGGAAGAGCAGCGCGTGCCTGCCGGGGACCTCCTGTGGAAACGGGGGGTCGTACAGGGGGGGCACGATGCCGTCCCCTGGGGGGCGCTGCGGGTAGAACGGGCTCATAAAATAGGAGCTCATGGGTGCTGCTCGAGTCCCGCTGTCAGTTGGGCTGTAGGTTCATGGCGCTGCGAGTGCGGAACTTCACTGCCGCCTCCGTCCTTTTGATCGCGAACGGCGACGCGCCCCGCGGTCTGGAAACACGGCGGAGCCGCGCGGGGCCTCGAGCGCAGAGATGGAGCGCAGATAATCGGCGGATTAATATTTCCCATGTTTCCCTGGTAGCAGCGGAGCATTCAGGAGGAAAGGGCTCTTTCAAGGGGAAACACAGGCGCAGACACACACACACACACACACACACACACACACACACACACACACACACACACACACTACTTTCAGTGTCCCAGAAACAAACTTCACTCAGTGTGTTTGTGTGTGTGTGTGTGTGTGTGTGTGTGTGTGAGTGAGTGACATGGCTGAACGAGCTGCACACACTGCTCACTTTTGCAGGTCGTTCCGGTTACAGTAAAACCAGGAGAAACGCCGCGACCTGCAGGTGAACCACGACTGGCTGCTGTGTGGTTAATTAGTTCTCAGTGGAAACCGTGACCATGAATCTGTTTCCGCCTGAAAACCTCACTAGTGTGTGTGTGTGTGTGTGTGTGTGTGTGTGTGTGCGTGTTGTGCCTGAAGTAAACCTAGAAATATTAATTGCAAAATTTTTTAATATTTTCTTCCCTCTTACAATTATAGTATAATGTAATACAACATAATGTTCGCGGTGGCTCAGCGAGTAGCGCTGTTGTCTCCCCGCATCTGGGCTGGTCGCGCGCAAATTAAAATCTTTAAGTCTGTGTTGCTGACTTTCCTCCGGCTACGTCGCTTTCTTCCCACACACCTAAGACGTGCCCATAGTGTGTGGTTGCCGTGGGTGGGACGCCAGTCCACGCCAGTGGATGTTTCATGGGGTGGGGTCCGGTCCTCAGGATAATCAGTTCATGATAATAGATAAATAATAATTTTCATAGTGTCTGTTATACGTGCTTGGATTGGATATGATTGAGTAAAAAAGCTAAATGTTCTGAAGATCAGGCTTTCAATGCATGTTTTGTATTTCAAGTGTTCAGAATATATTAAAAACGTTTTAGAAATACATCAGTGACTGGTGGAGATTGTCGTGGTGCTTTAACATCTTATTCACCGCCAATATCAGGATTACAGATCATACATGAGGAAATAAACTGAAACAGAGTTCATACAACAAAACCCCTTCTCGCAGAACTTTACTGTACAGCAACAGCGCCGCCACGTGGACACACACACACACACACACACACACACACACACACACACACACACACACACACACACACACATACATTCCTCACATAGCGGGGTCGTCTTGTTCCGCGAAGTTATCTCATTTGGCACTCACAGAACACAACGAAAGGGCCCCCCTAAAGCTCGTGAAGTGACTGAACATAGAGAGGGTCCAAAATTCCCAATTACTCCCCACAACGGTTATACTTGCAATTATTTAAAGGGATGCAGCAGCAGTGAATGGAAGAGACTCAGTCCCCTGAACCCTAGGTATCAATGCAGGAATAAGGCAGAAGTGTCTTATTTCTCAATTCTCGTTTCCTTTGGTTGCAGAATTTTTGCATTTATCTACTGCGCACAGCTCTAAAGTCCACAGTCGCGCCTGATAACCTCTTCAGCCACAAGGGGGCGCCGAGCAGCTCGTTTCGCCAGTCGAGCGCTCAGGACAGGAGACGCCGACTCCTCCGCGCCCGCGAGGTCAGGGGACAGGCAGTGCCCCCCGAGGCCCCGTCATCACCCCTGTGGAGCCGCGAGAGAGAGATTAACTGGACCCCTGTGGCTCCTGGTCCTCCTCCGCACAGACAGGTGTAATTTTCCTGAACGTGTCCAGTGAAGACAATAATAATAATAATAATAATAATAATAATAATAATAATAATAATAGAGATCAATAGTCTGCATCGTAATAACTGGTCGATATTACTCAATTCGTTTAATTTGTACTTAACTTATATATCGTATTCTGCTCTGTACACATAATATTTAAAAATAATTACTGCGAAACATACTTATATGTTTAAATAATATAACTTAATATAAATTAACTACATACATCTTCAAATAAAATAACGCGTTTAGAGCAACTATACCTACATTTCAGCAATTATGATCTGGTAGTTTTAATACAATTTAGAATAAGATACACGAGAGAAGGAATTATTAAAATAATGATTTTTTTAATTAGGGTAATTTCAGGTTTTCTTTAACTAAATATTATTCTCCTGTTACAATCGGACATAATTCTGACTCTAATAATAATAATAATAATTCTATGTAAAGGTGTCCCGTTTTCAGAGCGAGAAACTGAATGCAATGTCAAATATTGATCACCTTGATACGTGTAATATTTCGTTCTGTACTAAAACTATTTTAAATGGTGTTCATTTTTAAACTGTTAATATATTTTGTCTTATCCTGGTCTTTTAATATATAATTATAATCCTCGGATATAATTTATCCGAGGAATTTGCCTTATATAATGTACCCTGTTATTTCTCTGCTGTGTTTGTCGTGTAAAATTTCCTATAAAAACTGGCTGCTTCCGCGCTTTGCGGTCTAAATTGTAAATAGAATATTCTGTACTGAGAATGACCGTTTAATTATAATTGAACTTAATCGAAAATTAAGATTTTGTTTTGCAAAACCAAATTATTTTGATTGAGGGTGGTGGGGGGTCTGGGAACCCGCATGACGGGTCATTTTGCTCATGTAATTTATTTTATTTCCACAACACCTGTGAACGAAACCATCCCTCTTTAAATATAGCGAGAACTGAAGCAGGACCTCCAGTGGAGAACATGTCTCTTCAGAATGTCCCCAGCAAAGGTTTAGGACAACAGAGACAGACAGAGGGACAGGATGGACGGCAAAGAAAAGGAAGAAAAAGGAAAGAAATGATGAAGAATACGGGATAGTGAAAAGCATAAAATGAAGGAAGAAAGATGGAAAGAGAAAAACAAAGATGGAAAAGACAGCAGATGGAGAGGAGTAAGGTGGAAGGTGGAGGGAGACAGGAAAATAAAAGAAAATGGTTAAGAAAAGAAAGAGAGGACACATCGGGGACCACAGAGACACGGTCCGGAGCTGTGTGTGTGTGTGTGTGTGTGTGTGTGTGTGGGCGCACGCCCCCTGACTGCTGTCTTCCCAGGAGAAGCGACCCCTCTGCCTTATTCACTATATTTCTCTTGTTCTGCGTTTCCGTGATAATAAAAATAATTGCTATCAATACAAATATGCCCTCTAACCCCGCCCACCCCACTAGATGGGCGGAGTTTCCCGCCTGCTGTAAATGGCGATTGGTTGATTCTCCATCGATCAGTCCCCATTGGTCCTGAGCGCCGTATTATGTGGTACTTCACCGCGCAACAGCCTAAAACGGTGTAAGTTCAGGCCGCCTTGGGGCGCCGGGACGGGCCTGCGTGGTTCAAGGTGTGGCCTGGAAGAGGAGGAACTGTCGTGCGTTAGAATGGAGGTTCGACGGGCATGTTATTATTATTATTTTATCTTTTCTCTCTCTTTTTTTTCTTCTTTGGAGTCTTATTGTTATATTTATATTACCATTTCCGCGCAACATATGCAAATAATTAATACAGACATTATCCTTAACCACTTGTCCTGCCCACGGTCCTGATGGCTTACAGTCCTGAAATCACTAGTTGCAGGGCAACAAGGGGGTGTTTAAGGCGCGCAATGGGGGTCTCAGTTATTTGGGAACTTGAGCTGTGCGGTTTTTGTCCCGGAAAGAGGGGGATCGGTGTTTCAACACATAACTATGACAAGTCAGAAATAGAAACAGATTTACTGACATACTGCAAATGTAAACATGGCAATACTGCGTTTCATGAGCCTGTCTGTCAACATTAAACAAACAGAGCTGGAGCCGAACTAAACAGAGGCAGGTGATATAGTGTGTAAAGTTCCCCCCTTTCCATTCTGAAATACACGCGTTCGAATCCCCCCTCGTGCCGTTTCCCCGTTTTGTGTTCTTTGGTAAAAACAGTATCAGTCGATTGGAAGGTTCTTATTAAAAAAAAAACGTTTGGTTTTTATTTATCTTATTTCTGCATTGATTTTATACAGCAAAACTCCTGTCAAGTGCTGGGGGTCGCAGTTTAACAGGTATAAACAAATAGGTTTATGGAGGTCGAGTTTTTTGAACGGTATCAGGAGTTCCAGCTGCGTTTCGCTTCAGCAGCGACTCAGAAAACCTAGTTGAACTTCCTCTGGTTAGACTGTCGCAGAAGTATATAGGACGACGGCAGACATGTTAATAATAAACCTATGAACAAAAGAAAGGAAACTTAGAAATCAATGAACAAAGTGCGCGTTGAGACCGTCGGCGTCGGCGCGGGGGTTATGGGAAATGAAGTGTTTGACTGCGAGGACTGACGGGAAGTGAGGCGATAAATCCCGGGGAATGATGGGAAAGATTGTTGACGGACTGTGGATCGTCTGCGCGCGCGGTGCTTTGAGAGCAGCGAGTGAAGCGCGGATCTGTCAATGTCAAATTATTATTATTTTTTTAAATTACATTTCAGAGGAAACCCGACGGTCTTATTTCATCTTTTACTTCTGTCTGAATGAACAGGTCTGTGACTGACATACTGACACCGAGATTACAAGTTAGTGACTGTAAACGCAGCTGTTAGTTGACTGTCAGCCAGTGAAATTATTAATCCAAAATACTAGCCTGGTTTGTCATTTTTAATTTCTTAAGTTTGTCCCTCATCCTAAAAAAGTTTCTTGAGTTATGTTGTTTCACACACCCACACGTGTGTATAAAACATAATGTGTGTTGTTGCCCAGGGGAGGAGCTGCTGGTTGTGGCCGTGCATTTGGGGGAGGAGCTCTGCTGCGGCGCCATGGGGGGTCTCGTGTCCCGCTGGAGGGTAACCACTGCACCTCTTACTTCTATATAGATTTGGGTATCTAGTGTTGTGTGTTACTGACGTGGCAGCTTTGCAGCACGTTTCTTATATTTTAAGCAAAATTGAGGCAACTTATTGAAGTGTGTGTCACCCTCAGTGGCAGTCTGGTGTGTATGTGTGTAGTTGTGTGTGCCATCTGTCCACATGACCGGTCACCAGAGCTCCTCTTTCCCTTGAATAGAGCCGACCATCAACGGTTGAAGTCCTTGAAGGCATCGACAAGGTAACTGTGAGACAGCCATTTTGCTGGCTCTGGTTTACCGCTGCTCACTTGCACAGCCTGGTTATTTTTGGCTGCCCTTCCTTGTGGTGAGGACCTGTTTGTCTCTCTGATTGATGGACACATGTGTCTGCTGTCCTGCTTCAGCGTCACTGTGTCCATAGTTCACACAGTGTGTTGATTATTGCCTATGCTGTTAAATGGGCCTCTGTTAAATGAATGGCTCTTTGATTAAATTCTCTGCAATAGAGCAGGAAATGAACACACGATGGGCCACATGACCTGGTGCACTGAAGTTCTTAGCTTCCTTTGCATACAGTTCTTTGTTGCACCACATTTGAATTTGGTTTGTATTATCTCCTTTTGTCTAATATTTCGGTCTGGATTCCATGCTGACAGTCATTAACTGACTGCATTTGCATAACTGAGGTATTCGTACCTGCTTTATAATGAGTACATTTGTGGAGTTGAGAAGGGTGTGAACAAGGATCTGAGAACCACGCAGATGTCTGGTGACTAGAACTGATTACGTGCCAGGTGGACACATTTACAGAAGGTGGAATAGTAATGAAGAATGCAGGATTACGAGTGGAAAGGCTCACAAGTTCAAGGCCCTCGAGTGCTTACCACCACCTGAATGGTCTTCCTGCCACAATGGATATTGTCTCTAGCAGTAAAAGGGAGGGAAAGTTGCTGAAAACACCAGCCATGTTTGCAGGACATCCAGCAGCTGGAGGAGTTTAGGGTGAAGAATCAGAGGCTGCTGAAGCTTTGGGTCGGGCGCCTGCTCTCCTACTCGGTTCTGCTCTACCTGCTCACCTGTGCAGTAGTTTACCTGTGGTATCTTCCTGACCAGTGGACTGACCGCTTCATCCTGGCTCTGCCCTTTCTGTTCTTCCCCATACTGTGAGTGCACTTTGTTTACTGCCCCTTTATGGCACCAGACATGAATGTATTTGTGTGTGCTGTTCAGCTGCTGTGATATATTATGTAGTACTATCGTGATAATCGGATGTCACTGATGGGCGGTAATTGTGTGCAGTGCAGTAATGTGGACCCCTTTTTTGTCTCAGTTGTCAACTTCCTTTGACGGTAATTAGTGAAGTGTGATGCTCCCTTATTAATATTAGTTATTATTATTATTCTTTGTCACACAATTAGCGTGTTATGTTTGTACTTTAACAGTTTTTTCCTCCCTCCACAGAGTCTGGTTTATGAGGAAGTTGCTGATTTACCTTTTCTCAAAGCGAACAGAAAAAAACAGTAAGGAGTGAAACTAATAAATGTGAGAGATTACGATACAGTGACTGTCATAGAACACAGAAAAACAACAATGTGCAGCATAGTGTCACACTTGAATGAGATGGTCTGAAGAACATTTCTTTCAGATGAAAAAGTAGAAGATCTAAGGTTTCGAAAGAGAAAAATAGTAAGTTTAACTACCTTCTTCCTTTCCAGTTTTTTTTAAGTTCAGTCTCATTGGCACTGCATACTAGTGCAGCTTTTTATGAAACTATTGCCCTTGTAACTGCAAATGGGCATTAACTTGCTGTGTCACTGCTCACCTGTCCACGTGTGTCAGAGCATCCAATTACAGCAGCTGGTATCCTGTGGTTGTATTTTCCCCTCAGTAAGGCATTACTGCCATAAACACACACACAGATGGCATGAACAGCAGAAAAGGGTATTTTCAGCTCCTTCCTCCTTGCAATAAACGCTATGAGACGAGTGCATTAAGGGGACCGGGACGGGGAACAGCTGGTCTATAGGCCATTCCTGAAAGTCCTCCAAAAGCCTGTTTTAGAGGAGTGGCAGTAGGAGCCAAGAAGAAACACATCTGAATACTGCCTATCATTTACTGCCATAAATAATAATTTGTGATAATTATAGCTGATTTTATCATTATTTGAACCGCTGCATGCAATTATTCCTTGTTATATTGTACTGTGTCACTTATTATGTAGTCTTATTGCTAAATGAACCTGTTTAACAAATAGTTTCTTATAGTTTTATTTTGTTGTTAAAATGCTTTGCACATTACTACAATATCAGATTAGAAGAAATTGTAATTTTTTCTGTTTTCCTGAAATTGCACAAAGTAGCCAAATCTCCTCCCTGCTGTTCCTAATTCTCAGCTGTAGAAAGGTTTGTTTGACTGGGATCTTCTTTGTTTTGAAGCTTGAAGAGGTGATGGAGACTGAAACGTATAAAAATGCTAAACTGATCTTGGAGAGATTTGATCCAGAGTCCAGAATCAAAACTGTAAGTCAAACGTTTTATTTATTGATTTGTCAGTGTGTTATGATTAAGTATAGATACATCTGGTTTTCTTATTGTTTGATGAAGGCTCTCGAGTCTCCGCCAGCTGGGCCCCAGATGCCACTCAGGCCCAGCCAAGGTTGGTTTCCGGGCTGCCAGGGGGCCCTTTAGCTATCACATTATGCTTCTTCTGATGGAGGGAAATGTTGATCGGTGTGTGTTTGACTAGGGCTTCGCCAGCGTAATGTGGCTCCCAAGGATGCAGCTTCCAGAATGGCCCAAACCCCCATCAGTGTGGCTACCCCTGTCTCAGCCCCAGGTGGCCCCCCTGAGAAGAACGCACCCCCGGTGGCTGGTCAGCAGGGCCTGGTCAGTAGACCTATGACCCCTGGCTCCTCTGTCCCAGGAGTTGGTGAGTCTGGAGGCAATGGGCAAATGGGGCTGGTGATTGTGGTTGGGATGTTTGGGATCCTCTTCACTGCATGTTGGTGTGTGTTTCTGCCTATAGGAATGCACCCCCCTGGCCCTCCCCTAGCCAGGCTTGTCCTTCCCCAGGAGAGGGGTGCCGTGGACAGAGTAATTGAGTACCTAGTGGGCGACGGGCCTCAGAACAGGTGTGTACCCTGCTTACACAAATATGTGACAGCAGTGTGTACTTTTAAATTGGTGTGAGTACAAATCCTTCACCTATCCTATGATCATTTTGTTTTCTCAGGAATATTATAAATAGGTTCACTAGTAGATTGGCTTTGCACTTTTCCGCATCCCTCCTCGTTTCAGATACGCCCTAATATGCCAGCAGTGTTTGTCCCACAATGGCATGGCGCTCAAGGACGAGTTTGAGTATGTGGGTAAGCTGCATGACTGCTTCCTCCAGCCATGTCCCTTGTGTGGTGCTGTGGCCTTTGCTGCCCTCATCTCTGTGAAACCATGAGGCTTTACTAGGTTGCTGCTGCTTTTTGGATCATGGATTTTTATTCATTTTTATGTACAGGCTCCCCTTGCATATCAAAGGCTTGTGTTACAAAAATTCTGATTTATGAATCAAAGTAATTTGTGCCCTAAAATTTGCATAATCAACCCACACCTCTTTTGATTCAAAACAAAAACTTTTGTGGTTTTATACAGTATAATTGTGTAAAACTAATGTGTGGGATGAAAGACCCTTTTATGGCTCAGGAGCATATTATTTTGCTACACTTAGTGCCAGTTAATTATTTGTTTTTTGAGAGTCCACCTCATTCCTTACGCAGGTTTTCAGGAAAGAATTGGAGTCGTTAGCCAGGAGAAGCCAATTTATTAATGAAGCTCCTTATGGTGAATGTAGCTCTTACTGTCAGCTTCTTACTGGCCTCTCCCATCAGCCTTCAGGTGTGCGTACTGTTACTTTCTGAACCCAGCGAGGAAAACCAGACCTCAGACCCCTCGACCAGAGAGGTCTGGCACAACTGTGGCCCTCCAGGGAGACAATGCTGGCTCTCCTGCAGGTAGGCAGTACTGGTATCCAGCAAAGCCTGGCCTTTATTCTTTCAGCACATTTACTCCTTCCTGCGTTTATTTGGAACGTCATGCTACACAGCACTATTGATTTAAGTGTTTCTCATGCTGATCTGCAGTTTATTTGAAGGAGGTCCATCTCATGGCAAAGAACTGAGCTCAAGTTTTCTTTTACTCCAACAGTACATGGTGTAAAAATGTGCCTCCAGGTCTCTGAGTTTCCCCCCTCTGCTGAGTTGTTCTGGTGTCAACTGGTCATCTGGCTCAGACCTTCTGTTGTTCCAATCTCTTCATACCTCTACATTCGAGTGTCTTGTGTTTGCTGTAGACACGTGACTGTGGCCAGGACCAGAGGGCCCCCATTTCTGCAGTGATTTGCTCAGTATAAACTGTTAGTATAACTGTAGTCAGATTCCTTCAACTTCACTGGCATTATATTGCAAAAAACTATATATTTTAGTTGTTATGCTGGTGAAAACTTCACACTAGACAAATGAGGTGTCTCCAATTGCAGTTGAAATACTGACACATTTAAGGGCTCTTTAGAAAAGTAGTTTAACGTTGAAAATCCGATTGACAGAAGAGTTTGGTTCTGCAAGCTGCTGAAAAGGGTTTCCTGCAATTCCTTCCTGGTTTGTGCGCATGCATGTGCGTGTGCGCGAGAGTCACACACACCACTTTCAGAGTGGCTCAAACAGGCCTGGCCCTGAAATCCTCGCTGAATCTTGGTTCCTCTGTGTGTGTTTGCAGACGTTTCATCGCAGACTCCTAAGTGCGTGCACACACGCATGGACCACTCCCTCTTTGCCAAGGGCGGAAATTAGACAAGTAACTGCACAAAAAGCTAGGCTTCCCTCACAGCTTCAGCCTTTGTGAGCACGCTCTGTGCAGTTGTGATGGGTGGTTATTGTGCACGTGCCGAAAATGCTTACAAGGCCCAGTCACAGCACAGCATGACTCCTTAACCTCTGACCATCTTGGCTCAGTGAGCTGGTACAACTGGAGCGTGTGGACTGCAATGATTACCACCTCCAGCCAACCTCTGGGGGGGCATGATGTCATGCGTGGTGAAAGGTCAAAAGGATCTGCTCCTTATTGTCTCTCCGGGTAGTTTGTGCTAGTTTGGGCTTTAACCCCTTCCATTGAGCTGAACATTCATTCAGGCTGTAGGCACAACTTAGCTGTGTGTGACGAAGCTCAGAGGCTCATGCCTGCCTGTTTGTGTGTTCAAATTGCTCCTGCCCACCAGTTGGTGCTCTTGATTTCAGGTATGATGGCACAGGAGGCCGGATCCACCACCAGACCAGAGTCTCCATCGCAGGGACCACAGACTGCTGAGGGGACGGCTGTGGTTGAGGAACCAAGTGTTGCCAAAGAGACGAGTGCCACAGAGGTCCAGTAGAGATGCAGAAATACTCTAGTGCTACGTGTGTTTCTCTTTCTTTAGCGGTTTATGAATGTAGAGCAGCCAAGAGCTTGACTTGTGAGTCTGTTTAAAAGGCATTTTTTTTACTGCAAGTTTGTCTGTCCGTCTGCTGGAAGTAACTGTGTGACATGCATGTGGCCTGCAGGGGGTGTTCTGTGTCACAGCCCACCAGGAGGACCTGAAGGAGACCCTCTGCACTGTGCTCAGGCAGTGGGGAGCGCTCCTCAGCCTGTTGTGTGTGTTGTAGGGGAACTAGTGAAATGCAGAGCTTTGCTTTTATTTTCACAGAAAATGTCTTTTATATTATGGGCTGAAGCAGAGAAGATGTTTGAACAGGGAATACATGTTTATATTGGGAGCAGATACTGAAATATGTGACAGTGCCTTTTATAGAAGTATTGGGTTCTCACCACACACGAGGTGTCCCTTGTATTTACAGTGAGGTGCGGTGGTGCAAAAGTTGACAATATTTTTATTTATTCATGTTAGAAATATAATTTAAAAAGTACCAGCTTGTGTGTGTTTGTTTCAATCTAATATTTAATAAAAAGTATTTTTTTCATGTTCTGGCTGCAATTTCTATTCACCAGCAAACCCTTTAAATTTCGGAACAAATATTTGTTTTTTCAAAGTGACTGTATTGTGCCAGGGTAGGGTATGTATGGTCCCGGGAGTCACCAAGCAGAGCACAAGTGTGTGGATTTGTTGCTCCTTTTATTTCTGCTTCCTGTATTGAAAACCAATCTATAACAAACACAAAAGACTTAACAAAATCACCCACATAATCAAATGGCATACAAATTTGAACCAAAATGCCAAGGACCTCAACTACACCCCCCCCGCAGTTCCACACTCTAGCTCAAGTGCCAGAGTCAAACACGAGTTGATCTAAATGATGCAGCTTTGGATTCCATTGGCCAGCAGAGTGGTTGTGATGTCATCAATGACGATGGGCAGAATGATGGATCACTGGTGGACGGAAATCTGTAAGTAGGTAAACAAGTCAACAAACACAGCAGAACACATAGTGGCATGTAACAAGCCCCAAGATTTTGAACCAATTCATGCTTCTACTTTGATTATACAGTATACGATTTCCACTGATAGTACAGCCTTTCAGTTTCTGATTTACTGGAGTGTTTGTGGTGAGCAGTTGGTTCCTGCCAATCTTACCACTTGCTCACTATGTTCAGCTGCTTCTGCTGGTCAGTAGCGCAGCCTATTCTGTGGGCAGTGGGCACTGGGATGGGAGGGGTGCACCTGGACACGAGGTCAGTACTTCGCAGGCTAGCCCAACACACAAAGTCACCGATAAAGGTCAATCGAGTGGTGTACTGTGCCCTCTATAGGTCGACAGCAGTACTGCACACTGCCAGTTTCCTGGAACCTCAATGACATGCGCTCCTTTTGGGGAACAGGTTGAGTGCGCGCATTCCAGGCGGTTTTTTTTTAAAAAAAAAACATTTCTGTACCCCTTACCCTTGAATACAAACTCGGGCAACATGGCTGGAAGACCTGGAGCCTAACAGTGATGAGTTCTCGCTATCGACTAGACCTCTAGGATGGTGCGGTACCACAGAGTGGAATATCAGTAACGAACCTTCATATGATTCGAGGATAATTTACAAACTCACCCACCAAAAGAGTATTCCTGACAAGTCAATCCTTCAAAAACTGCTCATATAGAATATTGCATTATTCCAAATATACAAACGGTGTGGTTAAAACTGTAGTTGCAGATTAGCTTCCACGTCAATAAAGCTAGTGAAATGTTACCCGTATAATAGGTAACTCGTCTACATTATAACTGCACATCAGTAGGGATAAGATCAATTTAGGAATTAAATTGCAGAAGACAGAAGTACCATTTTCAAGAACTGTTTTACCGATTAATTTTCTTTAAATTAATTACCAAATTTAAAGTTAAATTCAACATAGAAACGAAGATCGCAGTTCATCGCAGATTTAGATGCAATTACGTAAATTTCAGCATACTTTTATCCAAATTTGACAACGTCTTATTTTTATTTTATGTATTTTTTAACAACGTGCAATTACACTCATGTCAAACTTCTTCCGGGTTTCATCGAGTCCAATATTAGAATATCGTCATCCGGGTTTCCGAATTAATACAGCTTGCGCATGCGCCACAGCGCTTCTGCAGTTCGACCTCTATAGCCGGTAAGTGAAGCTGGACGCTTCGTCGATTTTGCTAAAATTTTCCTCAGTATTTCTCCTTTGCAGATTTTATCCCACTTTTTTAAAGTTCAGTGATGTATTGCACGCAGTCCCGTTATTTGCGGTTGTTTTTGAGGCTCGTGTGCTCAAAAATGCCCGCTGACCTTATAAACTCTGTATTGCTCGTACAGACGAAGCGCGCGCCGAACCGGAACCGGAGCCGCAGCCGCAGCCGTGATGTTCATCTGTATCAAGTTAGCGTCCAGCCAGTCTCTGGTGAGGCTCCTCGCTGCTGAGGTCAAAGGCTCGTACAACGCCGCTTTAACGATCTTTGGATGTTCTCTGTGGCCGAAGTGTGTCGCTGTAACCGGCCGCTGAGGAGTTCGGGACACCGTGCAGAGTGACCAAGTGACCCTGCAGCTCCTGCGGCTCATCAGTTCCTCGATGGGGGTGCAGGGGAGCCTGTCTGGTTGGAGGTTATTGTTGGTCTTCTGCAGGATGAGTGTCTGATGAGCGCCAGTCAGCAGTGACTGTCCAAACCCCTCTTTTCTCACAGTGGGGTCGGGTGTGTCCCTGGGCTTGGGACGCCAGCAGGTGATGGATTAAGGCTCAGCTCATCTGTCCCGGTTGAAGTATCATTGGACACCTGTGCTGAAAGCAGCTGGTTTTCCATAACGTAACGGTGATTTGTGGACCTTCTGCTGCTGGTCTTGCTCCAGGAGGACTGCCGCTCTGGGGCTGGACTGCGGTCGCCGGGGTCAATATTCCTAATAATTCTGTCCCCTTTTATTTGAAACTGTGAAATCTGCTTTCTGGGAGTTTAAACTGACTCTTTTGCTTAATGCTGAAATTACTTTTATTCATACCTATGAATATAGGTATGTTTTCTTAGTGGGTTTTCTTAAGAGAATTTCAAATGGAAGTTTGGTCTCCTTTTAAATGGTGTGATTCTCTGTTGTCTCAGGGTTGTATTATTAATATGGAGTGGAGTAAATGGCGCACCTGGTGAAGTGTTGTAGCAGAAGAGCAGGAGCAACAATCCTCATGTGTGTGTTTGCAGGTCCGTGCCGCCTCTCGAGGGCTATACAGGCCGCTTTCTGCATCTGTTCTGTCACGGCCTGAGGTCCAAACGCCACAGGTGGGTCCTTCAGCTGCTCCGTCCATCCAGGGTCTCTTGCTGTACACTTGAGCATTCTGTCTTCCCAGCCAGTCTCACAGGCCCACATTTTCGTACTGCAGTACAAACAGTGTACATAATCTTAGTTCTATACACTGGCCTCTCATCTTACATGATCAGCTTGAGCCTGAGGTCTATAACTTGACTTGCTTGTAAATCCAAAATCACTTTCATTTAGACTTTCAGTATTAGGCACAGTAATAACTGCATAGTAATGGTATTCAGTAAAAGGTGTATAAAACATGTCCCTAACCCTAGAACACTCTGTAAATATCGCTGTTAAAGCTGTATTAGAAACACTGAGTAGGAGTTTCATTATTTTTGAACAATAAATTGTTTAAAATTTCTGGAAATAAAAAGGTGTTATTGCTACAAACTCCTGTTCTGTTCTGACTGTTTATACACTGATAACCCTGTCATTGTGTCAAGGTTCAAAGTTGACGTTATTGCCATTCTGTACTTACAGAGATGTATGAGAGAGCAAAATGTAGTTTCTCCTGGACCACAGTGCACTAAACAGACACCACAGGAAACTAGACAAATTGAGGTAGTTGGTGGTAGATAAATAGATGATGATCGTAATAGAGAAATAAATTACACAGTCAGTTAAATCTTATTGCAACAGATGCCCTTAGATTTACTTGCTGGTTCTGTAAACGTGTTGGATATATTTATAACAAAAATGTTTTTTAAATTTTATTTTATTAAAGTTTCCACAAGCTCCTATTCAGTTACAGTTGAATTGGTCCCTCAGGAGTTGTAAAACCTGTGGGAAAGAGTTGAATGCAGTTGACCCCTTTCTCTTGTTTGGGTGATTAGGTTTTCTTCACTACCGTCTATGGAATCAGAGTAATTGCAGGGTGGGTTCATTCCAGTACACGCAGATATGTTAGGAAATGGATAAGACAAGAAAATGCTATTTAAAATGAAGTGGAACATGTTGGTCTCTGAAAATGCGGAAGCTGAGAGTTTTTCAGGCAGTGAACCAGGAGCCAGTGCAGTGGGTTTTTACGTTTGTGTTCCGGGCTGTTTTTCTCTGGGTCCCTCTGATTCAGGGCTCCGTGGCCCTGGTGCCACATTGGTCCTTGTCCCAGGCACCAGTGAGGAGCCTCCAGACCAGCACTGTCAGCAGGGATATTGACACTGCCGCGAAGTTCATCGGTGCGGGAGCCGCCACAGTGGGCGTGGCTGGATCCGGGGCTGGAATAGGAACCGTTTTTGGAAGCCTCATCATTGGTTACGCCAGGTAGGAGCTCATTTACAGCACACAGCACAGTAGGTAGTAACACCATTGAAAAACATGCACTGAAGGTTGATGGATTATGAGTTGCTCCTGCCCATGCTGCAGTGCCTTGATCAATGTGGTAGCCCTGAATAGCACAGTGAAAATTACCCTGTTTTGTGTGTGTGGGTGTGTGGGTGTGGGTAAAAGCTGTAAGTTGCTTTGAAAAAGTGTTGACTGAAATTTTATTTTCCATCAGTGCCAGTGACGTGTTGTTTTTGCTCTGACCTCCTGCAGGAACCCATCTCTGAAGCAGCAGCTCTTCTCCTATGCCATCCTGGGCTTTGCACTGTCCGAGGCCATGGGGCTCTTCTGTCTCATGGTTGCTTTCCTCATCTTGTTTGCCATGTGAAGTGGGCCACCAGAACCACCCTTTTGGCATTATGTACATTTCTCACGCTTACTTGAAACTCGTAAAAACACATGTCAACATGTCCTTTAACAAGTCCCAGGATTAAAATGCAATTATATGACTCTTTGGAGCTGTGTGTTGTTGCCATGGAGCAGCTGGGGTGAAAGATCCCTGCAATGGAATTGCTGATAATGGAACACTGATGATGCTGTTGAGTTTTAAAATTTTAGATGCTTTTGGTTTCCATTTGCAAATAATGACTGTGTAGATGGTGCATTTTAGGAAACTTCTGTATAAAATAAATAGATGGACACTTGATGCTAGAGGAAACAGTGGGACATACACACAGCAGCGTGTTAATTCAGCTGGTGCTCTTCTCAAAAGCTGTTTCTCTCTATACAGCAGGGTCATTTTTTTACTCTATCAGTTCAACATTATTATGCATGGCTTGATCAAGGATACAGCAGTTGGAGGGACTAAAGGTGTGACTTTAACTGCTGTGCCCCCCAGCCCCCTGCTGGGCCTGCACAGCGCAACAGCGACACTTCTGCTCACAAAGTGGAACCATGTGGTCCAGCCTTTGGGGGGGGGGGGGGGGGGTGCCCCCCCCCC
>UFQX01000668.1:203428-327883 GCA_900497675.1 Arapaima gigas
GGGGGGGGGGGGGGGGGGGTAGCTCCTCACCTGTTCCCACTGTTTTTTTTGTAGTTTTTGAAAATGTGAAGATGGTTGCAGCTGTGCTTGTTCACAAACAGTCCCGATCACGGACCGTGTCAGATTCGTTCAAGTTATTATTTATTCATTAATTATGAATTTTTGCAAACCATTTGCGAAAACGTATCATAAAGAGCACGCGACGTTCGACGCCGCTGGAAGAGCCCGCGGGCTCCGGCGGCCGCGTGTTCTGCCGCTCTGCACGTGTTCTCGCGAGATGTGGGTGGTGCCGCCCGACGGTGCTCGTGGAGAGGCGGGTCAGCGTGTTGGTGGTGTAAACACTGCAACCGGGGTGGGCGTCTCGCGGCGGGAGACGTGACAAGGGCGCTGCGCGGACATGAGCGATGACAAGCCTTTTGTGTGCACGGCCCCCGGCTGCGGTCAGGTGAGTGTGTGGCCCCCACTAAGCGCCCTGTTCTTGCTCTTGCCGCTCGCGCTCTCGACCTGACGGCCGTGTGTGTGTGTGTGTGTGTGTGTGTGTGTGTGTGTGTGTGTGTGTGTGTGTGTGTGTGAGAGCAGCGCTTCACAAACGAGGACCACCTGGCCGTGCACCGGCACAAGCATGAGATGACACTGAAGTTGGGGCCGGTGCGTGGCGACAGCCTCGTGCTCGCTGGTACGTGTCCGCACGAGCGCCTCCATCCCGGTTTCCGAATTCCGCTATAACGGTACATATTAATTCTCGTCCCGGCACAACGAGCGCCGTCAGACACCATCAGAGAAATACTGGAAATGAGTGCGAGTGCGAACGAGACCACTGGGCGGCAGCACTGTGCTCAGCACCTGTGTTTTCAGTGTGTGCCTCGCGTGGCCCGGGTTCAAACGCAGCTTGCGACTTTCCTCGTTTCAGTCAGTTCTGTTCAGTCACTCCCAGTATCAGTTCATTACTCTAGGTACATTTTACAGTTTTTCTATTCTCATTTATTCATTTTTAAATTAGTTTGACATGTTTGTATTTTAAGGTGTTTTGGGGAGAATAACTTGTGATTCTCAGATGAACCCTGCAGAAATCATAATCTTCCTCATAAAAACTAATGGAAATAGCTTCCCAACGTCAGAGTTCATGGTATTCAAGCAATTTCTGGGAACTAATTAGACTGAAATACCGGGGTACAGGTGTAGTTTAGAATAACAAGGAGGGGGTCATGGTTCAAACTGAAATAAATGGGGGAAGATGAGCATAATGGGGAGTGACCGATGTGCCACATCCCCAGACCAGACCCCGACTCCCACGCGCTTCCTGAAGAACTGTGACGAAGTTGGCCTCTTTCATGAGCTCACCGGCCCCTTGGAGCAGGACTTCCGGAAGGAGGAGGAGCTCCGCAAGGTAGTGACCACGCCCACAATAACCAGCTTTGCCTGGTCATAGGTGCAGCGCTGCCTCTCACTGCCCTACATAAGTGTGTGTGTGTGTGTGTGTGTGTGTGTGTGTGTGTGTGTGTGCGCGCATGTTTGTAGCTGCCCCTGGACCTGTCTCCTCTGGCCCGAGGACCTGTTCACACATGTCCTGAGGAGTCATCAACGGTGGAGACCCTGCATCTCAGCCCCACCCCCCACCCAGAGTCGACCACAGGCAGCGAGCAGGTAGGGCTGTGTCTGGTCCTCGGTGACTTCCTATTACTGTGTTACTGTAACACTGAGCATCCCTGACAATCATGACACATATGGCACTGCAGTTGGTGCATTCAGTGTCTGTGTGTGAGATCATCCCACAAGGTGTTTGTTGAGCCCTCTGTTTTTGAGTGTATTTAGAAATGTGTTGTGCAGCTGTGATACACAAATTACACATTTAGAGGGCTCTTTGTGTTTCCACCTGTGACTAAGTGGGGTGACTCTGTATGGTCCCAACCCAGCAGCACCACCATGAACCTCACCGTGTGTAGAACATAACACCAGCTCCTCAGCTTACACTCCACAACACAGTTGTAACTCCAAAGTCACAATCAGCAAAAGTGTCATAATACAGACATCTAATTATTTATTAGGTCTTGTAAGAAATTAGAATTTTGAGGTACATCAATTAAAACTAATTTAAAATGAGTGTAACTAAAAACCTGTTGTCTCCAGAAACTCCTGTTCAGTGCTGACTGCTGACAGATTCATTGACAGCGTTCGTCCTCTTTTTACTGATCACCGACCCTCAGGGACACCAGACAGGAGCTGTAAACACTGGAAGTGAGCTAAGGTGAATTCTGCCACCTGTTGGCTGGGAGGGTAAACATGTCAGAAACTGCAACACCGTAAATATTAGTCAGTAAGAGTGTGGAAGGCGCAGCGGGAGCATTGGTGAGGCGCGGCACGGCTCTATAGGTGCTTGTCTGAGGTGTCGAGTGACTTTGAGGCAGCAGTGCTGAACCAGTGTGTGTCCTCAGAAGGGCCTCGCACCGCTGCCACCTGCCCTGTGCCCTGCCTCCCTGCACATCCCCAGTGTCCTCCTTGCTAGTCCAGATACTGACACTGCCACCTCGCCCAGCAGGACCACCGTGTGAGTACTTGACCCATCCTCCTCCTTGCGCAGGTGGTCGATTTGGTGTGTTGTTTTTGTCACTGTGTGTCATCTGTTCTGTCCCTGCAGCCCTGTGTCCAGCTCCTTCCCGCTGCTCCTGCAGCTGCCCAGCGGTCAAACGATGCCAGTTGCACTGTCAGCATCCGTCGCAAACGTCCCTGCTGGCCTGCCAGTGAGTGCTATATCTGCTGCTGTCGTCGGGTCAGCAGTGCCCTCCACGTCATGCTCTTATATCGCCCCATGCAGCTCTCCAGGCCCATCGCCATGGTGCCCGGAGTCCCAGGCCCCACCTCTCCTCAGCCTGTCCAGTCAGAAGCTAAAATGGTAAATTCTTCTGCTGTTCCTACATCTCAACTGGGGGCTTCACTGTGCAGGACTGTATTTGTGCTCAGTTTATGTTGTGCTTTTAAACCCCCCTTAGTTGCACGTGTGAGTTTCTGTGTTTGTCCAGCAGAGGGCATGGTCACTAGAGACACTCACGGTACCGGACACTGGGCCTGGGATATACAACTACTGTGTGTTAGAGACAGTAACAGAGGGACCCCCCCCCCCCCACACACACACAGATATACACGGAAGACTTTTGCCCCGCCTCCAGGTGTCCAGCGGGGAGCCGGGTGATGCCCCCTCCCCTGCGTCCCCTGAGGAACTAGTCATGCAGTCTTTTCAGCAGCCCGCCACATCCACCACTGAGACAGCGGTAAGTGTGTGTGTGTGTGTGTGTGTGTGTGTATGTGTGTGTGTGTGTGTGTGTGTATACACGAGCTGCAAGTGTTTTCTGTTTTCTGTTTTGCCTTCAGCAGGGGTTGCCCTCACCTCCTGTCAGGCGCACGCCCTCCTCAGGGGGGCGCCGTCGTCGGGCTGCCAGCGAGGACCCCGATGAGAAGCGTCGCAGGTTTCTGGAACGCAACAGAGCGGCGGCATCGCGCTGCCGGCAGAAGAGGAAGGTCTGGGTGCAAGCGCTGGAGAAGAAGGCTGAGGACCTCGACTCGCTCAACAGCCAGCTGCAGGTATGGCTGTCGCACACATCGCCTCATTTGCATACAGTTCATTCACACTTCCTTCATACAGTCACTTTCTCCCCGCTGCCCTCATTACCTTCGTTCAGATTGAAGTCGTGAAACTGAGGACTGAAGTGGTGCAGCTTAAGCAGCTCCTGCTTGCCCATCAGGACTGTCCCGTGACAGCCGTGCTGAGGAAGACGGCCTGCCGAGGTAAGTAGGTCCCTTTTTAGCCTTTTAAATGAATAATCGATGTGACACGTCAACTTATAGGTATAACTCAAAGTACAAGTTTGACTTGTGAGTTTTTGTGTTTACGAGTGAAATGTTTTAATACTGTTTAGCAAGTTACTGCTGAGGGATTTTTCACAGTTAGCCACTGTACAGTGAGTCCATTAGTTTTGTTTATTGGGTTTAACGCTTGTTACTATAATTTAGTCCTGACACTGTGTGTGTGTGTGTGTGTGTGTGTGTGTGTGTGGTTTGAGGGTGCAGCACAGTATTTTATGCTGTTCTACAAATGCTGCAGGCTGACGGTCTCAAGCACAAGCCCAAAGCAACACTGGAATAGCTCAAAAGCAAAAAGGTGAATGTCCTGCAGCGGCCCAGTCAGTTGCCCCCTCAGCCTCTTTGAGACTCTGTGGGTCTACTTGAAAACTACAAACATCATCCAGCCGCCCTGAACAACTTTCTGCAGATTTGTTGAGATCAATGGGAAATAATTCCTGAACAGTGTACAAAGCTTATTTACCACAAAATACTTAAGCATTATTGCAGCAAAATGTGGCTCTACAAAATATTAAAGTGTTGGATTAAAATATTTATGGAAGCAACATATCTCAGTTTTCATGCAGAACAACTTCTTCTTGCTCCAGAAAGTTAGTTTTAGAGAATATGAATGGTAGTTACGCCTCTAACCAGTTTCCAGGAAGGCATTACACTGCTAAATAGGGGGATGCCTTTACTTCAGTTTCCCACAGGGGAAAGTAGAATATGTCAGTTTGCCATCTAAAACTTATGAAAAAAACTAAATCAAAAGGCTTTCATGCCTTCAGGTCCTTAACTGCAGCACCCCCTATGTGTGTATGCGCACAGCATGTGTGCTGAGTCTGGACAGCCGCGCAGGGTGTGTTTGTAATACAGGGACCACAGAAAATCAGCAGGGTTCTTAACTGGAGACGTGTGAGTGCAGGGCTGATGTTCCGACTCCCTGCAAGTGCTGACCCCTCCCCCTCTCCCTTTATCTCCATTCCAGAAGACGACGAGGAGGTCGTGTCCACAGCCGGCAGCCCTCTGGTCGAGGCCGTTCAGCACAGCTCCATCAGCACCTCCGACCGTGTCGGCCCTCAGGGGGCGCTTCCTGCACAAACCCCACCTACGCACAGCTGATTGGCAGAGGGGTGGCCAAGGGAGATGGTTTGTCATCAGTTTCTCAAACAAGACTCCCTGCCGTGTGTTTTTATGTTTATTTATTATTGATTTTGGCTTTGAGAGCTGTGTGAATGAATCAAGCGTTGTGAGGAGCTGCAACCAAAGTGCATCAGGTGGCATCTTTTGTAATAGTTAACTGGTGTGTATATGTGTGAGAGAGGCAAGCTGTGCGTCCATCATACCGTTTGTTTTGCACATTTAAGATTTTAACATTTAGCTTATTTTTACACAGTGATGGCAGCTTTCAGAAGGTTTACACTTCAGTGTTTGAATTAAGTCAGGGATGAAGCTGTGTGTGTGAGAGAGAGAACATTCCATGTGCTTTTACTGTGTGTTGGAGACATTTCTGCTCTCATGTCACATCATATTGTTTGCACTCAGTGTGCAAATAGTATTCATAATACAGGGTGATTCAGAAACAGTTAGACACTTTAATAAATGTCAGTCACTGAATCATTGGTTGCAGAAATGTGTACAACTGTCACCAAAATCTAGACAAAAATTAAGGGTAACTACAGTTTGCTGCATCCCACATGTTCATATGATAGTTACTAAATAATAAGTTGGTGTTCAAATTTTTTGAACCATCTTGTAATAACTTGTAATAATATGAATCAGTTGGTGTGTGTGTGTGTGTGTGTGTGTGTGTGTTTGAGGTTTACTGCTGTATCTCCTCTTACTGAACAAACAACTTGGAGTCAATAATGATCAATACTGTGGTTTCAATTGAGTCCATTTAATTTTGCACAAATGACATTTTAGGGACTTTTTCAGCAGTGTCATCGTCACAGCCTTGTGTGACTTGATTCTGAAGTACTGCTGCACCATCTGTGTGACAACATTTATTCCTTGTTCAGAAGTCAGACGGCAGCAGCACAGAGCAAAGCTGACGCCGCATCCCAGCTTCCTCCTCTGACATCGGGAAGCCTGCTTCCTCTAGCAGGTGATTGGCTGTATTTTAGCTCATTTGCATGAGTCCATTCAGACAAAATTTATGTTTAGGAAAAAATAGTGAATGTTTTCTACTTGGCTGGTACAGAACTCGTTCCAGGTGCTGTGAGTAGTGCTGCCGTACTGTAACTGGTTCAGGCTGCGGTCACGTGCTGCCAGTCGATTGTAACTTGTGATTCATGTATAAACTATGAGGAGTTTAAAAAAAAAGTTGTAATAAATCTTTTAATATATCTTCGAAACTTCTTTAGGCTCCTTTGTGGTCTTTACTGCTGAGCCCCTGGAGGAACCCTGTCTTGATAAGGACTGCAGTCTCCATGGTAAATGCCCGCGTGTGATGAGCACGGTCACTACTGTCCTACAGAGAAGGTGTCGCTCGGCTGCTGGTGTGAACCACTGAGTGGCAGGCGGACACGGTCCCACCCACCCATGCGGCTGACGGCCGGCGGCCTCCTCCACCGCAGTGCTGCAAGGGCACAGGTACCATGGAGGAGGATGGCGAGGAGTGCGACTGTTTGCTGTGCTGATGTCCAGCTGTGGGTCAGCTGCATACACCCCCTGTCCTTGATGGTGACACCGAGGTGGAGGCCATGCAGCTCGCAGAGCCGACTGTGATGAGTCGTGGGAAGCAGGTTGTCTCAAACTGATCGTACAAGACCCTGAAGTAGACGTCCCAGTGGTCACCATTGGCCACAGCCCATGGCACCAGCAGCGAGCTGGAGCTCACTGGTCCTGCAGGAGCATGCTGGTTCTAGGTGTACATGTCACCTGGCCAGCTGATGGTTCCTTACCTGGTTCTACCCCAGTGACATCTTTCAACTGTGCCGGTCTTTTGGACTAAAAGGATGGGGCTGTCTTCCCCACAGGGTGCCTGTGTTCTTGGGTGGTTCTGCCCCCTTGCAGGTGGGTGGGGTCTTAACTCTGACCCTTGTTGCAGTTCTTCCCCTAGATGTCCTAATCTAGAGTGCCTCGTGTGGGCCATTCCTTCAGCTGTAAGAGGGGGCATTGAGCCCTGGGGCAAATGCAGGGTCTCCAGGTGCCTGTGACC
This sequence comes from Arapaima gigas, assembly GCA_900497675.1. NCBI lineage: Eukaryota > Metazoa > Chordata > Actinopteri > Osteoglossiformes > Osteoglossidae > Arapaima > Arapaima gigas. The sequence goes on from UFQX01000668.1 coordinate 210,426, forward strand.
AAGCACCAGCAGGTGGAAGGCAAGACATCCAGCCTGGAGCTATTGTTCCTGGAGAGGTCCAGCTCCCAGAGGGACACATGGCCTTGGAATGCATCGCTGGTCAAAGCTACAGTGTGGTTGTTCTTCAAATGGCTGTTTTGACTGAGAAAATCTAATTATGCAATTTAAAAACCCAAACCAGTGGTTGGTGAGCTGGGAAAACTGGTTCAGCTGAACTGATCGGGTTTTCCTCACACTCACAGCTGCTGGACTCGTGACGCTTCTTCCCTCAAGGCTTCAAAGCACTGTTTTGTAGGATGTCCAGTACAGCGCTGTTGCTAAGGTAACAGAGTATGACAAGTAACCATGTGACCACTGTGGGTGCTGCAGTCAGGAAACTGCTCCCAGCTGCTTTGTTTCAGCTTCCTATGGTTGCACTGACACCGAGGATCCCAGTTAACACTAATTTCAGGAGAGCACTGTGTCCTCACCAGCAGGGGGCATCGTAACCACCTCACCCACCACATACCTGAGCCTGAAGGTCGTTGTTCCCTTTCATACCACCACCCATCAGTTTATTAGCCAAATGTACAGGAAGGCAAATCCCCTGAGTGCAAGGAGGCATCACCTTGGAGCAGCACACCCTTCCCCCTTCAGGAGCCACTGGAAACTGTCAGTTGCCATACCAGAATATCTCCATGACAACAGTCCCTCAATAGTTAGTCACACTGTTTCCTGACCCCGTTGGGTGTTCGGTCCCCAGGAAGGGGGTGTGCACAGTAGGTCTGTGGATTTCTGAATCTATTCCCACATTTCTTTCATGTTGTTGGTAAAGGTACCATGCAGAGATGTAGTGAGATATACCAGTATTGACGCTCCTGTTTTGAGTGCTCTTTACTGCCACCTGCTGGCACAGAGGAAAAGCAGCTCATGCTCACAGCTACATCTTAAAGAACAGAATGAAGAAGAAAAAAATTGGAAAAAATGTGGAGTTTTGAAAGTTGAACTTTGGATTTCAATGCATAACAAAAGCCATCCAAATAACCCCTTTGGGGCCAGAAAAGAACTGAATGTGGCACCTACTGAAGGAAAGAGTCCATCAGACTACTAGTCAGTAGCTTGCAAAAGACTTTTTTTTTTTTTTTTTTTTTTTTAAGCAAGTGTCCAGTTCTCAGTTGTTCCCTGCAGCCCTGCAAGGAACTCACTTAGCACCTTTCTTGGCTGCCTGGTCCAGTATGGCACGGATGCCCAGGCTGTTGACGTACTTGTCCACCAGCTGCTTCTCCTTCTGCTGCCCTGATGCTACACTTGTGGCTCCCTTGACGTCACCCTGCAGCTGCTCAAGGTCCTTCTCAGCTGCACAAACAGAACAGAGCTGAATATCAACCTAGTTACCAACATAGCTCAGTCACAAGGCATCGGTCAGCAAAATTTTTACAAGTAAAATTGCTCCTGAAACAATCTTTTACAAGCTGGAAGACAAGCAGCAGAACTGTGTTAGAAATGAGATTCCTGTGTCTAATCCCCAAACCCTGTGTGAAGTCCTGGCTTTGTGGCCAGCCTGCATGTGAAGCACTTGTGTGTGAACACTGTACATGTTCAAATGAATCTGTCAGTGTGGCCCACCTGCCAGACAGCAAGACTGTGCCTCTGCCAGGGACTGATGCATCTGTGCACAGAGCATGTTCAAGTTCTTCTCCTCCTCATCCAGGAGGTCCTCTTTATCCTGCATCTCCTTCTGCGTGGCCTCTCTGAGCTCTTGAGACCTGCACGTGAGCTTCTGCTTTTACTGTACAAAACCACGAATTGAAATGCCCACAAGGTGCTAACTGTGTTGTAGTGAGAAGACCTAAACGAATCCAGAAGTGGTGATGGCCACACAATAGCCATTAGAGGCAATGCAGTTTGTCCGAGATCATTTGCTAACTTGTCATGTTCCACAACCCTCTGCTCTGTGTGGCCAGAGTGAGTCATTCAGTCCCTCACCATGTATCCACCTATTCTCACATACTGCTTTGAATATGTGCACCAAGACCACAGCACTGCCAAACAAGCAAGCTGCACTTCAGTAACTGAGGATTCATATTGTTAATACTGTAAGTATCATCTGTGAGATGGACACTCCAGAAATGGAAAAACTTTACAGGGGTGTCTTACAGATGCCAAGGATGTCTCATGTATATATGCCATCAGGAAGTTCTCAGGAACTGGTCTGTTTGTCCTCAGCAAGTGTCAGTAATTATGTTAATATCAAAGAATGATTCTGTGTTTTTCTCATGCGGAAATAACTGGGCTGAGTTCTTATATAAGGCAACCAAAACATGTCTTGGGTGTGAGGCCTCTTTGGAAATGTTCTCTCACCGATGCAATTACTTGTATTAAAGTCTATGCCAAACCTCACAGTCCGCGTTTCCACAACATGTAGAGGTAAAATGGAGGATGTTGATTTACATTTTTTACTACACCTCCCACTTCCTCATCCTACTGTGTTATTACCTCTTAACACCTGTTAACCAGCAGCGCAGCCTGACACTCGGCTTACCGACACCTCTGCAGCTCCAGCTCTTCAAGCTGCTGGGACAGAACAGCCACCCGCTGCATCTCTGTGTCCAGCGCTGTGAGGGCAGCGCCAATCTGTAGGGGGATCTGTCCCACTGCGGTCCTCAGCCGGTCCCGTTTCAAAATGCTGCCACAAATACAGAGTACCCATCAAGGTACTTCAGCAGGCTGCACAGTACGTGAAACAGCAGCTGTTCTCTGTGGTCCATAAGCACGGAGACAACCTCCATCTGTGGCTCTGCCTACAGGATGGATTAGTGCCAGATTCTGGCCTGCAGACAGAGGTTGGGGGACGTTACCTCTCCTCCAAATCCTTCTCGGCCACCTTTCTCTGCTGCCTCACCCGATCCAGCTGCAGATGAGTGTCGGCGAAGGCCTCCTTCAGCTTCCCTACCACCCGCTGACGTGAGACAAAATCGGAAAGAAACGTGTCCACAAGTCCAGGCTTGAGCAAACAGCAGTAAATGCGACACTGCACAGTCCTACAGTACTCACGATGTGCGGCTGTGTGTTACCGTGAATGTGAGACATCGCGACACGTTTCACTGGCCATCAATAAAATAATCATGATTTTACACAAAACTGCCAAAAAGCTAAATAACTTAAGTTCCCCGCGAAGAGCCACATTTACACACAAACGCACGAGTTCATTTGCTAGTTGTGTTCTGAAAAATAACCAGCGACACAAATAATAATGCGAGGAGTTAAGAGTACGAACCTCCAGCTCCTTGTTGCTCATATTACAAACGTCCGTGTCCATCGTTCGAAACCCAAATGAAACGTGAAAAGAAAGAACAAAAAAACATCCTTAAACTAAGTAATATATTTAAATACTGGCGCTGAAACATCAATTTCCGGGAGTTCGGTTGCGTCAGGTCACGTGAACATGTCAACTTTGTTGTGAATGACGTAATTTCCTGTTAGTGCGGAGAGTTTGCATTAAGTAATGATTACAGTAACTATTAAAATGTATTTAAAAATAATATTTTGTTTACGCTGAAATAAAACTAATATAAGTCGTATTTCGGGCCAACTTTTGCACGAGGTTCTAGAATTTCTCACACATTTGTACTGTTGTATTGTAATGCTGTTAAAGAAACTCAAATTTTGTTGAATCGAGCTGAAGGACAGTAAAGTCCAAGTTCCTGTTCAGTAACTAACAGAAGGTCCATTCATCTGCACACAAGGGAGACTATCATGACCTGGGGGCACATTTCCATGACAACCCTGGAGCCTTTGCCGATACACTGGCTTTGTCTGCTACAAGTGCAAGAAGGTATAGCTGTAAGTATGCAAAAAAAAAAAAAAAAAAAAATCAAATCATATATATTCTCTCAGGCGGTAAGATATTTAGAACTTTGCCCTGTTTACAGGTTTTTAAAATAAGCATGACCATTGGAAATAAGCAGATAGTGCTCAGAACAGTTTATGGTTGGTCCTAGACTTACACCAACCTGGACTTATGACAGCTGTCCCATTAACCTTACTATTTTTGAATTGCAACATTTAACCTTTACAGTACTATTGGCCTGCAGCAAAATGCACACCTGGACAGTGTTTTATTGTCACTGATAATTTCAAAGAGTTTAATCAGAAGATTTCGTCACCAGCTGTGGAATGGTGCTCCTGGGCCAAACTCACCATAACAGAAATGAAATCATTGGGTGAAGGAAGAAAGCAATGAAACAAATCAGAAGACCAAAAGCTTTAAAGTGCAATTCTAGTTGAAGCTTGATGATTAGGCACGGGGGAGACAGGAATCACTGACATGATCCAGTGATGGTTTGACTTGAAGAAAAAACTTAATGAGTTGCAGTTGAATTGAGTTGAATTTTGGGTAGTTCTAGTGATCTGCTGCAGTTCTTTGGCCCACATTTGTTTTTTCAGGCATATTTTTGGGGCAAGATTCCAAAAAAAGAGCTGCTTTGCTGTCCGGCAGGTAGACGTCACCCGACCCCATCGTCCTTCTTGTGTAGAACATTGCTCATTTCAGCATTCAGCAGAGATCTGTGAATCATCACTGGAATGTGAGATGTGAGTAGTGTTGTCCTCCCTCTATCTCTAGGCCCTAAAGGAAGCCAGCTAGTGGGGTTTGTGCAATAATTTACTTTGTACAGCTGGGGAATGTGTCACTTGCACATGGTGCACATCGCCACTGGGGAGGAGTTTGCCCTCGATTGTGGGGTGTGCAGGAAAGCCCAAACATTCTGAACCTAGGGAGGTGCTTTTTAAACTGCATTTTGGTCAAGCTATACCTCCTATATTATAGCTGTAAATTTACAGAATGTAAGAATGAAATATACTGCACAGAATGTACTGTATCATAATAAAACTGATGTTTGTACTTTTGCCTTGAAAATGTGTTTCTCCTCAGTGTACCAACAGCATCAAGTAGGCCAACATTTGGATTGTGTGAAAATTGTGCAAGATAGTGTTGTCATCGCAATATATGGTACAATCTCATATCCCTCTGAATTTCTAAAGGAAAAGTGCACTTTAAGAATTAACATTGGCAGCATTACTTACACCCAAAAATACAGTATTGTTTAGTAATTCCACTGTATTTAGTTTTCAGGTAAGACTGGTAGATAACATTAGAACATCCATATGAAGTGAAATGATTATAAAGCCTTAGTGTAATATGTTGGATAGTATTGTCTGGAAAATAAATGTGCTTTGTAATATAATCCTCAGATGGAGGTGAATTATAATAAAGTATTTTTTTGCCAGAGGATTGCATTGAGTTTCTGGAGCAGAAACTGTCTGATGTCCTGCACTAAGACTAGACTGCATTGTTATGCATGTTTTACAAGACTCAAAACTACTGTATAGAATATCAGATCATTTTGGTCTGTAGAATATCTCTCAGCGTCTTCGTGTAACGTCAAATTTCCTTAGCAATCAACTCCGGTACCCACAATTCCCTGCTCTCGCTTGAAATATTTATCCTCAATCACCCTGCGCAGAGCACTTCAATACCCACAACGCCCTTTCCCTTCTGTGTGCGGCACCCTTTTCGCAGAGCAGTGAACTCCATTACCCATAATCCCTACTCTTACGCACCGCAACAACTGACCGCCATTTTCCTCGAACGGAGCGCCCCCCCCCCACGAGAACAGCGCGGAAAGCCGAAGGATTTGGGTCACTGAGACGGAAATCAGTTACAACAAACGGCTCGGCGTTTGCGGAGAACCGTCAGCCATTTAGCGACGTGTTACCTCGACCGGGAGCCTGATGAATGCCGTCGGTGGGCCTGTTAGAGCGATCTTCTGCTGCGCTGGGCCGGGTTGAGAGCGGTCGCCTTATCGTGCTGCGGCTGATTGTAAACAGGACTGACCAAGTCGGAACCAGGACTAGTCCGCACCGGTCGGGGCAACTGGTTAGTACACACGACGGTGACAAATGCCAGAACACGCGCGCACTTATCATAACATTTATAGTAACGTGACATTTCTATCGTCAGTAAGGCTCTTCTGCCGCGCTGGGTTCTGCGACATCCGCAGCTGTCGTTAGCATGGAGTTGCTAACTCTAAGTACACACCCAGGGCATTACCCTCTCAGCCTGGCTTTCTAAAGTGTTATTTTAACAATATGTGGCCGTCTTTAAATTAATTACACACATATTGGCACCGAGGGTTTTGAAAAGTGTAGTTAGCCACCACCAACAAGCTCGATGTGGGAGTGTTAATACTGCGGTGCCAGTGGGCGTTAACCTGTGTTGTGACTGACGTGTAAGTATTTGGGTGCTAATCATAAAAAATAATGCATAACTTGTATATATTCACTACAAGGAAGTTAAAGTTCACCTGTTTTCTCCATTAGCCCTCACTACGCACTTCGTTTGCTTAAACAATGGTACAGGTATAAGCAAATTGTATCATCAACTATAATTATAAACACGGTTTTACAGTGTTCTGGGATCTCAACTTTTATACAGAAACTATTTTGAAGTATTTTGTGATTGTGTCCTAATTTATCGGAAACTTTTATCCAGGGTGACTTACAATGTTAGGTTTGTGCAGTGATTTACTGTACAGCTGGGTAGTTTTTACCGCATCACCTCAGGGTGAATACCTGAAGGGCACGACAGCAGCAGGTGGGGTTCAAACCCAGGTCTTATAACAACTATGGCACCTGCTGCTTTGTTTTATACTTATGCCTGTTGTTTAGGTTTTTCCATTTAATTATCAGAAAATTTTATTCAAGTTCAGTACCAGTGCTACATAAAGTTTGCCACGATTTCCCTATTTATACAGATATGTACTGATTCAAGGAACGCACCTTGATCACAAGTTCTACAGTACAAACTGGATTGATTCCAGGAACCTTCACGTTGTGTAGCGACAGCCCTAACCAGTATGCCACCTGCTGCCCTGCTAGGTCATTGTCTCTGACAGTGTCCTTGCAGGATGAAGAGAGGTTTAAAAGGAGACCCGGAGGAGAGCAGAGTGTCCAGTGAAGGCCCTACCGAGCCCAGTAAGAAAGTGCGGGAGCTGGACAACGAGCTGGACGAGTTGCCGTCCAACTGGGGCCGCCTGCCCCAGGAGATCCTGCTCCACGTGTTTCAGTACCTGCCGCTGTTGGACCGGGCCTTTGCCTCACAGGTTTGCCGCAGCTGGAACCAGGCCTTTCACATGCCTGAGTTGTGGCGCTGCTTCGAGTTCGAGCTGAACCAGCCAGCCAGTTCGTACCTGAAGGCCACCCACCCAGACCTCATCAAGCAGATCATCAAGAGGCACTCCAACCACTTGCAGTACGTCAGCTTTAAGGTATGTAGGACCGTGTGCCATTGCCACGTTGCTGTTGTCTGCACTGCCGGGTTGAAATGTATCCAACCCAGTCATTTGTATTTCAAAGCATCAATTAGTTAATTCAATCATTTTGTTTCAGGTGATAACTACAGCAAAGTTTTGTAGTAATTATTATCTCTTGAACTAACGTGTCAAAAAAATCTTGATTATAGTGCTCTTTACACCTCTTGTTCCATTGGAGTTAATACTGTGCATTTAAAGTAAATCCCTCAGGTGTTTGCCATTTTGTTAGTCATACCAACATCAGTGTGAAGTAGGATCTTGGCACACGTTGTCTGTCGTCAGGCTGTCTTACGGCTGTCCCACATTCCCGGAAAGGCTTTACCGTGTGTGGCACCACTGAAGAAAAACTGTATTTGTTTATGTTGACTCCCAGGTTGACAGCAGCACTGAGTCTGCTGAGGCAGCTTGCGATATCCTGTCACAACTGGTTAATTGCTCCCTTAAGACATTAGGCCTCATCTCCACTGCCAGGCCGAGCTTCATGGACCTGCCAAAGGTTTGCTGACATCACATAGTGCAACGTGCTGGTCTTGAGTTTCTCTTATTGCAGTTAGTGACCCTGAGGTGATGTTCTTATTTTCTTTTCCCGTAGTCTCACTTCATTTCCGCTCTGACAGTGGTATTTGTCAACTCTAAGTCACTGTCGTCCCTGAAGATCGACGACACACCTGTGGATGACCCATCCCTCAAAGTATTGGTGGCCAACAACAGTGACACACTCAAACTGCTCAAGATGAGCAGTTGTCCTCATGTCTCACCTGCAGGTACCATGCTACATTTTAGGAGGGCCCCCAGATGTCTTAATTGGCATAATTTAGCATCTGGTGTCATTAAGAAAGCAAGTTTTTAAAGGAGAAGAAGAAGCATTTCACTTTAACCCGAGTACATTTTGGGAACATATCAAATATATTAGAGTTGAACCTTTTATAGGATAGAATTGTGTGTGTGTGCATGTGTATGTGTGTGTATGGCTCAAGTAGGACTGAAATGTTCTGACTGTGTTTATTTAGTGTAGCAGCAAAGGACAAAAGTTCATAACCTGACAGTTGCTGGTTTGAGTTTCACTCCCACCACTCTTGTATCCTTGATCAAGGTTTTTTAAACTGAATTCGTCCAGTAAAATGCACAGCTATTACTGTTAATAAATAGAGACATCTAAAGAACATATGTTCTTCATAAGTTTTTCACTCAGTCAAAAGCTAGGTAAGATTCATGCTCTGTGAACAGTTTGCATCGAGGTGCCTTGTGCTCACCTGGCTTCTCCAGCTTCCCTGTATTTCCTGCTGCAGGTATCCTGTGTGTGGCGGACCAGTGCCACGGCCTGCGTGAGCTGGCCCTCAACTATCACCTGCTGAGCGATGAGCTGCTGTTGGCACTGTCCTCGGAGAAGCACGTGCACCTGGAGCACCTGCGCATCGACGTGGTGAGCGAAAACCCGGGCCAGACCCAGTTCCACAGCATCAAGAAGAGCAGCTGGGATGCCATGGTGCGCCACTCGCCCAAATTCAACCTGGTCATGTACTTCTTCCTCTACGAGGATGAGTTTGGGCCCTTCTTCCGTGATGAGATCCCCGTCACGCACCTCTACTTCGGCCGCTCGGTTAGCAAGGAGGTGCTGGGCCGGGTTGGTCTCACGTGCCCACGGCTGGTGGAGCTGGTGGTTTGCGCCAATGGACTGCGGCCACTGGATGAGGAGCTGATCCGCATTGCTGAGCGCTGCCAGCAGCTCTCTGCCATTGGCCTTGGAGAGTGTGAAGTCTCCTGCAGTGCGTTCGTGGAGTTTGTCAAGATGTGTGGCCGCCGTCTGTCACAGCTGTCCATCATGGAGGAGGTGCTGATACCCGACCACAAGTACAACCTGGACGAGATCCACTGGGAGGTATCGAAGCATCTTGGCCGTGTCTGGTTCCCCGACATGATGCCCACCTGGTAGAGCAGCAGCCAGTGCTGCAATGAGCTCCATATGACTCCCATACATCATCAAAGCCCAGCACCCCAGCAGGTTGGCTGCACAGTCAACATCCACAGAAGACGAATAGGCGCAGATAAATGATGGTTTGAATTCAAGCCAGTGTGTTTTTATACCTTTGTAAATGCATTTGTGGCCTCATTGGTAGGCGATGCTCTTTCCCTTGAGGCGCACTGTGTTAAGCTGTGTATATACTTTATTTTCATTACCCTCTTCTTTTCGTTTTCTGAACGTAGGGACAGATGTAAACATGTTTGTGCAGAAGGGGATTCAAACATAGATTAAAGAAAAAGGTGTTTGGGATCAATGGTGAGATCAGTAGCAAACACTGAAATAGGCACAGAATCACAGGTTCAATGCAAAGCAGAAAATGTTAAGGTTCCCCCCCCAACTCTTGAAGTAGTGTGTCAAGTGTGTGTGTGTGTTTGCTCCTCTGTCCTCTGCTTGGGCGGGTGTTTTTCCTCTGACATGTTCTCTCTGCCTGCACTCAGCTCACGAATGCGTGTGTATGTGTGGTCGGGTATGAAGCCAGAGGGGACGACCAGTTTAGCAGAAGACCGTGTGTGTGTGTGTGTGTGTGTGTGTGTGTGTGTGTGTGTGTGTGTGTGTGTGTGTGTGTGTGTTGAAACTCATTTCAGCTTCATCATTTGTAAACTTGTAAACCTGTTACTTTGAGGGCAGTGATGCTGAAAGTGTGTATTTGAAGTTTGAGATAATTAGTATAGGTTTTTTGCAAAAGTTAAAGCACCTTACTGCTGTACCAAAAGATTAAAAGTATTAACAGAGGGGCAACTTAAACTGTAGTTGGAGAGGTTTGTTTTTGAAAAGCTGGCTTGAAGCGCATTTCAGCTGCTGGTTCTCTGCATTTGGCTGCTGTTGTTTTGTCCTCGTCCTCAGAGCTGCATGCAACTAAAAACAAATTCTTGCAAATCACAAGTTCCCAAACATAAATTTAAGGCAATAAAATGCTTTAGCATCTCAGCTAAATGTGAGGGGAGTTTTAATGTACGTTAAAGTACTAACATGAGGAAGTATTAAACTTTATCAAATTTGATTGGGCAGTAGGTGACAAGATGAAGGTTCCACTTGTTCTTGCTGTGTTGTCTGTCCAGCATGGAAGGTTAGACCCCCCCCCCCCATAATGTCGTCTTATCCCATTCCTTCATAGGGCTAAGATTTAGCGAATCATATGACTGAAACGCTTTATAAATTTTCCTTTAAGAAGGAAGTCCCATCAGTTTTGTATATAAAATGCTGTGTATTTGAGAATAACAATATAAATGTACTTATTTCTTTACTCTGCCCTCTGTCGGGGTATGAAGTGTGTAACTAATGGCTGTGTCTTTTATACGAGAAGGTGGCAGTAATCCATCAATGGATTGTTTCCCCCCCCTTCCCCTTGATACATGATTACTTTGTAATTTATTGAAAAAATAATATTACTGCTTTTATATTAATTGGTGGTTTATACTGATTTATTTTGTGTGTAATTGTTAGTCATAGAATACAAGCAGTGGATCTTGGAATAGGTGCAACATTACAGCAGCTGAATCTGTGTTGAGGAGCCTCTCGGGTCAAGGAAATTGGTCGTTTCAGCCGACTGTATATCGACAGCCTGGTAAGATTTGCACTGCCGTTCTACAGGTGTAGTTGGCTGATATTTTGGGCGCAGAGTCAAGATGTCAGCAATGCTATGAAGCTTACTTTTCAGTGTCTGGAGTGTTATGATCACTTTGTTTTACCGTTTTCTGGGATCTCAACTTTTAAACAAACAGTTGCAGACGTTTGCAATAGTACTTTTTCCTAAGAATTTGAACAGTTATTGCTTACTTTAATAACGAGGAGGTTCACGCTCATCTATCCTGGAGGTCAGGGTTCTGACTGGATATTACTATTCAAAAGCATATCCTTCATTGTTTTTACATGTAATTTATATTTTTACACAGCTCTCACATGTTGTCTCAACTCTGTTCTAATTGTTATCCCAACTGTAAAATCAAAAGTAAGAAAACAAAATTGCTAAATTTTTTCTTTGCACTTTATGTAGATGTATTTCATAGTTTTGTAGTATTCATAATAGGTGTTTTCATGTAAAAATTGCTGTTTGATTTGCCTCCGGTGAGTTAAAAGTGAGCTGATATTAAAACAACAGTTTTTCAGGCTTAATTTGCTGTCCTGTTTGCTTTAGTATGACAGCTGCTTTATGTATTTTACCAAGTTGTGATTGGTGCTGAAACAGAATCTAGTGTTTGTGGAAATGCTTTTTTTGGGGAATAAATTTTTGTGAATGCAAATGTCTGCTGATTTTGGCTTCTTCCTACATGTATGTTATTACTGAAAAGTGTCATAGTTATTATTTCTGTGTAGCTGACACAATCAGCCTCTGGAATGGGGGGCTGATGGCAAAATAACTGTAAGTGGATTAACAGTAGAAAAGTGGAAGAAGTGTCAGCTCAATGAATAAAGACACAACAGGGAGCAACCAGGTCTGACGTGTTGATGGATCTCCTAGTTGAACTCACGCTGCTGCCAGTCTGCGGAGCAGAAGGAATACACTTGCAGGACAACCAAGACGTAAAAGAAAAATATGACATGAAAACCTGAAAAAAACACCAAAAGCTTCAGTTTCACTATTTAGAAAAAATACATGCTAATAGATTCTTTGTAGGAATAACGATGCATGTGGGACCATGTCAGTATGTACCTAAAAAGAGAAACTGAACAGATTCTGTACTGTTGTATGTAAAATTGAAGGTGGAAACATAATATCACACTTGGTCCGTTCCCTGACACACAGGTACTGCCTGCCTGTCGCCTGGCTCTGCCCAGGTGGCCCCCAGCTGAAGGTGCTGGTTGGTCTCGCCACTGTCTGTGTTGCCCTAAAACTGCATTCTGTACAAACAGCCACAAGTGCAAAGGATTTCTCTGGAATTTTTATTGCCGTGTTCCAGGACAGGGTCTCTTTGGGGAGGAGAGGTGAGCTTTGAGCTTGTAGACTCTCAGGCCATCTTGCAAATTTAGGGGACTCTTAGGCTAACTTTCTACATGTCAATAACTGTCACATCAAGCAACCTCAGCAGTATTTCAAACCTCCCTCTGTATTTTCTACACTTTGCATGTAAGTTTGGTGATGGGGGGTGGCAGCTGTTACTTCCTCAATTTTTTTACCATACAAGATGAGAAATGTTAACAAGAACTTGTTTACCCTGAGTGCTAATTCTGCCTGAACTGCCAACCGCTAAATTCTTGGGAATAAAATACATGTTAGCTATATTAACTCAGCAGCATCTACTTCTACTCTGACTACAATAATAGTTGATGCATTTTAAAGCCTTTTCCATATATGTTCTGAGCTTCACACTACTACAGATGCAAGATGTCTTCCCAAACAGCAGTCTCCCACACCAGGTGTCACAGCAAAGCAGCACAATCTGTTCTGGGCTGCAGGGCGCAGAAGTCAAGCTGTGTCACTCAGCAGTGTGGGGCACTGACCGCCTGCAGCATCTGCTTGCATGTCTGGAGGTACGAGATGAGCACAGAACAGTCTGGGATTCTTTCTAAATTCTCTACAATGTTGGCGACGGCCTCCACAGCCTCTAGCGGCAGCACAGTTGCAGCGTTGGCCTTGAACTTCCCCACCAGGTCCTCTTGGCTGAGGGGCTTCCTCCAGTGTCCGTAGAAGGTATCGCACCGAGCGGTGCAGCTCTGCCCGTCTGCCATCTCCACCTCGACCTCACAGTACATCGTGTTGAAGTTGGGGACGTTGTCCTCCGGGTTCTCCACTCGGGTTCGGAGCAGGAGCTCCTTCAGCGCCTTCCGCTCCATTTGATGGCCGCTGAAGGAGTCCACTGACACGTGGCCGTCCAACAGTGCGGAGCAGCCGCTGAACTGGAAGGAGTGGCGGGCTTCGTGCTCCGTGGTGGGCAAAGGGCGGTTTATGTACTTCGAGCTTGGTACCTTCAGGGTGACCCTCGTGACCTCGCTGGGGTTGAAGGTGGGCTTCTCCAGCAGCAACTGAGCCCTGACTGCAGCCGCTGCATCGGCCACCCAGTGCATCCCCAGATGGGCGGGGAAGCGCTTGACAGCCACATCCTGCTCCTCCAGGACCCACTTGTAGGAGGTGTTCTGAAGCTCAGCAGCCAGCTCCACTGGTGTGTAATCGCCGTAAAAGACCCCGAAGCCAGACGGCAGGTCCAGAATAGCCTTGTTGCCCTCCAATCCGAGCAGCGCGAGCTGAGTTGCCTCCAGGCCCTGGCGGGCAGCGTTGCCCACATGCAGCGGTTTGGTCTGAGTAGCAGCGTTTGCCATGGGGGCCCCTGCATAAGATGCTGCAACTGCCAGAGCTTCTACGCATTGGGTTGGGCTGAGGTTGAGGAGCTTTGCAGTGGCTGCCGCGCTCCCCATGACACCCACCACCGCTGGGGGGTGGAACCTGGCCGAGGAGTGGAGACAATCAAAACGTTGTAGACAGCAGGCCTGGCTGACTCGGGGTATGCAGGGTGTTCGGGGACAACGCACCTTCTGGGAATGTGGTGGGCCTCCCTGGAGAAGCGCATCAATCGCCCCTGCACCTCGATGCCCACGTTGAAGGCTAGCAGGAGCTCCAGGCCAGAGGGCCTCTGGGGCAGTGTCTCGGCCAGGGCCAGTAGGGCAGGGAGAATGGCCCCGGAGGGGTGGGTGGCTGGGTGCCATGTGTCATCAAAGTCCATGGAATGGACCTGGGAGTCAGAGGGGAAGCATTTTACACCAGGATCTTCCATCTCTGTCCACAGGTGGGAATGAACACCTTCTCTGAAGCTGTTAGGTAGAACCTCACTAAGCTGCCTTGAAGAATTTCTATATATATCCACTAAATACAACGTACAATAAGTACAATAAATCGTATGTTCTGACCATGTGCCATGTGTAAGTTGTCTAAAGCACGAAGGGGCTTTTCACAAATTATGTTGTAAAAAAACACAGCTGGTAAATACAACAAATCATATAATTTGAGGAGCAGATATTCTTAAAGTAATATTTCACGATGAGGTCGCTAGATTCCAGGGGTAGAGTTTCTGCTAAGAGGGCACTTACAGCAATGCCGTTGATGAAAGCTGCAGACTGTGGTGGCAGAGACAGGCCCGCTTGTCCCCAAACGCTGCTGCTCTCCTGGGTTTTATATCTCTGCAACAGAAAGCCGCTGGTGCGTGTAAGATGTCCGGTAACGTGGTCGAAGATGCTCCTCTTAGGCCAAAATGCAGACTAGTCATTCTGAATGAGGGGCTTTTGTTCCACCCCCATTTTTCTGGCTTAATTGGTCAAATGACTGCGTAAATGTCTATTCTCTTTAGATTTTTGCAGTTACACCACTATATCCTGAATGGAATGAGGAACAGCTGTACTCTGTGCCATCCTTCAAAAACATTCAGTACAATCACCACGTTGGCTTTGCAGAATAAAGTGGGTGTCATTTGTTTTACGATGTTTCTCATATATTTGCTTGGACTCACGTGACGAAGTTTGTGGGGGAAAGAAGAAGGTCCGAGCTGCATTGCGGTGGTGACTCACCCTGCTGTACTGCAGCGCCGTGCTGAACACTGGTGTGGTGCTTCCCAGTAAACCCACCCCCAGCGTGTCCAGGATCATCCGCTTGCTCCTGTGGACTACAGTGTTGTTCAGGTGGGCAGGACTCCAGTTGGAAATTGCTGCTCCGAAGCTCTGTGTCACTGCCTGTGGCAGCAATATTCGTTATCATCATCGTCATGATTATTATTAATGAATGATTATTTACAAGCAATTATTAACACAATAATAATAATAATATGAAAAAATCACATTGTTTCTTCCACAAAGCTGCATACATTTATTTCGTTATACAGCTTTCATTGAAACAACTCAGGAGGAACAGCTCTCTTGATGATGCTGTAAACCACGATGGGTCTTGAAACAACAATCTTCATTGTGTAACTTTGCATCCTTAATTACAATGGAAGCTGAACCTCTGAGCCCCAGTTTTCTGTCACTCAACAGGTGCTCTGGCGACTGTGGAGATACTGACTACCGATTCCCTAAAAACACATTAGCACCTTGTTAACTAGTGTGGTCATAAGTTCATTTCCTAATGTACAAAAAGGATTCATCTTCACTATCTTCATAGTGGATCTACGTTAAATATTTGACACATTTTGATTCTACATCTGCATTCCATTAACCTGCCTCTCTTATACTGTAACTTTTAGATTAACTATAGATTTTCATTTCATGTCTGTGGGTTACACTACATACAGTATTGCAGTATTAGACAGTACAGTGAAGAAGCTGAAAGCAGAAAACAGCAGATGAGTTACCTTGTGGAGCATCATGTCCTTCCTGACACAGAGACTAGAGACCTGAGACATACCTTCTGGACATGCCTTCCTTATATACAGATCCCATCAGTGGTTTGTTTCAACACTGGGTTTTCCACACACACACACACACACACACACACACACACACACGTGCACAGATGGATGAACAAGTCAAAACTTGTGGTTTACCACAATGGTTAAAATCTGAACATCTGAACATAAGCACATTCTGTGAATAACAGAAAGAGAATATTTGCTAGGTTCTGAAGAACAGGAAACAACATTATTATTATTATTATTATTATTGGACAGTCAGTGTGAATTTAGCTTCATTTCTGCAGCATGTGGGACATGGCGTTCGGTTCAGGGGAGGGCAGTTTCAGTTCCTGTGAGCTGCAGGCTGGTTTGTTCCTCACAGTGAGCAACAAGTTTATCTCAGTCCCAGCACTCGAACACAGGAGGCCAGGATTGCCGGGGGGGAATCCGGCCTGATGCCCTCCCCCCCAGGGACTGGGGCACACGAGCACCATCATTCCGGATCAATTTCGCAGTTAAGGAAAGAAACGTTTCCCCTGCGGAGTTTCCTACATTGAATCAGACTGGTGTTATTTCTCCACAGCAAGGGAACCCAGTCTGTCCTGGGCTCTTGAACCAACATCAGCTGCTTTTCCTTTCTAGGTCCCACAAGGACCACATCAGACCTAAAGTGACAGTCAGCAGTTTATAATTGTGCAAATTGGGGTTTTTTTGAGGAAACTTTCATTTTTATTTTCAGTTCATTGCTGTTTAAATACTGTCAGCTAATTTATGCAAGAAACAAGGAAATGAAACAAACTGAACACAAGGTGACACATTTAGAAACTTTGTGGAGCAGCTAATCCAAAATCCAGATGTTTTTAATTTCGGTAAGCAGTTCTGAGGAACGTTTTCCTAGTTGCAGTTTATTGATCAAGAGATGACATTTAGAAAATGTGAAGGATCCAAATTTGATGCCCCAATACAGTCTCAGAAAATGTGTTGACATTTTACCGCACAGAAGGCTCCTTACTTGACTTTAGGAGGTAGATATTTAGTGAGTGTCGTCTCATCCAGGATGAGATTTCCCAGCCTGGTGCCCAGTGGCTCCGGGTTCGACCATCACAACCCCGACCAGGATAAGTAGTTGGATGGAAATTTAATGGATGTTGAAATGTTTGGAATGTTCACTGTTAATATCTATTCCACAATGAAAATGTTTACAGATCTCTTCTATTTGAATGTTCAGCAGGTATTTGTGCACACTGTGCAAAGCAGGGTGGCCTCACAGTGAACACACTGCAGCCAATCAGGGAGCTTGTCTGATGGAGCTGATTGGTCAGTGAGCCGAACACAGCCACCAATCAGGGAGCTTGTCTGATGGAGCTGATTGGTCAGTGAGCTGAAGACACTGCAGCCAGGAGTTTGTCTGCTGAGTTTTTGCATCAGTCAGATGAAAACAGGGGAGTGAAAATAAGGAGAGTTTCTAAATATAATGGTCACTACTGCTCTGTAACGATCCTCACTGGCTCTCAGCGCCCTCTACTGCTCTATGCCAGCAATTTGTTGTAAGTGTGACCCTGTAATACTTTCTATCTACATATATATCTATGTATGTATGAACTGGATGTGTACGTACTATACTGTACGTCACCGTGTCCCGTAAATGCCCCTCTTGGCCGTTCGGTTTTGTGTCGGTCACTCATCAGTAAGTCCGCCAGGTGGCACTGTCGGATGACGCGCCACATGTGACTACTGCATTTACCAGATATTTTCTAAACCATAAACAGTCCGGAACGATCCGGATTCTTGTTTTAAGGGCTCCGATTTCGGATTGAACCGTATGTTTTTGTTTTCGGCGCACCTGGACGTCGCCCGAATTGTGCAAAAAGTGTGATCAAAATGAACATGTTACTTTTTTGAAACGTGTATCTAAAAGGAACTTTGAGGTTTTACGCACAGGATGGCAATTTTAATGTGGTAATTCGGCGCGCCTCACTGTGTTGGACCGCAGCATTGAGGGGGTTGTTTTGAATACGAATATCTGTAACTGGTCGTTTGCGTTGACCATTTTCACACTTTTTCTGGTTGTTTCCCATAAGCTTTTCAGCGCGCCGCGCTGTCACGAAGGGGTTAAAGCGGCGCGCGGCCGTCGCACCCGTCATCTGTCTGTCTGTCTGTCTGTCAGTTTCCTCCTCCTCCTCCTCCTTCTCCTCTTGCTGCTCCTCCCGCGAGCCGCGCCGCTACATAAAGGAGCTCCCTGCACCACACCGCACCGCACCGCACCGCACCGGGATCCCGCACTCGGCCATTTCTCGTTTGGCAGCGGCGGGCTCGAGCGCACGCATGGCACTGCTCGACCCAGCGCGCGCGCCCCCGTCCGCGTGCCCGTCCCCGTTCCCCGACATCGTGGAGCTCAACGTGGGCGGCCAGGTGTACGTGACGCGGCACGCGACGCTCGTGGCCGTGCCACACTCGCTCCTGTGGACCATGTTCAGCCAGAGCGCGCCGTATGAGCTGGCGCGCGACAGCAAGGGCCGCTTCTTCCTGGACCGCGACGGCTTCCTCTTCCGCTATGTGCTCGACTACCTGCGCGACCTGACCCTCGTGCTGCCGGACTACTTTCCTGAGCGGAGTCGCCTTCGGCGCGAGGCACAGTACTTCCAGCTGCACGACCTGTGCGCGCGCCTCGCGCCCCAGGTCGCCAAGGAGAACTCGATCGGCGAGGACGCGTGCGCGGCCACGACCACGGGCGAAGGGGACGAGGGCGCGCTCCAGAGCGCGGCGGTCGGTGCGCGCTCCCCGTCGCTGGAGTCGCGCAAGTCGGGCTACATCACGATCGGCTACCGCGGCTCGTACACGATCGGCAGGGACATCCAGACGGACGCCAAGTTCCGCCGCGTGGCGCGCATCACCGTGTGCGGCAAGACGTCGCTGGCCAAGGAGGTGTTCGGGGACACGCTGAACGAGAGCCGGGACCCGGACCGGCCGCCCGAGCGCTACACGTCGCGCTACTACCTCAAGTTCAACTTCCTGGAACAGGCCTTCGACAGACTGACCGAGGCCGGGTTCCGCATGGCGGCGTGCAGCTCCACGGGCACGTGCGCGTACGCGAGCAACGACCCCACGGAGGACAAGGTGTGGACGAGCTACACGGAGTACGTCTTCTGCAGGGACTGACCGACGGTAACTGTCCGCGGGTCTCGGCGCTCTTCGTGTCCGCGTCCCCTGATTTTTTTGTACTTGATAGATATTATCACTTGTTTTAGCCCAGTTCTCTCTTTCGGCGACACCTCCGGATCCGGCACCTCTGTGCTGGGAGCCCGCCAGAGTGGCCGCTACCTGTTGATGTCAGTGAACGTCTCTGTCACACACACACACACACACACACACACACTCCTGTCGTCTGGCGGGGGACCGCCAGGTGTCCCGATGACACTTGCTCAGCTAGGGACCCGCGAGCTCCAGGTGTGTGACCAGAACCAGACCCTCCCAGTGGGTACAAGGACACAAAAGCACCAAACTCGAGTCAGCATCAAGTCCAGCGTATTCTTCTAATATAGAAATATTTTATGACTTACCAAGGTAGACATTTTAACACTTTATATATATATATATATATATATATATATATTTTACTTGTGTCCCATTGACTGATGTGCACATGTCTGGATTTGTATTCCTTACTAGATGTTTGGAGCAGTTAAATAAAGTCATATGCCTCTGTATTATTGTGCTGCGTAATGTTTATATGTTTATTGACTTGAATGTGACTCCTGTTACAGTGTGCAGGACTTTTCCTTGCAGTCTCAAGGTTGCTGATTTGAATCTTTTTCCTACTGTACTGACACTGAATTAATACAGTAACGGCGGGGTAAATCACAGTAAAGCTGCTCATATGACGCCGTAAGTCACCTCGTACCAAGGTTAATAGTACTGCTGTGTTTATGGTGGCCTTAAGGAGCTCCAGTAGGTGTTTTGCTATCTCACATCACCTGACTCCACCAGTTTTGTGCTCTTGCTCTGGTTTACTTGGCAGAAACCAGCTGCCAGTAACAAAAAAGCGAGAAAGAAAGCACAGGAGGGGGGAGGTGTGTGTGATTCCGCACGGCGGCAGGAGTCATTGGGTTTCCGCTCCCATCTTCCCAGCAAAGTAAGTGCACTATAGGTTTGTGTCATTTGCATGTCTGTGCCCTGGTTTCCAAAACAGCAGCATATTTACTGCGATCTGAGCTGCTCGGCTGTAATGAGAAGCAGATGCCAGGAAGATGCTGGGAAGCCTCCTGTTCATTACGCGCTCCAGTGTCACACTAATAGCAGCTCTCGTCCTGCTGAGGCAAACATGCACTGCGCTGTGGTCACAACTGGCTACGGTCAGCAAGGGCGCACAACATATCTTCTGTTGAGGAGGTATAAAGAAAGGGAAATAAAATCCTTTTGCAGGAGTCTGGTGAACCACAAGGTATGTTTGCCAAGATGGACTAAAGGAACAATACGCTGCAAATTGCCAAGAGGCCCAACAGACCACGCAATTCTATACAGCGTAATGAAATCATATTTGCAATATCACAGAACCTCAGAGTAAGTTGATCGGCAGTAGAAAACACAGAGAAAATATAAAGAAATGGAAAAAACCAAGACCATCATTTTCCCTGACCACTTGCAGAAATGACCGTGAATGATGCTTGATGAATAAGTGAGGTGTCTTCAAGCTGCAGCTGAAGTCTGGCAGGGTCTGTCGGTGGAAGTCCTGCCCGCCGTGTGAAGCTGTTTAAATGTATTTAAGGATTTTTATTTTTTTGTAACCCAAATGCAGCGTGTGATGTGTGGATGCAAGAAGGGTAGCTGTGCGTGAATTAAGAGGCCGTTATCATATCGAGTCTGAATGACGGGCACGGCAGGAGCGGCGGCCACTGTGGACACGGGTGCTTTAGCCAGGGGGAGCCGCAGCCCACTTGAGCTTCCCGTCACTTACACTGGAAGTGAGAATGAGACAGTAGCAAGAGCCACATGCATAAAGTTTTGTGTGCTCCAACACCAGTGATGTTAGTTTACAACACATCTGCTTTAACTCTCCGGGTTATGAGCCCAGAAGGAACCACATACAGAACTTATATTTTTGTTTTAGTTCAGCTCAAATTGCGCCAAACCCGGTGCTGCACTCATGGTATAGGTCACTCACTTTTTGGACAAATCGGAGTCGACTTGTTTACAGGAAGTCCTCGGTTGTTCCGCTTCTGTCCCGCTATGCTGCACAGAGGTTCTCAGGAACCAAACATCTAATTATTTATAGAAAGTGCTGAATGAAGGAGAAAAGAGAGCTGTAGGGGAGCAGGCCTGTCCCAATCCCAGTGGAGATGGCTCCCGATGGCACGAAGGGGGGCCCTTCAAGGTGGACCAGCAGAGCCGAATGCGGGGAACGGCGTGTTTGTACTAAACAGCCGGGTCCGGTTACTGTGGTGGCGCGTCACGCCCTCTGTGTCCTGTTTCTATTGTCACCGGAAACGTCGTTTTATTCTATTGTTACGTATTTTTCACTAAACACTTGCACTCACCCCTTTGTTATTTCCACCCCAGAGCCGCTGCTGTTTCTATTCCAATGCACCGTTCGTACTACGGTAACAGATTTTTGGGTTTCGGCAGGGTATTTATACGGTGTCCGTGGTTTCTTGATGGGGCAGCCAGAGACGGGGGAAGAACAAGTCCTCGCTGACTGGGATCCGTGGGAGCAGATAAGACTGAGGGCCTTGGAGAAGCGAACCGAAGGCACGGGAGCCAGGGGTACACACTGAGCCGACGCAGGAGAGCTCCGGAGCCCCACGGCCCCACTTTTCGTTTCCAGCACCCATTCCTACCACAAACAGATACTTTCCCCCCTGTCAAGCAGCCTTCTGTGTCATACTTCATAAATAACTTCCAATGACTTCATCAAACCAGCTAACCTTCCTTTCAGGGATGGATCTGAAATCACGCTCTCAGTTCTTACAGACGAGTGTGTAACTCCAGCCTTTCCAGGTCTGTGTGTGAGGCCAGTGACTCAAGCTCAGACCGTTGGTCAAACCTGAGAAGGTTCTATACGGTCAGGCAGCCCGGCCACTAGTTAAAATAAATCGCACGCCTCTTTCAAACACGGCTCATTTTACATGCGCTCATTCCCTGCTTTTTGCAATAAAGCCTGGGTCCCTATCTGATGTTATGCTTTATTAAGGTTGACGCTATTAAAGATGCAGACATGGTGTAAGCTGAGGGTTTTTAATGGATGCAGACGCTCTGTGTGAGAACAAAAGACAGCTGTCTGAATCCCGTCTCCCTTCCTTAAAGGAACACAAGGAGTCCAAAGCCAAACCGAATCCTAGATTAAAAACCCTCTGTAATATATTAATAAAATCTCACTCTTAAGCCACAGAGCACTACAGCCTGTCTTATGTGCGGTGTCATCAGTCATGGTTTGCAAAGCTGCATGGAAATTCATTGTTCGCCACGTGGGACTGTGGTGCTGTACTGTAGTGAAGTGAAATTCCTGCATCTTCTACAAGCGGATTGTTAAAATGTAGATGTGCTCCTGTTGAGACACGACAAAGGTCCGAATAATCCAGTCTGTGACCAAGTGATTGCTGTGTACAGATGGTAAGAAGACAAGCGGTTCACTCCAAAGTTCTGTACATAAAGAAGCAGGAAAGGGAGCAGCATCTGTGCTATGACACGAAGGGGGTGTTGGAAAGCGGAGAACTGCCCGCTGGGTCATTATTATTCGGAACCTTCGTTTAGCTGACACCTTTGCTCAAGGCTTCTTACAGTTTCAGACCGTCACCTTAACAGTGATTTATCCATTTACACAGCAGACTATTGGAACTGCAAGGGTTCAGAGCAAATGCCTTCTTTAAAGGAACCGCAGTAGGAGGGAAGATCTGAACCTGGGACATGCGCCTCAGAGGACAGGAGCACAAGTATTCCGGCATGTTCTGCCCCACTTGCTTATTTCATTTGCCTTACACACAGTGTACCCTGTATATTTGCCGTATGCTGTGTAAGTAAATCATGTTTTAGCAAAACCTGCCATAGTCAGCAACAGCCATTCTGTGTTTATTTTCACGCCATTTTCGTGACATCTGTTACCCTTCGCAGAAAAGCCCAACAGCTGCTTTTGGTAAAGTATCGTTCCCAGCGGCTGAAATGATACGAGCGACGCGAGTCTGTTGTGAGACGGGGTCCGTATTCCCAGCAGGACGTGTGCGGCGTGTGACACACGTCTGTCAGCCCGGCACTGCAGGAGAGCCGCTCTTTTCAATTCACGTGCAATTTATTTCTCTGGCTGCCGCCGGTCAAGACGCTTTGTTAACAGGTTTGGTTGTTTGTTGTCAGCCTGGTTATTTTGCCGGTTCGTGGCTCTAGTCGGCTGACCCAGTTTGCCAGTGGATGACTTCTCCTACACAAGGTGAGGAAAATCACATTTGTCACACTTTAGTGTCATGGGGGTTCGGCTTTTTTGCTTTAGTCACATTTTTCATTTTAGTAGCTGATTCTACAACTTATACACATGAGTGAAGCCCACTTTCCCTGAAGTGCGTAAAAAATCGGGCAACTGTGACCCTGTAAGGGCTCTATGCCAAACAGCAGCAATATCCACCGGGCTCACATGGACACACAGTAGAGGTGTCCAAATCTTATGTCCTCTTTTCACGATCACTTCACTTCTCTTTTGTTGTGGTGAAAGCAGAACTCTGCAGTTTCTTTTCCTGTGGAAGCCCTGCCACTTCCTGATCTTTCTGTGTGGCAGCTGGTAAAATGTCCGCATGTCAGAGCAGCAGCCGCTACACGAATGCCAGTGGTCGCAGTCTGTTTAGGGGTATTTTTGCACTTGCGATGGAGGCCAGGCTCTGCAAAGACAGCGTGCAGTACAGTTGCACAGGGCCACTTTGGAAGGACCCCCCCTTCACAGGAGGCCACTACCCCCCCCATGAGCCACATGTTCATTTCGCTGCGGAAGGGGTTAAATCACACTTCACACTGGCAGCTTTCGGCACCTATGCATTTCCTACAGATACCTTCATACCTTCAGTTGACTTCAAAGCTCCTGACATCACGGGCATATAAGAACTGTGAGGTTCGCAGTGTGTACAGACTGCTGTGCACAGGCAGTACACATGTGCATGACATGCTGTATGTTGTACGAAGGACCTGTAATTATGGGTGACGTTACTGATTTCAGTCCGCAGTTACATGTTTTCATCCATCCATCCATCCATCCATAAATACGCAAAAACATGCGACGATTTATCCTCAGGAAGTGCTTCTCCTGCTGCTGGGTCCCGGACTGTCAGGAGTCGGTTTCTGAGTCTCAGGGCATGAGGTGGCAGTAAGTTTAGAGCTTATAACTTTCTTGTGATCAGCTAACACTGGCCTTGTGGTAGAAGAAGCTGGAAACAGCTGGAGTCTGCTTAAACTGCTCAGTTTTGGAGAATATCTGTTGCCGTCTTCGGGGAGGGGGGGGCACAGCCTGCACCTCTGCAGCTTCCACAGAAAGAACATTCATTAGGCTTTACGCTCAGCATTCTGACGTTAGATGTTAATAGTTATTTTTACATCACTTCTCACTCGGGTGTCCTGTTCACCAGCACTTCCCACTAGGCAGCCAAGGCTCCGCTGGACCATTAACTTCTGTGAGCTCAAGTGAAATATTAATATTAATATTTTGTCAAGTGGTGAGAAAATGAAATAACTATGATTAGAATACATTTAAGGAATTTAAACATTTGTTTGAACACCCTTTACAGAATAAGATGAGCAAAAACGTAAAATGATCTCCCTCCTCACTAAGCTACATTGGTACATTTCATGAATCCTCCAAATTAATTATGTTTGTGGATTTAACTGTGAGCTTTTTCTAAAATTTATTCTCTAAATTTCACATTTATTTCTTCAGTTCAAGACTGAATGACTTTACACAGTTTACAGCTGGAAACTACGGCTGTTTCCCCCTGTAGTTTGTCTCACTGTTATACCTTTATGAGGTTTATTGCCTTTATAATGTTTATCTTTACTCCACTTTGGGATCTAGCTCAAAACTCATTTATTTGTGAATTAGTTTTTGTGCTTTAAGTCCCCACACCTGTTTCTGTTTTTCACATGTGAATAGATTAAAAGTTGCGGTAAGTGGTGGAGGACTTGAGCTCTGGCTAAAGTCACCCTTTGTGTTGCATGTGTAAATAACGCCTAAAAAAGCCTGCAGAGATAGTTTGGTCCAAAAACAGTTTCAAATAAACAAAGACTTTTACCTCAGTTGGACAAATACACTTGACAGTCAGCTGCGTTCACTGGCCGAAATGATGATGTGGGCAAAAAAATGTTGAACTCTAACGATGTTTATATGATTTATTTCTAATAATGCGATTCTCATTCAGTCTGAAAATTTCCTTTTCTCTTAGATGTGGCTTTAAGTTGTTGTGATTTAATTTTTCATGCTGGATTGGAATAGCTGTGTCTGCCCCCCCCCCTCCCGTGGACCCACTGGGAACAACTTTGTGTGACACATGCCAGCAGGGGGTCTGATCTTTAAATTTGGCAGCTGGAGTCATTAAACCAATGTTCTTACAAAGTGCTCTGGTGGAGGTTGTGTTTTGTACAGTAACGTCTCTGTTCTTTGCTCACTTTTCACACAGCTGCATCGTTTGCCACACATTACTGTCAGTTTCTCTTTTACAATAAGTGGCCTTATACCAGTTAAATATACAAGAAAAGCAGAATCACAGAGCAGCAACTGCCCTCCCACTCAAGTTCAGAAAAAACCAGTTCTTCAGTTTCATTTTTTGCTGTAATTTCATGCTGTTCACATCTGGAATTTGTTTTTGTGTGAAAACACCGCCCAGCGCAGCATCTGGGGCTCAGCGCAGACGGGGAGACATTGCTCTCGCTTGATGTGGTTGAACCCGGAGGAGATACGCAGCCAACCTTCTCTGTGGAATCTGTCTGTTAAGAAGCACGTTTTCTTTCAAGCCGAATTCAAGTTAACGCCAAAACCAGTCTGGTTTCTACATTTTCAGCTTTTGACATCCAAATGTCATTTTTTTCTTCTTTGATGGACTGATCTTGGGCCGTGGAATATAAACACATTTTGTGCAAACTTCACGAAGCCTGAAACCCATTTATCCTGACGGAGACGCAGCCTGTGACTAATAACAATTTGCTACTCTTATTCACGCTTCTATTTTTTACCGGAACGTGTCATGTTAATAACCTGTCCAAGGTACAGCTAAGCATAGTCTCACAGTTTGTCAGACAGGATAAGAGAACGAAGCGGATGACAGTGCAATGAGAGCATGAATGTGCTTTGTGCTTCGATTTGGCCTTCAGTGAATTACTGGAGAAACTCTTTCCGTAATTGAGTGTCCCCGTGGTGCTCAGGATGATCCAGCTTTGTAAGCAGCTCTTCTTATGACTTCTCGCGCTCACAAGGTTTATTATCGCTTTCTGTATTTGGCACTAAAAAGAGCAACAAGTGCAGCTGGACGGACAGAGCGGCAAGGTTTTTCCGGCAGATTTTTGTGCTGACATCAGGATCCAGACGGAGATCGTTTTCTGCAGAGCACAGAGTGTGTTGTGAGCTCTTCGCCTGTGACACGCAGCCAGCTGTCTGAGCCAGAAAAGACCCGACGTGCTGAGAAGATGAGTGGAGAGGAGAGTAAACTCACAAGCAGTGAGCACCGGGGGCGTGTTGGTCACCACTCGAAATGGCAACCTGTGAGAGCAGTGATTTCACTCTCTAGTCTCGGTCAGGTGCGTGAGGCCAGCGGATTTTTGTGCGCCTGACACCACCATTAGGTTGCAGGTCATTTTCTCCAGATAAATTCTTCATTACGGCAGATACATGCTGGTCAGAAATGACCACGCCGTGGGGCCTAGAAGGACGGCAGCTTGGCAGCCTGTCTTAGGTCCTCCTGTCTGCACAGCAGACAATTTTCTCCAAATTCAGGGTAAAGAAAAGTGCATTTCACTACAACCCTAAGAGCTTTTACCTGCTGACCCTTGATTTTCGCTGCAGTTTTTTTCCACCATTTTTTTGCATTATACATAAAGCTGAGTCAAATCGGACCAATGATCTTCACAGACGGTGCGATGCAAAGGTATGCAAGAGATGAGGGAAGAAGTAGGTCTGAAAGAGGTTTGTTCTGAGACCCTTCTTGAAAGGGATACAGCAACTGTGAGAGACAGAGGGAGCTCACGGGAACCAAAACCAGCGGGAACCTATGAACTTTCAGTTTTGGACCCCTTGTGTCAGTGTGATCATCGGGTGACCATACATTGTTTCAGGACATTGTCTTGTTTTTTTGTCCTGGTAACTGAAACCCCGGTGTGACAAGGACCCGACTGTTTTCTTCACATCTGCAGTTTCCATCTTAATGTCCTATCACACTGGCAGTGGAGAGGCCACATCCACGATCGCTGAAGCTGCTCACCGTACCAGACCAGTAGCCTCTTTCTCTGCAGGCCTTGGTGGGCTTCTTCACCACCTTCCTTGTGTTTCCTTGGTTCTGCTGTCGCGATACATTCCTAGATAAGCACCTGAGTCCTGTGCCTTTCGCACCATTCGGCTGGACAGGCGGTATGGGTGCTTTTTACTGAAGAAGTAAATCTGGGTTTGCTTCCCTGACCATGGGTACGGTGGTGGTTCCCTTTGAGGAGAACATCACCTCCTGGTTCACTTACCCTGCATTTGCCCGAGCAAATGTGTTCGTTTCTAATTGAATTTCCTGACCTTTTAATGGGCCTTTTTATTACTGGCATAGAAAAACATGCCTTTAATCAAATTTTCCGTTCAGCTGACAGTTACTGCTCTATTTGTGCTTGTTTGCGTGAAATGTGTCTTATGTGGCGATATTCCCTCCACAGCACAGGGGCAAATACATCTAGAACGGATGGAAGCTTCGGCACAAATTATAGAGCAGATGGTCGGCTTGAATCGATCTGGAGGGAACTATCCTGGGGGCTGCTTCTCCTTGGGGAAATCTTTGTTTGGTTGGTCTGCAGTTTAAAACGGAAGAACTACAAGCTTAACTGAATGCTGTGCCCCCTGGAGATATTTATTTATTCATTAGTGTTGGCATAAAAGATTCTAAAATGAGGTTTTCCTCTGGAATGACGGGGGCCTCGTACTGGACATGTGAAATGCATGCAGGGCAGTAAACGGGCCGGCCGTCACGTGCTTCACTGATGCGGTAAGATCCAGTTTGGATCACACAGGTATAGAAAGACCAGGTGAAGCTTTAAAAGGGAACCTCTAAATAGTGACATTATTTGCTGAAAGGAGTTCTGTGCCGCACGGCTTAGTTACACTGAGGAAGTGTATTGATAGGATGAATTGCTGCTCTGAATCGTATGACACTTCGGAGAAACGCTTTTGATAAATGCCTAAATATGAATGTAAGACCACGTATAGGGTGTTTCAACGCTGGCAGCCATCTGTCTCCATGGTGACATGTTGACTAACAGGTTACAGCTCTGTAGGAGACCGAGACGTGGAGATGGACCTTCTGTGCAATCGCAGCTCTTTTATACAGTGTTAAATTGGGGCTGTAATTGAAGGTTCAGTGAACATCTTCTCAGAAGAAGTTCCATCTTTCCACGTAGAGGAAATTAGATAGTTGTTACCATCATGACTTTTCCCATCCCACAGTTTATACAGCTGGATTAATTTATTACTTAAATGCAGTTCAAAGCAAACGTGAGTCTGTCATTCGGAGGATACAGTAAATGAGGACTAATGTCTTCAGTAAATTGAGTTACGTGTCTGATCGGTTTCCGAGGATGTTGTTTCTCTGGATGTCGCACGGAGGTGCATCATGGATTTCTCTTGCCTGGATCAGTTGTTTTAAAGGACAAGAAAGCCCTGCATAGCAGTGACACTATTTGTTTTTCAGCTTCTGGAAGCCATCTTGCCAAGGCTGAGGACCCCAGATCTCCCCTTGGGGACTCCCAGCCATTCTGTGAGCTTCTGCCCCTCAGCCGCCCACCATGTGACAGGACTGTTCAGTTTCAAATCGACCTCACGATTGACTGAGTGGAGTTTCAGTGGAGTTTTCAACGACTAGGGGGTCGGAAAGCGCCACTACCACAGTGACCAGAGGTCAGTCATGAGGTACCACAGCCATGTCTCTCTTCTAAACTGTGAAGAAGCGTGTCTCCAGCCATAAATCATATTCTTACTCCTAAGATATTAGTGTCACGACTGTGACGAGGGAGTAAAAAGTGTGAAGAGCTGTACCTTTAACATTTATCTTTCCTTTCATTCGAAAACTGCATAACGGTGGAAAACAAATATATTGTTCTCTTTGTACTTGAAGATTTCCTGTTGTGTTTTAATTTCATTAAAAAGCAGTAATATGAAATCAAAAGGCCCAAGTGTGACAGTAATTTGGTCTGTTTCCTGGTTGGTTCATGTTAGTTTTTCCTGAAAGTCCATGTTTAACACAATGACTGAGCTTAAAAATTCATTCCTTCCAATTTCCAATGGCTGCATTTGGTTGTTGGACAGAAAGCTCTTCAGCAGCAGACAAGAAGGAGCCAGATGGTCTGCACTCCATGGAAGTGGATCCAGGACCACAGAAAACAGCCTGGAATGGCCTGCAGCACATCAGTGCCAGTGAGGGGAGGGTCGTGTTCGGATGTATACACTTTGCTCGTTTCTGGAAGATGTATAGACATGAGGCACAGCGGGGGGTATTGTGATGGTCCCTGTCCAGGGATCACTGGGCGCAGGGCTGCGAGATCAGACCCCAAATGGGACACCAGTCCATCACACGGTAGCCACACATCCACCCTGACCAGGACGACCGGTGAAGGGTGAAGGGTGGATAGATGGATGGACACTTGGCAAGTCCCTGTATGCCAGTCCCTGCTGTGTTTGTTGTTTTGACATTCTAATATATTCCATGTGCAGCACCTGGTGATGGAAGATCATCAGCTGTAGAAGAAAACGATATTTTCACGATTTTAAGTTTTTGCTCCTTTGTAGACTATATATACAAAATCTTTGAGAAAATGCAGACAAAGAGATGATTCAAATCTGGTTAAAACACTTAGTTTGTCAGCAGTTTGAGGTTGACAGGCTGACGTGCACAGGACATGTGACGGTACTGGGGACAGAAGACGTGTGTAGATCCCACTGCTCTGAGAATAACGCTGCTGTTTGCCTTGACAAACATTCCTGTCTTCACACAAAATGCAGTTTAACAAACAGTGACATTTGGAAAAAGTTTGGCGTGGTTCCTGGAGGGAGGGAGGGAGGGAGAGGCAGACTGGTGAACTTCGTCTTTGACCACGACTCCGGGCTGCAGGAGGCCCCCGCCAGGAAACTGTGGTGCGACCACCCGTGTGACATCACCAGCTTTGGCCCTGGTTGCCGCCAGCGGTGAGGGGTCACTCCTCAGGTCCTTTCCTACACCGCTGGAGGAGTATTCCAAGACGGCGGCAACCTTCTCCTTATCGCACATAGGACTGTTTATTCTGAAACCTTCCTCAGCAAACGCTGAAAGCAGCACAATGGGTTTTCTTCTGAGGCACAAAGTTCGGAACTCACAGGAGGTGACAGTTTCTGTGTGGTGCTGAGATTGTAAGAACAACACTTTGATTCATGAGTGCTTTGCGAACTGCAGCCTTAACTTCAGAAGATGGGCATGGACCCCAATCTTCTGGGAGGCGACGCAGACGAGACACCCAAGTGGATGCAGAGTCCTTCACAGCCAGACGCAGAGAGAAACGTGCCTTTCGTTGTCCCCTCATCGCTGCGCAGATCTCAGAAGCTGTGAGCTGACATCTTTTGTCTGGGTGGGGCTGATGGAGACAGCCTGGCCTGGGGGGATTCCAAGGAGTAAACAAGCCTTCCCGAAGTGTGAGAGTTCCAAATGTGTGTTTATTTTGAATTTTTATGCCGACCACATGCACAGTTGTGGGTAGCAGGAGGAAGCGTATGAAACTTGTATGCGGCTAGCAGACCTAGAAAACATTTCAGAAAAAAAAATGTTTGTGTTTTAGGGTTTGTTTTGGTGCAGCATGTCTGGTCTGAAGATCCAGGCTGTGGGTTTTGGGGCCTTGGTAGCAGCTGCCAGACACAGTGATTTCTGCAGGCCAGTCTGCACACAGCTGGAGGTGCTTCATCAGCTCAGCAGCAACAGCACGGATGTGACAGTTGCTGTGCGGCGAACTGCTGGGACCGAGTTTATCTGGGTTAGTTTCCTGTTCAACAAAGAAGTCAAATGTGTATCAGATGTCCTTCTGTAGATCTCAGACACCCGAGTCATGCTGTGGCACCAAGACAGGCTGTGGAGATGACGTGCAGACTTTCACAGTGAACCTTTATGTCTTCCCTGCAGTGCCAGAGACTCAGTCATTTCTGCTCAAATAATGGCGCCTCCGTCTCATACGATTGCATTCGGCTCGAGTGGCCGTCGGTCTTACCGTCCACAGCCATGGCTTGAAGATGCTGGAAAAGCTCGCAGCTCACAAAATCTTTTTATTTAGCTGATAACTGCCAATCCAAGTTTGTTTCTTCAAGCATGAACATTGACTCTTTTACACGGTTATAGATTAATGATTTAGATCAATCTGCTCATGACAAATTGCTGTGCTTTATCTGCTTTCCTTATGCTGTGTCCCTCTGCAACCCAAGAGGTGGTTTTGGGACATTTTTCAAGCCCCACCACGTAAAACTGAGTGTAGTGCAAAGGCACAGAGTATCCTGCATGAGAGGTACTGGTGTTCATCTTTGCAGCTTTGGGGGTTTCAGAGACTCACCTTCACCTACATGTATGCCAGAGTGGACTGGGACGGATGGCTGGGTCACAGCAGAACATACTTCCACCATAGTAGAACAGGAGGCCTGAGTACATACAAACCCCACAACGGAACCAGGAAAACTGCTTAAATTCACACCTGCATCTGTGCATTTTTATCACTAAATAACATGAAATATGCGTTCAGTTTTGCTTAGACAACCCTGTGGTGTGTAGTCCAGTAATGAAGAGGACGATTTCATAAGTGCCGTTTGACAGCAGGGATGAGAGTGTGGAGAGACGTGGGATCCTCTGCACAGAATGTCTTTCAGAAACAGTGAAACACAAACTCAGCTCAGGCGTCACTGTCACCTTGCAGGAAATGACTGCAGCCGGCAAGATGGCCACCGAACAAAGGGGAGGCATCCCGACACAGGGCTGGACCGAACACCGGTTCCTCATAAGAAGCTCCCTGCGCAGAAAGGACAGGAAACAGCAGGTTCATGTGAACGCAGATGATCGACGCGCATAATCTGATTCCGTTCCGCATTAGTACTGTGGCGGAGAGCATGCAGCGGCAGGCAGTTCGCTCACATTTGTTTGCTTAATGTGCTCCTTGTGTGTCTGCACCTGTTTGCGTGAGCTCAGTATTTCTTTTTGGCCATTTCTTTTTTCTGTATTTACTGATGTTTTTCCATACATTTAGGTCGGCATTGAAGCCTCACAGATGGTGGTTCTGGAGAAAACAGGCATTTTCCACATAGATAGATAGATGAGCGAAAATGACACAAAGTACTCAGTGCAGGTAAAACACTATGAATTTGACGTCTGCTCTTCTCCACAAGGTGTGTTTGTTCTGCTTAACAAGTGAGCAGTTTATTTTAGCAACTTTGTGCTTCAGCTTTGGAATGAAGCCTCTTTTCTCCTCTCACTGTGTCTGTGGCCTCATGGAACCCTTATTTCATTTATTTCTCTGAAGACCAAGAGTAGCAGGCCCCGGCGATCACTGCAAACATTTATTAACTCTCAGTCAATGACCTGAGACTGAAAAAGTAATTGAGCCAAATTAATATCCCAATAATGACCTGATTTATGTGCTGCCCTCGGTGTTTTTCCCAACAGAGGCCGGTTATGTGGAGAGAACACGTTCGATTGAATTTGTTGCGGACCAGTTTACCGGTCCCTGATTCCTACCCGTGTGCTTCTGTCCATTCGGTGTAACTGTCTGCTGCGAGACGCTGCATTAACATTGTCAGCAAAGTTTCTCTGTGGTCAGAAACAGATCTGCCAGACATTGCTTTTCTCTCGTCTTTGTAATTACCTTAGACATGGACTTTATTGTCCCCAGTCTGTAGCTCTGCATTCACTGTCCTGGCAGTCCTTACAACAGCCACTGCTACTTGGTCCCCCAGAGATTTATGCTGCTCCTCTACTTTGCCATTCCGAGTTTTTTGTTTTCCTCTCCTTGGTTGCCAAGTGGCTTATGAGAAGATTAAATAAGTCTGTTTGTTTAGCGGTGGATAATCTGTCCTGTGTCTTTCACTTCTGTGCTGTGACCTCTGTTAGCTCGGCACTCCGCATCGCCCTGGCCTGCAAAATAGCTTGAACCGAATAGTGAGAGGGTGGCCTGGTGGTGCAGGGGTTACTGCTGCTGCACCCCTGTGCCCGAGTAGGTCTTCTCCCACAGTCCAAAGACATGTATTTCAGATTACCTGGCCACTGTAGCGCATGAATGGCTGCCTTGGTCTGTGGTGGACCACCTCCGTGTCAGTGATGCCAAGACGGTCACCGGGAAACAGTTAAGGAAGATGGGTGTTTGAATGAACAATGATGGCTCATGAGCTCATAAGCTCATCTAGACCACGAGATCCTGTAGTTCAAAGCAGCCTCTGCATCTGAGTCACATCTAAGGAGAATCATCTCTCTGGAGTAAATAAATTGTGTTAAAACCAGACGTATGTCTGTGCTCACAATCGAGTTTCGCAGCGGCTGTGGACACGGCTTTGTGATCTGATGGTGCGTGTTAGACGGAGCCCTGCAGTAGCACCGCTGAGTAAGATGGAACCTGCCTGAATAGTCTGGACATGTGGGTACAATTTTTCACCTGTGTAGTTTATAGTTATGTCAAGAATTTTCTCATGGTCAGTTCTGTAATTTCACCTGTGATGTAAAGCAGCAGCCATTTCCAGATGCGGACGCCCCCAGTAGTGGCGGTTCCCTATTTACCAATTGTGTCCTGATTAATTCATCCAGTGAGTCACGACCCAGTCAGCAACCGGGCCTCATTTGCATATTTCCCTGCCTACGAGACGTCTGACTGCCACAAAGCGAGTGAGGAGCCAGGGGGTTTGGACCCGATGCCTCGGCGCAACGTGGCAGGACAGCCGTCTTTCTCGGCTGTGTTTCATCCAGCACCCCGAGTCCAACCCGATCACTCCACGCTTATTTGCCACGTTCTAAATCTCCTCTGTAACACGTCCACGGTACGTGTTTATGCCTTGAATTTCGCAACAAGTTTTGGTCCGTGTTCAAGATTAGTCATTGCCATACATTTCTGTGGTCCATTTTCAGCAATGTTCAGCAAAGTGATAGACTCATCCATTCTAGGTCCGTGGCAATTATGCCTGTCTTGGATGAAGGAATAATAGCAGAAGTAGCTTAAGTGCACCTATGAGTACATCACATTAGTGCTTTACAGCGACACTTCAGAATTATGCAGGGGAAGAACCCTGAAATTCAAAAGGTCATTAATATTCATAAGGGGTTTTTAAAGTCAACACTTTCTGAGCGTCTAAATGCAGAAATCGGTGTGTGAAAGATATGAAGCGTTGCTTTTTTACTCAAGGGGAACTATGCCATTATTTTCATACTGTGACACGTTTATTTGTGACCTTCTGCAAACGAACAATATTTGTTCACTTCCGATGCAGTTATTTTACTTCACATACACAAGGGTGTAGAAGTGCGGCCTGATCGTGAGTCACGATGACAATAGGATCTTTCAGACAAACTTGCTGTCAGTTATTGCAATGTACTTAAAACACAAATACTTTGTAAATGTTGCTCATTGTGAAGCCAGTTGTCACAAGGTGGGTGTAAAAAAAAGCCCGAATGTCATCATTAAAAACCAGCGCTTAAGGCTAAGAATGACATTTACGATGTTTATTTTAACATGCGCTTGACAGTGACGCTTCGTTCTGCTTTAGCGTTTTGCCAAAGAAGCAGCTATGATTTCTCCTGCTTCGTGGGTGGCGTCCTTCGCCTTATAACTGACCCCTTTCAGGCCAGTATTTCTTCAGTCGCCGAACTGGACCGAGTGGCCGGGGAGGTTCCGGTGGCTGCTGGCAGCACAGAGCAAAGGCGTCAAGTGGAACCCGGTGTTGAGCTGATCTGTAGCAACTTAATTTAGGGTTAGGCTTACAGTTCACAGGTGTCTCAGGTAGACAGGTGAGGGGGGGTGGAGTTTGCCTTTCTCACCAGCAACTCCTGGCAAGGCAGTTTCTTCTTCAGAAAAGGGGATCCCGCGGATTCGTCCTTCCGTGACACCTGCAGCATCGTCTCCCAGGCACCTGTAAATTTCACGTGTAAACAGTGGGCATTTTTAAATAATTTCAGCCGGTCCATTTATTTACAGCAGTGTCTTATAATGCCTGCCTGATAATGTGTGTTTTAGGGTTAAATGTGCAGCTTGTGAGAACATTTGCTATTTGTGGCAGATCTTTTCATTCAAATACACTGGTCCAATGGAGATATATTACTGGATGACTCACAGGACATTTGCAAAAAGCTATTTCAGGGCTTCAGTCATCAAGCATCTTAAAGGCACAAAAATGGAATACGTTTCATGCAGCCCCGTTGCCTTTATTTATTATTTTTGCTTTTATTTGCAGTTTCTTCCCTTCACGTGAATATATGTAAGAAAAGGCCTCTTACATATAACATTTAATGTGACTGGAAGGGCGGAGTGGAGCACAACCTGAATACAGCTCCAGAAATGAATTGTGACTCGAACGAAGGTGTCCTCAGAAGAGCTATTCATGAAGGCAACATCTGATTAAATCTTTTTTCTGTAGGGGACCTTTGAAAATGATGTCACAGTCTATATGGATATTTTATTCTGTAAGTCTTCTGATCTCCACTGTGTGTATAACCTTATATTTCCCATTTAATGAAAGCAGGTTCACGAAAAGAGCATTTAGAGAGGAATCCGCGTGTAAGAAGCATAAAAAGCTCTTATTCACAGACTATTAAATAACTGTTACGTTGAACCGGGAAAAAAGTAAAGCACTCAGGGGCTCCAGGCGACGCTCAAATGGAGGTGCGTTGCATGTCGTGTCAGGGGACCTGTGGGGTCTGAGACACAACAGAACCCGGATTTTGTCGCGTCAGTTTCGGTCCACGCTTGGTGTCAGTGCTGTCACACGCCTCTGATCAGCTCGGCCTTTCAGGCTGGCTTTAAACTCCTTCATGAAAATCTAATTATCGCTGCTAGCACTGCAGGCCCCACAAGCCCTTACAGGACATCTGATCAGAGGGAGGAACATCGGCACGAGGCCTGAAGACCTGCAGCACCACGGGCTACAGAAACCAATGAGCTATTTGTCCTCTGTCACCTGCTGCTGTCAGTACTTCTTCCAAATGGAATTTCAAAAAGGTGACGCATCAGACCAGACTGAGTATCGATGTGCCACAACAATGAAGGAAGAGAATCTTTCCCTCCCTGTTGGGTCGACCATAGGTGGCCGTGTGTGGGGGTCACCAAGTGGCAGTCAGGCTCAAGCAGCTGAAGATGGTTCTGGAAGCGTTCCCATAGTGGAGGATGGTGGCACATCACATCGCTTCTTCAGGCTTGTCACACACTCACTGACTCCTGGGGATATTTTCTCCGCCAGTTCCTCCAAATTCGTGAGCGCTTGAGTTCCTCCAAGTCTTAGCTTTCCTCAGAATTGAAATGGTCTTGATAAACCCTTTGGCGAAACCCGCCGTAATAAATCTTCATCACAAACACAGAATCTTCAGTAGAAAACTTCTTTGTAGTTCCCAGTATCTGAGTCAGTATTGGCACAAAACAGCAGAAAATTCCTAGTGGTAATAAAGGGGTGGAGGGTGTGCAGATTTCTCCTCGATCCCACATTAAATCACTCTGTTGGCAGACAGTATTGCTGCATGTATTTTTACAGCAAAAATCAGTTGTTGGCCAATCAGCAAATTACTCTCAGCGGCAAATGCTTTTTAACTGATTTTTTATCCCCGGCTTCGTCTCTCTGTTTGCAGACGTAATGTAGCTCTTACTGAGCAGTTTGACGTTTTTGGGAGATCTACATGAACCAGAGGCCGAGGTCACACCACACGGATACTTGTGGCCTGAAAGCGACAGAAGACGGTTTGACCATTCGCCCCCGATCATGACAGCTGCTCTCTCGCAAAGTCCTCAATTCCCGAAAACCCAGTATGAATGTGTTCGGCCCTGAATTCCCCTGTGAAGGACGGCCTCCAGAGACACTGCAGATCCCAGCCCTGTGCAACTAAACATCTTGTGGAACATGAATAAAGCAGTCTTCATTAGTCTTCTTCTTACAAACGTCCCCTTCTTCCTTTTGCTGTGAAATAGTCACGATGTTGCAGTGACTGGAGCTCCTCCAGTTTGTGAAACAAACGGGCCCTTTCAAAGAGCTCACAAAGGAATAAAATACTGTAACCGGCTTCTGTTGCTCATTTTACGCTTTCCACTCCAGGACGTCCCAAATATATACATATAATACAAAGTCACAATCGCTCTCTACTTTGCAGGCACTTCCCATTCCAAAATCCAAAGCTGATGCACATTTGTCTACAGGGAGGAAACAACTGCTGAGTCCAGATTGGATTGTTATTCCAAAATAGGGCAATGAAACAGTGCTGGGATCGTGGCCTCGTCCACTTCCACCCTCTGCCCGCTTGTCCGTTCCCTTGACGACCCTCCGCCAGAGGAGCTGCTCTGCGTCCGACCCTGTGAAGGCCCAGATCCTTCAAACTTATGTCTTACAGCGGATGTGGCCGCAAAGCCAAAGGCTGCAGAAGTTACCGGGTCCCGGCTGCCCGCTGTCCACCCAGCTGAGGCTGAATTTCATCATTCAAGTGATACTGAACAGAAAATTTTGGAGGAGGACTTCCAGTCACTTTGGAATGAGCTTGAACAGAATTTGTGTCATTTGGCTAATATGTTTAATGAAAACATCAGACAGTTTCTGCATTTTCTAACACGAATAACGGCGCTTTCATTGTTCCGGTCGCTGTAATCTCAGCTACAGACTTAATATTCTTCAATTAGTGAATCCAGCTGAGCTTCGGTTCTAGTTTCCTCATCTTTTCTTCAGTTTGGGGATTGGTCAACAAAGCATCTTCTGCATGCAATCATACCTCTGGTGGACTGAAAAATTTCTTCCATCTGAGAAAGTCTGGGGTTCTGCTAATGCGTTTGGTTCCTCGTGGTTTAAACAATCTGCTTCATCTGTTCAATCAACAAATAAATCACAGCAAATTAATTACGGCTTAGATGGAACAAAAGCCAGCAAACGCAGGCCTGTGGCGGCACAGGCTCAGTCGGGGCTGCAGATTTTAAGGTCGACTGTGCTGGTTTAGTCCCTCAGCGGCGGCATCGAGGGATGTGGTTTGCAAGAGCTTATTGAAGTCAAGCCAACAGCTTTTTCGGTGATCACCCATTCGGATCATTATCCATTTGGACATTACTGGCCCCAAGGTGTGTAAATGTTATTCATGGAGAAAGACCCCCCCCAACACACACGCACACAGCTGCAAACTGCTCCTCTGGGCTGTTCTCTGCTCGGCGGAAATGCTGTGTCGGAACCCCGACACAAAATTGGCCATCGGTTGTCTTCCTCCCACACACAGGACAGAGACCAGACCGATGCCATTTCTCAGCCTGTCCTGCTGTACACAATAATGGCAAAACCCCTGTTTTCCTGTTTAATAAACTTTCCTTCCTTCCAGACCCTTGTAGCCCTGGCTGAGCCATTTTAACATCTTGTTTTGGCTCAAATTTCAAGTGATTCCTGGACAGTCACAGTGGGAGTCACACATTAACAAGCGGTTTATAACACTGAGAATTAGAGGGCGTTTTGGGAGTACTGTTACTTTGTGAATAAATTGAGTTTTATTAAAACCTCCCCTTCACAGACAAAACCCTTCTTCAGTCGTACATTAAATTCATTGTCAAAGTGATACACATCCTCCTAACTTTTGTCCAGGGGAGCGATGATGTGTGTTTAAGTGCATCTTCCACACTGTGCAGGCAGCAGCGCCGAGTCCTAATGCACCTCACAGAGGACATCCAGTGCTTTTGATTGATACCTTTCCTGGAGATGGGACTTGAACAACTTCTCAGCTGCACTAGAAATACCTCCCGCATCCTTTTTTTGGCCCGGGTCTCAGCAGGATATAAACAAATTTTTCAGCATGAATTAAATTACATGCTGTCAAGAGAAGTTAACTGACACGTCCCCTGAAAGCTTCATGTTATAGCTCTCTGCCAGCATTGTACCTGGGCTCCACTAATTCCAGCACTCAAGTTCACACCCTTGTTAGTCTGCTGAAGAAATGTGGGGTTAACGGTCTTCTCATCAGCCATTTCTTCCGTGAGCCAAACAAGTTTGCTAAGAAAACTTGGAAAGGTTGCGACGCCATTACTGACAAACATCCCCGTCCTCTTCCCATCCACCCAGTTGTTGAAATTGAGTACTGATGGAGTGAAGAGGCTTTGATTTTCTGCAGATGTCCTCTTATCTCCTCAGATGGCCGTATCTCAACAGGGGAAATAAAGTGGGCGGGTAGGGTTGGTTATTTGTGCCCTTCTTCAAGACACAGAAATGTCCAGCAAATGACAGCAACTCTTTGCTAATCCACACTGAAAATTGGAAGCGGCAACCGTGTTGGTTTTTTTTGGACGTCAGATGTGACAGGTCAGGTGACGTGTGTCTGCGGCAGGCCAGGCTTTGACTCTTTTGACAGGGACTGTCATGATGTGACTCTGTCCACACAGTGCATAGCCAGATTCACAGCTATTTGGCTGGTTTGGACAGACCCAGGTTCAGTATATCACCCGGAACTAAACAACCACACTGTTTTTGCCCTCAAGTGTTTTAACGCTAATGTTGTGGAGAAATAAGAAGTGACCTAGAGATGACCAGGGAGCGGGAAGGCTGGATGCCAGACCCTCATTCTAGCCCTTTTCTCCAGTGCTGCCAAAATAAACGTTTTTGGAAGTGTGTGGTGTTCCTGGCTGATAAGAAGCTCAGTTGCATTGTGCTGCTGCCACTTGAACAAACACGTTGTGATATAACTCTTGTTCAGATTCACCTCTGAACAGATTTCCTCTGTGCCACAAACAAACCGCGGGGAAAAGCAGCTCTATGAACCATCCGTGCCTCTTATGGCCGAAACACCAAAGTACAGAAATGCTGCTTGCTGGGGGTCAGCGTGTGTCAGGAAGTTCCTTGTCTCCTCACCTCCTAAAAAGAAAATGCGTATAATTCAGCCAGTTTTTTGCCACACCTGAGTGCCTCCCTTCCCTCCCTTCATCGCTGGATTTCGCTCCCTCTGTGCCACCCACTGGGTTTGGCCATCAGAACTGGACAGTTGCTCAGGGAAGGGAAGCCAACCTGCTCAACGTGCCCCCCAACCTAACCTGAACCCACGCGACCCGCAAACCAGACCGCCACTCAACCTGCCACATTTGCTTCCTCTGCAGAAGAAAATCAATACCTGTTAAAATTCATCAGCTGTTGAATAAGTAATATTTCCCAGTGGTTGTTGCCTCGATACTGTAAAGCCTCAGGGAGAACTACAAAGAAATGTCACATGGGACAGCTGGACACACGTCAGGCAAGAAATCTTTTGCTTCAGTCCTGATTCCCGGGGTTCAAGCTGTCTGGTTTCAGCACTGCTCTCTCAACATCTCATTGCCATAGCGGACACACATCTGTGTGTGTACAGTCTGATGCGTACAGAAACCGATTTTTCAGAATAACAAAGATGCTGAACCTCTGTCAGGTGGCAGCCGCAGCGGAGCGTACAGGTGTGCAGAGTGACACAGCGCTGCCCGGCACCGTCTATTCACATGCTAATAATCCTTAGCTTCAAACATACGTACCGCTGTCAGGGGGGCGGCTACCGGCCACCCTCAGCCGTCATTGTCACGGGCGACAACGGCAGATGCGAAAACCCAGGGGAGTGGCTGCATGGCGTTGGAATATTCATCACGGTCAAACAAAGTGGTACAGAGCTGCATCTTTTGTCTCGTGTTCAGTTTAGTGTTTGTATGAGGTGTCTGAGATAAAACTTGTGTAAACCTAGGAACACGTGCAGTGTTTTCTAATTCCCTGCCTTCAAAAACAGCATGTTTGAAACAACAGTGTGAAACTGGAGTAACCCAAGTAGGTTTCTGGAAGTTTCCCCTCTCCTTCCTACAGTTCCAGAAAGTACCGTGGCAAAGGGCTCATAGACTATACCTACTCACCTCACTGACTGACCGTTCAAGGCGTCCCTCTATTTATGAGCATAATGAGTTTCCGGGAAATCGGCTCATAAGGTGAAGTTGTGTCATTTGAAGTCGGAAACGTATCTACTGCTGTGGTACGAACTTTGAAAATTCCCCCCACACTTGCTACTTGCTACTTATAAATGTGAAAAATCAGCTTTGTATTTGACTGTTCAGTAATTTCACTTGCATGGGGATTATAGGACTGGCAAGAATATCCCACTTCTGACACCAAAGTCACCACCCTAATGAGGGCAGCTTGTGCTGCGAGTGGAACCTCGGTGTTCCACACCAAGGCCTGTTGGGAAAGCATGTTAGTTAAGGACAGGCTGCCTTGTGGCTCCATTAGAAAAGTCTACACTGACACACTTGAACCTCAGAAAACTTACACTACTGTTAATTTTTTAATAATTCCGCACGTTTTCATTGCAAAGGTCATTTTGTGAAACTAATTAGCTGTGATCTCATCTTTTATTTCAGCAGACAGTCCCACACTTCTATTCTTAGACATATATTGAATTGCGTGTCTTAGTCAAACCTCCAGGGGTGGAAGGAACAAAAAAGAGGTCCTTCATTCAGCAGGGAAAGGGACTAATGTTCTTTTATCTGCAGGCATTAGCTGGTGCCATCCAACATATCAGGAGGAATTTAGCTTTAATTGTTTAGGTTTTCCATTTGCTGCGTAGAAGGTCACCGTCTAATTTATCGCTAAGCAACTGCGAAGCTGCGGAGACGGCGAGGCCGGGAGTGGTTCTGTAGGTCCACCAGTGTAGCTGTGATGCTGCTTCTTGCTCTTCTCTCTGCTGGAAAAGCTGAAGAACCAGCAGGAATGGTGTGGATCTTAGACGATGTCCTCGTCGTCTTATGACTTCGCACATCATTCTG
The DNA here is from genome assembly GCA_900497675.1 of Arapaima gigas. Classification (NCBI taxonomy): domain Eukaryota; kingdom Metazoa; phylum Chordata; class Actinopteri; order Osteoglossiformes; family Osteoglossidae; genus Arapaima; species Arapaima gigas. The sequence goes on from UFQX01000668.1 coordinate 252,275, forward strand.
TTTGTTTAAACCTGATCGGAAATATTTACGGAAAAAAGCAAAGAAAATTTAAAGCCTTTTTAAATTTGTTTAAAATGTAATCTTTATAAAAGAGATTTTACTGTTTTAATGTATAAACATTTCTAAAAGGCCAGCTGCACCTTAACTTGCCTTCCTTTGTCATGATGAATTTTAAGCTATTCGATTTTTGATGCTGTTAAAACCAGTCCAGTTGTAATGGAAATGGTTTAATTCACAAAAACAGCAGTCGAGTGTCAGTGTAAAATTCCACATTAGTGGATTAAAGTCAGAACACAGCTGGTTCTCGAGCTGAAAAAAAACAAGTGCATAATGGTTTGTCTAATCCTGTTGTCAGGTTTCAGCATCACAAATCATTACTTGCATGCATTTCGTCAGGTTTTGTAGGTGTAGCACTAGATACAAAGATGTATAGACCCAGGAGAGGAGAGTCAGCTGGACTCTGATGAAAACCAGCTTCCCTGCTGTTTACAGACAACTTTTCTCTGGAATAACAAACAGTGTCACTTCTGCCCACATTTCACCTTCGGTTTAGACTTCCTGACGGGTCCCTTTGGCTCAACAATCTCTTTGCAAAACTGCTCCTGAGCCGAGAATTCATCCTCACGCTCATTCTTCACAGGCTGCTGAGAGTCTGTCAAATGGTCCGTTCCACTGTGCTGGTGACACTTCTGCCACCCTCAGCATCCTGTCCCCACAGGCGGGGAAACTCGCCTGTAGCCAGTAAAGCAGCATGGAACGAAAGGCAAATATGGGCCTCAAAATTCATATGTGTGTCCTGCTAAACCTTATTTAGAAACAGAAAAAAGACGGAAGCATTTAAATGAGCCAAAAACAGCGGGGAACAGAAAGCGCTGCTCTATTGACAAGTGGAGGGTCTGTGAGGGAGAGAAACAAAGAGGGAGAATAATGTTAATGGATCATGTTGAAAGGAGATGAGAACACAAAGCCAGATCCCGTGAAAGAAACACTGACTGCGTGCGTGTATGTGTGTGTGCATGTGTGTGCGTGTGCGCACGTGTGTTTGCATGTGTGTGTGTGTACGTGTGTGTGCATGTGTGTGTGCGTGCGTGCGTGCGTGCGCGCGCGTGCGTGTGTGTGCATGCGTGTGTGTGCGCATGTGCATTCGATGCCAATTCTGCAGGAAAAAGGTGGGCTTTCAGTCCGCTGTCGCCGAGCAGGACCACGCTGGTCCCCGGCTGAAGGCCCAGCAGGAGGTCGTCTCCTGCAGAAAAGTCGCGCGACAGCAGCTGCAGCAAAGTGACACGAACGGTGCCACAAGCACAGACATGCAGACACTCAGCAACAGCCGTGGGGGGTCACAGGCAAAAGGCAATTAGTACCTGTCTATTTAGATCATCACTCGAGTGCGACCAGAGCCACCGGTCAAAACAATGGACAACAAATAAGAACAGAAAAATTGAAAATAATGCAAGTTTAATCATCTGCCCTCAGTGGAAATAACGTTAACTTCAACACCATGAAGTATTTTGTTTGATTTTCATGTCGAGCAGTGAGACGCTGCACCTCTTGATCAGTTTTGAGGAATTTATATCCCCATCAGCACCAAGAGCAAAACTAATAAAACACCTCCAGCTAAATTCTAAAGTGCAACAGTTGTACTGCAGGTTAAAACAGCAGCAGCAGATATGTTAAGCTGCATTTCTTTACTTGAGCAGCACGACAGAAACGAAGGTCCTGATTCGCGCTAATATGAAGGGCCTTTTTTTAAAAAACATGCATCTCCGATACGAGGGGAGGGAGAAATGACTGTGTTCTGGTGCAGCTCTTGTGGTTCCTCATCATGACCCCACTCAGTGTGAATGTTTGCTGGGGGGGAGGGGGGTTCTACACTCCGACACTCACGCTGCACCAGTCATGGAGGAGGAGGATTTGCGTGACAGGGGAATGTTCCCACGGTGACCGGAGCGGTCCAACCGCTCTCTCTGTGACCGTGAGGAATCGCCCTGTAGGATGACCCAGCAACAGTGATGGGTGGGGAGGAAAGATCGCCAGGGTCATCCAGACCACATCGCCCCCGGGGGCCTGTCCTCTGTCTCTGAGAGGTCACCTTCCTCTCCAGGAGGTCAGATCCCCGAGAAGCTTGTGTGAATAGTAACCTCCACAACAGCGGTCAAAACTTCAGTGAAACATGAAAATATGCTTTGTTTTTAGCAAATGGTGCTTTTAATATCACATACAGGACAGCAGTAATTTAAACGAAAACTTTATCTCAGAACATCAGTTACCCCAGTTCCTCTGTCAGTTTCACTGTGAAATGAATGCCTTCAGGGTTCATCTTTAATACAGTTTGTAATAAAAAGTGCTAATTTCTAACAGGGTTTTTTGCTAATGAAGGCAGTTAAGCAATTAACTTAATATTATTTCTAAATTTTAGAAATTATTTTCATACAAGATAACCATCAGTGCAGAGAGAGTAAAATATTCAGTTGAGAGGTATAAAAGTTTACTAGCAATTCAAAGTTTCTGAAGTTTAATCTGATGATTAACCAGCTTTGTCAGTTTATTTTGGGAAATTAAGGTCACCTGGAATAAAAATTCAGCGAGTGGCTCTGGTGCCTCACAGCTCCTGGACTGTGGGTTTAAATCCACTTCATTCTGAGAGGAGTTTGCAGGTTTTGCCCCAGTCCATCTGAGACAGACAGCCTGGTGTATGTTGACCTTCAGAACCCTGCACTAGATACGTGACCATTGGTTATGATGGTTGTTTTGCTGTTATTTTGAAGTTTATGTATAAAGTTGCTTATAAACCCTGTTTTTGACATTATTTTGCAGATTATGCCTCTGAGCCCAAATTGCTGAAAACTGACATGAAGCTGTGGAGGCTCCTCTTGAAGGGAGGAGTTTCTCGTCTGGCTGCTCTGAACTTGCTCTGTTGAGCTGTGAGTATTTGACAGCATGTGATGGAGTGGCAGTTCTGTCCTGCAATAGCAGCCTGTGTGGGACCCAAACTGTGGCGGAGGGATGACCCACCCCCCCCACCACTTCCCATCTCCAGAAAAATGAGAAAAAAATGGAAAAACACTCATTGCTGTGAATTCCTTTGATGTGCACATTTCTGAGGGTCTTTGTAAATCTGCAGCAGTAACTGTTTGCTCTATGTTGCTCTGAATTTCCCAGCTGTGCAACACGACCATCTGCGGTTCATATTGAGTGACAAACTCCTGCCTTTGTCCAGGGATGCTGGCTATACCACAGCAACGGGATTTGTGTAAAATGAGCCACTCTGCACATAAATATAGATTATATGAACACAGAGGGACAGTTGGGGACACCTTCCTTGCTCTTGTCCCTCAGTGTGACCCAGTGATGAAGGTTGCTGCTCATTGTTATTACTCAGTTGGCTGATGCTCTTCTCCAAAGTGACCAAGTGTTTAACCTGCTGATAATTTAGGTTAAGTGCTGTGATCAAGGGTCTTGCAGTAGAATGTTGGCTGAACCACAACGTTCCCCTGCTGCTGTGCTTTATAAGATCAAGGTGTGTGTGTGTGTGTGTGTGTGTGGGTGGCATTGACCAGCTCCTCCTGCTCAGGATCCACATTCCCAGCAAAGTTGCTGTGCTGCCCTGCAGGACCCTCATGGAGATACTGGAGGCTTAATAGTGCATAGTTGCCGGAGGTCTTCTGCTCACCAGGCGAACCCGATGCTGGAATGTGGAATTGTAACCAGATGGCGACAGCCTTGTGAAAGGGCTGTAAGTTTTGCTGAGTTTGACTTGCTGTGGGCTGATGTTGCTCATATGGCCCCCACTGCTTTCCCAACAGCCCAGCAATTTCATTGCTTACAGCTGTAACTTCTCTCATTCATCAAGATCTCCAACCTGGGAATTTCAGCTATATGATGTTAATACTGTACATGTGAATATAGTCCTATCAGAGGGTTTCCTCACCACAATGACCCACCATTTACTTTTGTCCAAAAGCGCACAAAACAAGTTCTATACTTTTCTGCATGCTTGCGTTCACGGTAGACTGAGATTTTTAGAGCGTCTAGTGCCCCCTGGTGGCACCACAGTAGCGGTACAGGGAGCAAAATGTGCCTAACGGACTGAACGGTGCTTAAATTAGTGGGTTAAACTTTCTTCTGGTTTCTTCAGGTCCTAAAAAGGAGGGAATAACTTGAGATGCTGAACAGAGCAGACACTGGAAAATCTGACCTTAGAGAACTGCAATTCAGCTGACAGCATCTATCTTGAGATATGTGCTCTGAATATAATAAACATGGTTTGTGGAAAACCAGCAAAGGCTGACAGATTATCTAGCCTCTGGAGGGCTGTTAAATGTTTAAAACAATGTATTGCACATGACAAACAGTTTGCTTTATAAACTGCAGTGAAATATATGCAGGAAAGGAAGCATTTATCAGGGTTACGTTTGATGGGAAGTGTATGGGATCCTTCACCATAGTGCAGGTTCAGTGTCAGGTGACTAAAGTAAGGTGTGGATGGACTGGGGTGCCTTTCTGGCCCTGGGGCAGCAGCAGCCTATATACTGCTGCTGTGGGTTGCAAGTTGACCAGCAAGATGTGAAAGATTCTACAAGCCCAGGGTCACATTTGCTACCTTCTGGTCACCAAAGACCCTTCTGCCAAACTGCACTTGAGTGTTCAGGCCGGAAATGACACGCTGCGGCCAAAGGACTTTGCTCACGCAAGTAGATCATTTCACCGCAGAAGCACGAAATCTGAGCCTTTTTAAAAAAACAGTACATCTGTGGCACAGCCGGCACAGCCAGCACTTCTCTCGTCTCCATTTACTCGGGTTCTTTTGTGTACTGGCAGTATAATGTATAATTTAACCTGTTTGAGAACCAACAATTTTCAGAATAAATCTGTGGTGTTAACTTCTAAATGAACAGGCAGATGCTCTTTACCACGTCCCACTATTGATGCTCTCACACCGAAAAGTTTAATTTCAGACACGTAAAAACTGCTGATTTCATAACTTTATTTACAAACATTACTGAACAAAAGACAATGTGCAACAAGAGTAAACATTCATGCTTTAAATAAAATTTAAATGCAAATGCGCTGCTGCAATGTCAACCTGCACCCTCGTGTAGAAAAGGCAAATTTAAAAAAAAAAAAAAAAAAAAAAAAAAAAGAGAACAACCCCAGTGGGCAGAGGACCCCAAACAGGAAAGAAGCGTTAAAATGTTTCAGCGACTTGAACATGAACAGTTCAACTGCACAATTACAGGAACTTCTTAGCAATACAACATGGAACTTTTATATTGTTTCTAATAAACCATCCATTGCATACAGGTTCATGCATGTCCCTCATTCTGTACAGGGGAAATAGCAACATTAATAAAGACTGACACCCCCCCCCCCCACCACCACCATACAAACAAAACACTGAAGTTCATTGTACATTTAATGTTCATTGAATCATTACGTATAATATCCTCAGTCACGGAGGGTGAAGACCTGGTGGAAACGGTTGCAGTTTTTAATCCTCTCAATTGGCCTCTTCCTCAATCTGCTGCAACATCAGGTCACATGGAGGTGGGCTGAGTGGCTGAGAGAAGAAAAACACGGTTAAAACAAGGTAGCCGAGATCCAGCAAAGAACTGGAACAGATCTGCAGCATCCAAACATTCCCTTTATGGATGGATTTTCAGAAAAATCACATTTGGATAAAGAATGATGATGTACAGTATTACAGTACAGTGTTACTTTTCAAATAACAGAGTTTAACATTTGAGAATTTCACTTGCAACTAAAAGACTAAAAACAGACGCCTTTGTAAACCACTCAGTAAGATGAAAGGTTGTGAATTTATTACAGCAACATTTAGAAAAAGCACAATTTTTACTACATGTCGGAAAAGTGCGTTTGCTCACTTTTGATTCGGATGTAGCAGGAGTTGCAGTAAAGCTGCTTGTTTCGGATCCGGACCTCGGCTCCCGACTCGGAACCCCTGAGGTCTGACTTGCAGCGGTTGCACTGAAAGGACAAGGGGGAGGAAGCATGACACATTGAGCAACAGTCCACCCACAGCGTCTGCTGCACCCACAGCCAAGCCAGCATAGGTCCCCAGAAGCCAGCAGGGGGCAAAGAGGGCCACCACAAGGCAGAGCGCCACCAAGAGGCTAGCGTGAGAGGAGAGCAACAGCTGCCGCCCTGTGGTCCACAGCCAGGTGGGCCAAGCGGCGCCCATGCGGACAGTGCAGTGGACACAGATCATTGTGGCGAACAACATGGGGCTGTGAAGCTGCCCCTAGTGGACGGCCAGACCACAAGCAGCTCCTGAAGACCAAGGAAACCAGGTGCTAACCTACAAGCTGACAAACAGCACTCAGGGTGCCCGAGTCGTCGTCCTTCACTGGAAAGTGTCCTGAGATGCAGCTCTAGACGGGTAAATTAGCACCTTCTGTGTGGTGAATTACGCTGTCAGTCAAGTGCTGTGCACAGTACCTGGTTCCTCTCACTGCGCTAGGAAGACTGCTAAGTAGAGGCACTTGGTCAGTGTCGGGGAGCTGCTTGGTTTCTGGCCATGATGCAGAGATTAGGTTAGTGGTAACATGGGGGGGGGTTAGCTGGATTACTGCAGACAGGCTGTAGCGGGTCTTCTCAAAGGGGGGGGACAGGGAGCGACGGAGCCTCATCCATGGGGGGCAGATCCTCCCCGTTTCTCACCTTGAAACAACTCAAATGATAACAAAGGCCCAGGGATTCGATGATCATGGCGGCTCCCTTTCCCAGCGGGAGGTCGCAGAGCGTGCACGTTTTCCTCCCGCTCACTGACCTGGGTCACACATCAGACACGCCGTGACAGGAGGACCAGACCCCCCACACGCCAACCCATACCCACCCTTGCTGTGGGAAAAGGTGCAGGACTCTGAGGGGTCCTTTGCCGAGACCGACTCGGGGAAACAGTCAGACGTCATGAATAAGAGAGGAAAACGGTTGTGAAAAAGCTCACGGGAAACTTGTTAACATGTTAACTTGCGGAGAGGCTGATGAGAAGCTGGTGATGTTTCTGAGCCTGGAACTCAAGGTGAGGGTAGGACGAAGCCCAGGGTGCGGAAGGAGTGTCTTACCTGCTGCGCTGCTGTGAGGGAGGGTGGGATTCGCCAGGGGGTCCCGAGGGGGTTGGGGAACTGGAGGCCGACTGGGACCAGGGACCCTGCCTCAGGGAGGCTGTGGAGAGGGAGGCGGGCAGGGTGGAAGCCCCGGAACGCATGGGGCCCAGCGAGGAGGCTGAAGCCGATGTGGACATCGCAGACTGTGCCCGGCTATAACTCGGGGCTGAGGAGGCAGAGACCGATGACCAGGACAAAGGCCTCCAGGGACGGGCGGAATCCAGGTTGTCCAGCGACTCCCCTCTGGCAGCAGAACAAAGTAGATCAATTATATTCAAGCAGCACTTCAGCCAATCCTCATATTACCATCATCACTTGATTGCAGTTAATCTGATTTGTGAGCACAAATCAATCCCATGTCTGCTGTGCTGAGACGCATTGGCGACTAATCTGGAGCAAGTAGAGGAAATGAGCTGCAGAACGACAGCTTCCAGAGGCCAGACGGAACAGAGAGCTGGTAGGAGGTCTGAGTCTCAGTCACCGGTAAAGGACCAGCCATCAACGTTACCAGTTTGTACCGGAGTAGAGTCTTAGTCATCAATTCCTAACCAGAAGCCAACTGTCCTCAGCCACTGTCTACAAACTGGGGATTAGACCTCAGGCTCAGCCGCTGACCTGCGGATGTACCCCCCGGGGTTGACGGGCTCCTTGTTGACCCCGCTGGTGCTGCGCTGGCGGATCCAGCTGCTGTCTGTGAGGAGCTGCGTCTTTTTCTTCATTTCCTGCAGAATCTGCTGGCGCTCCAGCTCGGCCTGGGACATCGGGGAGCTCCTCTTCCTCTGCAAGTCCCTGCTCCAGGTTCCCTCGCTGTTGCTGCTGCCTGGGGGGCCGTCAGGAGGGAGGAGTGAGGGGGGGGCACTTCCTGCTTCACCCTCTGACAGGCATGGGAAAGCACTCATATTCTCACAAGTCTAATCAGGTGAGAACTTAATAATTTTGCCTTAAATTAGACCACTGAACTTCTGACTGCTACTGCAGATACTGATGCAAATATTATGCTAAAAATCAGATCATCTCCGTTGATCGGTGGTTAATTAAGACAAACTGGCAGGTCACTGACTTATGACTGAACTGTTCAAATTATTGGCTCAGGTCAACAGCGTACGATACACAGCTGGTGACATCTGGGCTCTCAAGCCTCGATTTCCCCTGGCGCTGCCCCTCAAGGTGCCATGCTGGCCTCTGGCAGCCAGTACAGCTGGGCACTACTCTGCACAGCACCCTCTCCAAGTTGACACCAGAACCAGTTTAGGTTCCTCTGTGGCGAATAGGTAAACTATGAAAAGCTGCTCATTAACCAAGAGCAGATGTTAGTCTTTTTTAAAAACAACCTCAACCCCACATGCATTAATTTGGCACCTGAAGCCACTGCCGTGTTCATTTGCATAAGTGTCATTTCACCCTTTTGAACCTGTTTGAACAACTGTACCTCTTTTAGCTGATTTGTCCACATCATCCAGCTCTGGAGTGGACTTTGACTTTTCTCTGAAAGACAGAAAGCCTGTCAGAAGAGCTCATGTTCACACGCGAACAGCAGTGAAGTCCTCAAACATGCACAATGGGATATAAACGCCAATCACTGGCGAAATGGATTGTTTTTACCCGGAGGGTCACTTCCCCATTAGTAGGAGGAGGGGAAAAGGCGGCAGTGGGAAGCAGGGCTGCTGTGTTGGTGGAAAACAAGAGCTGTCGCGAGACTGACAAGCGTTTCGTTAACAGTCCTACTGACCTGTCGCACACAGACACCTTGGCAGGAGCTTCAGCAAACCTGCAGTGAGGCCGTGGTCAGGCACAGCAGCAGAAAGCAAGGCACAGAAAACCAGAGCTTCAGAGTGTGGAGAATAAATCAGCAGGAGGGCAGCCAAGCTGATACTCATAGAGGACCGTCCAGAGACTCTGATGAAGCAGTTGGGATAAAGCATGTCCTTCACAGGACAATTAGGGAATTCGTGCATATGTTCCCCGCATGATGGGATTGACTCCTGGATCTGCATTAGTATTAATGGTACTGTGGCTCTCACCGGTACTGCTGCTCCTGAAGCCTCTGAATCTCCGTGTGCTGCTCTTCTTCAGCCCCCTGGGACCGTCTCCTCTCCTCTTCAGCATCCTCCTCCTCCTCCTGCCTCAGATTCCACTCCTCCTGGTGGTGCTGCTCCTCCTCCTGCCTCTCTCTCTGCTGCTCCTGCTGGTCCTTCTCTGAGGAAGGTGGACCAGGTTGGCTCGGAGGGACCGGGGCCAGGCCCAGGGCGATGCTGCTCCTGCTCTCCAGCTGCAAGGGGGGGGGAAGAAAAAAAAAAAAAAAAAAATAAAAAAAAGTTAAAAATGTTATGGATTTTTTTTTTTTTTTTTTAACCATTGCCACAGAGCTTTTTACATAACCTCACCCATAAATAACCTGAGGGACGTGTGTATTAAGTTTTTACTGACTGTGAAGAAAGTGTCCAGAAGCTGATAAAAACTTACGTGATAAATCAACAATCAGGATGTCATTTTCAATTTCCCAGTACATGACACCCTCCACACAGAACATCTCGTTTTTATACTTAAAAAATTTGGTTTAAGTTTTGACTGCTCCATACAATGTTTTCTAGCCTAACCATGTAAATATCCCCATTTACATCTAAAGGCTTAATAAAATGATTTCTAGCTGAAGTGTGTAATTATAAACTTCCCGTCTGTCATGTACTGTTATTTTGAAATGCGAGTTGATTGTCTGCCCCTTACTGTCCGTGCTGGGTCTGCAGTAATGTCTAACCTATCTCTGCCCGAGTCCATAACATGCCATGTATTACACCTGGTTTCCAACACCTGTGGTACCATCCAAACTGTGAGCTGGAAATGCTGACTAGGCCGCCAACCGTGAGTGAAGGGGATCTGCTGTGACTTTGTTCTCTGTGAGGGCCTTTGCCGCCTTATTGCATGCTCCTCCCCTCTTGCTACTTCATGTTTGTGAATATGAGTGATGAAGGTTTGTTTAGTCACATACAGCTGTTTTACACAGTTTTAATGAGTATTTGTTGAATCTGGCTGGGTTGTTTCAGGGGGTTGAAATGGCTTGTAAATATACTCCTCATTTACTTTTTTCCATTTTAACTCCAATATTCAGTAAAGGACTCAAAGTCAATAGAGGTTTGACTGTATAGACAGCTGTCGATTTTAATATAGTTTCACATTAACCAAGTAACACATGCTACAGTCCAATGGTCCTCCGTTCTGCTGGCTGCACCCTACTTCACACCCTCTGCCTCTGGAAGGAGCTCTGAACCATGGCAACCATGAACTGGACAAGGGGTTGTATATAACAGCTGTTGGAAAGTGTAACAGTTTTTATATTTATTATAGTTTACTGTTATTAAGCAGAGGGGCGTCTGTCATGTATCCACGATGGCAGGCTTACCTCCTTGTATCGGCCGTCTTCCCTCTGGGCCTCCTGCTGCGCACGTCTCCACTCCTCCTCCAGTTTCTCCTGGTCACGCTTGTACTTCTCCTGCGCAGACAGAGGCACATGCTGGGGAGGGGCTCGTGTGCATGGGGAGCAATAGGAAGAGTCCATCCCTGACAGCACCAGAGGTTGTTGAAGTACAAGGTGTCACGCCATGGACAGATTTCGCCACTTTTCACTGCGAGTTGCTGAGGAACATCTCATGTCCCACGCTAGGCTTGAAAGTTCACTGCAACTTTAATCTTGTCACACTGACCATCCAAGCAAGAATCACATACCATAACTGTAACCTGGGAAGACGAGATGCATGAGGGGAAATATGAAGGCGTATCAAGTTGCCGACCTGCAGGAGGCGCTCTTGTTCCTTCTGCCACTTCTCCTGCCGCCTGCGCTCTTCCTCAGGGTCCCAGGACCAGCGGTTGGAGGTGGTGCTGAGGGAGGGGACCTGCAGCTGGGGGAGGACCATGATGCTCCAGTCCCAGCACAGATGCACTCCAGCTACCTTCAGCACTCAGTACATCATCATCACCTTCTCACTGACGACTAAGACATTATCTAACTTGTTTAGGCGATCAGTTAGAAGTTAAAGGTGATAAATCTAAAAGAGTTAAAGTGTTGGTTTTTTCAGTCTGAAAAATTCTCTATTATACAATGTGGCAATAAATCTTGAGCTACTGCTAACACGAGGACACAACTTACATCCGATATCGCCGAATCGGAGCCACCTGCCAAGAGGGAAAGAGAGGAGCTGTCATGCTGCTGCCTATCTGGAAGCTTCTTCTCAAGTCTAGTTCATGCAATCTCACTTTTACGTATGTGGATAAAATGAGCATCTCAGCACAAAACAGTCAAAACCTTGTTTTCACTCAACAGGGTGGAGCAGATTTGGCAGAAAGCTGTTGACATACAGAAATACAGGGACATGCAAGGTGTGCATATGAAACCAGCTAAGGGGAGAAGATCCCATGTTGGCAGGAGCACAGACATGGAGGAGAGCTGCTGTTAGCAGGTGCTGCGGGACCACAGTCACAACAGGCACAGCATGCAGGAGAAATGAGGTCTGAACATAAAAAAGAGCAATATGGACCCAGTCAAGGTGGCTGAAGGAGTTATTCTCTGAGCCAAGGGAAAAAAACTCTAAACACTAGCTCATATATTATATATAAAAATCAATAAGGTAGCTGGCATGGTGTTGAAATATGTCACCCAGCAACAGATAATTCTAACTATTTGTATTGAAAATGGAGAGCAGAGGGTCACAATCAACAGCCACTCGGGGGGGCCGAGTCTCCCATAAGCCGACCGACATCAGAACACACTGGAACCCTGGAAGTCTCGGTACAAACCCTTCATTATGTTGCTGTCATTAACGCATCCAGCAATTTTGCACAAGACGACTAAAAATGCTGGTTTTTAACTCTATTCATCACACGATTTGTATTTTTTCCTGGCTTTCCAACCCTCAAGATGAGGGCTGCGGCCACTTCGCCCCCTGCTGCCTCACTGTGTGTCTCTAACCTGTGCTGGTGTGTAAACGCCCAGCCATCTGCTGGCTACCTGTTGTTGGGCATCACTGTCACTGGCCAGGCTGCTGTATGTAATAAACCAGCTGTGCACAGAATATCCCCAAGTAGCTGTAATATAACAATACGTGCAGCCATGTTTTTTCTGCTTTGCACACATTCCCCACATAGTGGGTGCAGCTACTTTTCAGTGGGATTCGATGTGTGTAGAAATGCCAGAGAAAACTTTAGTGGTCCTGGAGCGAACGTGTAGAAAACATGCTGCAGGAGGGGGGCACGGCACACGTCATGTTATTTACCACAGAGGTAGACGAGCGAACTGAACGCAAACGCTGAGGAGCCTGAAGAGAGAGTAAAGGGCGTTTCAGAGTTTGCTTAGATGAGAGGATGCAGAGATGAAGGTGCCAGTCGCAGCGCGGACGGTAAAAGCTATCCAGCCAAAAGCGAGCTGCTGGCGCCAAGCAGTTAAAGGCCTGCAGGAACCATGCCACAGTTACTCTTTTACCTTTGTGCTCAAAAAACTCGGACCTCCTTTTTAAGTTTCTCACAGAAATGGGTTCATGCTCTACATGGAGACAGAAGAAGTGCAGAGCATGAGAGGGGCCACTTTGAAGATGCACCGTCGACCCTGAAAACGTGTATAGCACTGATACCAACAATGTTCAGAAGCTGCTGCTGAGCAGGTCATTAAACAGTAGGTGAATAAAAATCCACAACACAGCTTGCTGACCTTAAACTAAAAACTGAACACAGAAATTATCAAGAAGTAAATGAACAGTAAATCCACTATCATTTCTCACATTGATCTATGCGGCAAAGCAGACATGGGGACATTTACCTTTGTTTCTCATTGTCACCATTTCATCACAGAAACTGCCGTTTATTCCTTTAGATGGGAGATCCTGCAAACACCAACCAGCCGTGTTCATTCACTGCCTTCACTGGTCAGGACACGTTAAAGTTGTCGTGTCCTTCAGTTACGCGATTAACTCGTTTGTCTTTCAGTTATCAGCACTAAGTAACATTTTAAATTAACCGCAATTCAATTTCTTTATTTCTTAAAGTCATGAGAAAGTCTGTTGCACGTCACCACCAGATGTGACTTTTTCTTCCTCAACTGTAGTCATTTGAAAGTATATCTATATACTGAAGGGTAGAAGGTGAAGTTACAATATTTCACAGAAGCAAAATGGTTCCAGAAAATTCCAACATTTCACAGTTATTTTCAATACTCACAGAAATCAGGCATTAACTTTTAAAGCTTTTCCAAGATGCTAACAAATAAGTACTTTTGATCTCAGATATATAGGAAACTTTCAACCTAACCTGTAATATTACAGGATGGACTAAGAACTGAACATTCTAAAATATTCAAGTTTATCTAACAGTTTAACAAAAAAAATCCATAACTGCACTGTCACCATGTGATGAATCGGTAACACTTACGCCGACCGGCCGACTGCCAAGCTCCGCTGTCTTGGTGGTGGCTTCCACAGATGAGCTGGATGGTGTCTCCCAGCTGGGGGTGACTTGCTTTTCAGGGGCACCTATAAGTGTTGGATCCACACTGGTCAGACTGATGGTTTTCTGGCTTTTACACAGCAGGGAAGGGGTTTCTCTCTCCCAGGCTGAGATGTAGGCCAGTGTGGGGAGGGGCACAGAAGCATCGGTTTGATATATGGCTTTTTGTGGCCGAGAGCAACAACGCCAGCAGGCAATGCTGCCAGGTGTGTTTTACCCCCCCCACAGCATTTGCAGAAGAGCAGACAGAGCGACAGACAGACCACCTTCCTAACACCAGAAAGAAGGCTTCCAGCAGCATTACCCAGATTGAAGCTGGTGAGGGCAACTGTGAGCTTGTTGGCAGTGAAGCATAGACTGCTGAGAGGGGGACAGGCTGGTTACACTACAGACCACACAATGGATGTAAGATACATCAAAGGCTAAAAGATGAATAGAGCAACAGCTGGAAACGGTCAAGATGGAGGCTTACAAACTCAAAACATGAGCGTGAGGATGTGGGCCACCAAAATCGCAGACTTCAATAGTGCAAAGAGGCAAAAACCACCAACTACATTCAGGTTGTCACCTGTAGCCACTGGCCTTACAGTTCATTAGCTACAGGCTAACAAAATGTACTCTCTCTGTGTGTGTGTGTGTGTGTGTGTGTGTGTGTGTGTGTGTGTGTGTTACAGTTCTGCGGGTGTGCTAGAGGTAAAAGGCTTTAGCTTCAAACTGGTGGTTCAGTTTGATGTTCAGTTCATGACCAAGCTTTACACATATAGTAGAATAGCCCTGCCACCAACTGGGTTGTTCATTCAGGCTGTTGAGTGACCGCGTTCAATGGATGGTCCAGATTTATTAATCACTTCATGACTGGCTTTGGCCCTTGGCTGTTGACCTCTGCAGTTCTGGTTGATTTCTGTTGCTATGCACCTGGGATCAGTTTCAAAGTTTAAACATTTTAGAGCTGATAATTATTCCCAAGCCAACAGAACAGCATTTGAATTGAACTGAAATGAAAATCAGTTACCCTACAGTTACACAAATTATACAAATTAGGCCAGATGCAGAGATGCCTTTCATCCACAAGTTAAGGATGCCTCTTTCCTGCAGGCAGCTGCCTTGTCCCAGCTCCCTTTCATCGTTGCCAGTGTTGCGAGAGGCAGGAACTGCAGCTCCAAAGTAGGGCTTACCACTGTTCCCATGGCGACGCACGTCCATCACCAAGCTGCCCTGTTGCAGCGCCGCTTCCAGGCTGCCCTTCCACTCGTCGTAGCTCATGTCAGATACTTGGCGGCCACCGACGGCCAGGACCAGGTCACCCACCTGCAGGCTGCACAGCTCAGCAGGGCTCCCTGTGAGGGACACAGGGTGGAGAAAGAGGCGACATGGTGAATGGTGGCCACAGGGCAGCGCAGGGCAGGGTACATGGCTCTGATGAAGTGTAAACCTGCTTCCTGCCTTCATCCCAGTTGCATTAAACACGGGATTAAAGCATCACCCAAAGCTTCAGTCAGAAAAGCAGCCTATAAAAAAGGAAGGAAGGAAGGAAGGAAGGGAGGGAGGGAGGGATGAAGGGATGGACAGACACCTCAGTGTGACGAGTCATGCCAGTTCTCTAAGATGCGGGTATTTCCTAGCGATTGTGCTCACCAGACGTGACCCAGAAAGGATGTGTCCTATATAAGCCTGGCATCTGTAGTGGAAATCATCCCGCGACCAGTTGGCAACCTCAACCCTGCGCAGCTTGTGATTCCTTCCAACCCTTCTCACCCGTTTCATGCTCTACAGCTCTATGTGGCCGGGCAGAAACGAAAGCAGGAGGAGTAAAATGTTATCCACGTTTTATGTACAGCAGCCAGTATAGGTAGGAGGTAGATCAGCCACCTTCCTGCAGGGTGAAGGGCACCTCAGCACCTCCCAATGAATCATTCATGGGCGTCTCACAGAGCAGGAGCATCTGCTACCTTCTGCTCACAGCAGCACACTGCTGCCACACCACAGGGCCATCAGTCCCCCATTCACAAGCCGTACCTCACCTCTAACTTGACTGGAGTAAAGTTGGCGATTTACCCCAAACAAAAAAGTGGCACACTGTGCATCCCAGTTTTAAACAAGCGAACCAAACATCACTTTTGTTCAGATGGACTGGCCAAACAGAAAGACCCGCAAAAACTTCCTCAACACTGCTGTCAATTAGGTTTTCCAGAGTCAGTGGGGGTCCGCTGAGCAGTGACGGAGATCCAGAGCACCGCATTTTACCTGGCTGGATCGATGTGACGTGGGCCCCGGTCGAGTCCCAGCTGGTCTGGAAGCCAAAGTCACGGCTGCTGCTGGGCTTCTGGTTCAGACTGATCCTCATGTCGCTGTAATAATGCTGAAAGGTAGAAAGTGACACTCAGGTGTACAGATCTAGTGTCGCCCGTGTCCACGGAAACCCGACCGCCCTCCCCCCAGCAGGCTGTGGTGTCTGGCGACGTGAACCTGCAGCAACAGGGAATCCATGCAATGCCCACCAGGTCTATCAGGATGCCTGTTACAGGCAATGTGCTTTGTGTGAGGCACAAATGCAGGCAAAATACCTCCTCAGGTGGTTGGTGTGACGTCTATTAGAATAAACTTTTTTGGCATTGTGACTTGCAGTTGCACTGAGTTTCAATGTGAGATTACACAGCTGCCATCAGTCACCTGTCACTAAAGGCAGCACTGGACATGGGTGCCAGACCTGGTTGCTCTGATGTAGAAGGTGATACTATGGTTAGAGCGTCGCTTTGCTCTCAGAAGGACATGGGGTTCAAATCCCTATTTCCAGTGCATTACACTGAATTGAGACAGTAGAAAAATCCCGCTGTATAAATAGGTGCACAAAGCTCAGGCAGTAGGTCACTTTGGGGAAAAGTGTTAAATAAATGTATCCATGAGAAGCAGAAGTAGAGCCTTGTGATGCAGTGCAGTGGTTTTCCAGTGTAGGTTGGATTGAGTGAGGCAAACTTGCCTGTGAGCCTCCTTCGGCAGTGGTGGCGGGCTGGGACACCGGTGTGGGCTGATGAACTTCCTCGTTGGTTCCCAGGCAACCAGGTGATGAGTCAAGCTGTTCCTCCTCTTCATCCTCATTGCTGCTCTGTGCCGAGCTGGATAGGGAACGCGCCTCGTCCTCCGAAGTCAAGAACTGGCTGTAGCGGCTGGGCACAGAGGACCTTTGGGGTCCCTCTGCCTCGCCGTTCAAACGCTTGTGCGAGTCATCCATCTGCGGATCAACAACACAGTGTGGGTCCAATAAACAAACCTGGACTTTGAAAAGGAGAAACACATTTGGTCACTTACGCAAGAACTTTAGTTGCTACTTCATGAATTAAACACAGTGCAATAAACACTTACGATTCAAACCCCATGAAGCAGAGTTCACTGGATTTGCACAATTAAATTCAAAAAACGGGGACGTCCCTCCACACACTGCAGCCATGTTGCTCCTATAGAGCTTAAAGCCCTTTCATTATTCATACCAACTGCAAAGTGATCAGGTAGCAACAGGTAACACAAGGCCCCCTGTGGGGAGTGTCTCATTCCTGTCCTCCTGCCCCCTGCAGAGCAGAGCGAGGACTGTCACAAGGAGAAAGTTGCAGTGTGACTCACTACAAAGGTCCGCGGCAAGGAGGAGATCCGAGTGGACTGTGTCCCGAAAGGCCTGGGTGTCACCACAGAGGTGAGGCATGAGCCGTCTGACCGCCGGTAGCTTCTGGGGAGGGACACGGAAACCCGAGGGACCCCCAGCTTGGCCTCCATGGAATGGTGGGCATACGGTGGGCTGGGGCTCTGTTCTGCCAGCTGCCTTTCGGGGGCCTGGTGCGATAAGCTGGCCGAGATCTCGGCAGACCAACTGTGGCGCTGAGAGTCGGTGCTGTGGCAGGTGCTGTTCTGGCCCGAGAATGGTGGTGTGGACACTGAGGGGGTGGGACTATTGGACAACAGGGCAGGGCCAATGGTCACAGAGGCGGGGCCGTCAGAGGAAGGGCTATCGGATGGTGGGGCAGCAGAGCCAAAGAACCTTTGGGTAGGACCATCGGATTGAGGGGTAGTGACATCAGAGCGCTGGGTGGTCGTGGTATTGACTACATAGTTGAGCTGCAGCTTTCCCAGGGGCTTGAGCTCAGAGGAGGGTTCCTGGATGGAGGAGGCCAGAATGCCACCCTGGCTGTTGGATACAGATTGTTTTCCACTGTCCCTGTAGAGCAACACACAGAGGGGCCACAGGGGGTAGTGGGAGCTGCTCTCAGATTACACTCTTACTCCACCCCAGAGGACAAAACCAAACACACTGTCATTGCCTGCAGAATAAAGGACTTAATCCCCACAGAACACACATTTCTGCCGAAGTGAACAGACCACAATAGAAAAACTAGTTGCCTTCTACGATTATGAAGAACAAATATGCCCTATTCAAATGAGTCCCATTTACATATGCTAATCTGAACACTGTACTGTTGCCCATCAATGCAAACTCCCTAAATAACAAAGGCGTCTATCAGCAATGATAACAGCTGTGGGTTTAAGCTGCACACTTGGCAGCTTGAACACAGTCTAAGAACATGCTGTATGATGTTCAGCTGCCGCAGGTGTGTATTTGTTAACTGCATGTGGGCCCCCCCCGCTGGACAGGTCTAAATTTGGCCCTAATAACAGGCTGCTGTGAAGAGGCCCGATCCGTACCTCTCATCCTGCGTCTCCGCAAAGGTCCTGGATCTCCTGGAACTGATCCCGCTGGCAATTAGCTCCATCTGCTCTCGTTCCTCCTTCTTCTTCACAATGTCCGAGTTGATGCTCCGCCGCCGGTTCTTCCACCTGGTCAGGTCCTGGGCAGACGGGGAGATGGTATAAACCTTCAGCCTTCAGTTTAGCAACAGAGAAGGGGACTCAGGGAGAGAAGAGCCTGAAGGGCGGTGCTGACGCGTTCAGGTGTCCTACTTGCACGCGGTTGACTCCTCCCGCCCCTTGTCCCACGTGCATCAAGCCATTATCCTGACCTACATGTAGCACTACGACAGAGAGCCCAGAGACTCGGAGCCCAGCTCCACACTCCTGCACAACTGGCAAGGGCATGATAAAACCCGTACCACAATAAACCATGTTTCGTCTACAGGGAAGTTACAGGTTTGTAAGTATGAGCAGGTTATAACAGCACCTCCTTCTAAGAGAACTTTAAGTGCAGATGGTCTTAGTCTGCTGGTGAGGGAGAAAATTTAACTCTGATCCTGGCCCCAAAGATCTGCTCTTTGTGGCAGAAGACCCACAAACATTGGGGACATCAGCTTCTAACACCACTTTGTTTTCATCAGTGTCAGATAAGTTGAAAATGTTTGAGGAAATCTGTGTTCACTGCCCAGGCTTGCAGCTACATGAATTGGGCCTATAAATGGCGCTGGTGTGTTTGTTGCTGCCCCTCCTCCCCGGCGGGCGGTGTACTCACATCCTGCCACTTGTCTTCGCACTCTTTCACCTGCACGCGGATCCTCTGCAGGTCCTCGTAGCGCACCTGCCGCAGGACGGGCGACTCCAGGATGTCCACTGACTTACTCCTGTCCATGCAATTAAAATGAGATGTGAAAGTCGTGCCTCCGCTCCCTTCCAGGAGAATGGAAACCACATCATGTTCCAACCACAAACTATTTAAGCAATTTCTCTATCTGTGTAATTTCCTTAAGGGAAACTGCTAATGAACAAACAAGTGCTTTAAATCTGACTGCTCCAGACCTGCAGAAAACCTCCTGCACGCATTACTTCTCTCTTGGAGGTTACTAACACAGTTCACCACCGTTACTCATCTGAGCTTCTCAACATCTGCTTCACATCTCCTGGATGTGGATCTCATCTCGGCAATTAATACATTCCTGATGTGACAGAATAGTAAATAATGTGTCAATTGGTGCATTTTTGCAAGTTCTTTTATTTCTGCCCCTGGAGTAAATCATTATGCTACAAAACTTTTTTCTCCCAAAATTCAAACAGCATTTTGGATTATTATGCATAAAACACACTGCTCTTTGTTTATTTGCCCATATTAAAGGTATAACTGATCTAGTCTGTATTACACTGCGCAGTTTAAGCTCCATTTATGCAATTCGTTATTAATGACCAGTTGTGGGCCGTCTCACGAAGCTCCATTTGCCAACCAGTCCAGGACCACAAATCTGTTTTACATACAATTTAAACATCTATATTCGGTTTTCAGCAAATATTTTTCTGACTTATGTGAAACTTAACACAGCAAGTTTATTTGGCTTTGCTGTTTTTAAAAAATAAAAATTCAGTAACCTGCAGACTGTTTTTGGAAACTGTGACTTTATAGTTTTTGGTTCACCATCAACCCCCGGCAAAAAGATCTCTTGGGAAGTTAAACTGTCAGTTAAGCACAAATGCAAACATTATAAATGCAGAACTGGCCCATTTCAAGGCACGAAGGAGCCGTATGGCCAGCAGACGTCACGCAGACAGACAGCAGTCACGCTTTTAGCCAGCAATCAATAATCAGTCATCAGCCATTTGTAGAAGCCATTCAGCACATCAGACTTTCCTGGTGCCAAGATCACCATTTACCTGCCACACTTTGCAACCACCACAGCACTACGCCTGAGCAAAAACCTGGCTCCTTTGGCCAAAGGGATTAGACGTGTTCATTGCAACATCTTCCCCACCCCCTGTTTGTGCCCATGTTCTGCATGATCCAAAAGCAACTTGGGGAGTTGAGAGCAACATGCAAGTTTGTGAGGAGCACAGGTGAGTAAAGTTAGCCGCTGCTGGACATGGTCTAATACTCACCCATCTTCACCAGAGTGCTTTTGAAGAAGTCTAGGAAACCAAGAAACAACCACAGACAGACCTGGTCACATGAGGCTGCATGTTTTCTCTCTCTCTCTCTCTCTCTCACACACACACACACACACACACACACACACAGTCAGTGGAGTCTCACACAATGGTCAGGGCCATTCCACCAAATTGCTTTTAAGGTGGCAGGTTGGTCTTCGCACACTAAATCAGTTCACTTTGGAAGTCAAAATTAACTCATTTTCAGATGTAGACAGTAGGGCACGAGATGATGTCATTGGAAAGTCTGATAATTTTCCCCCTCTTATGACATTTCTTTACCTCTGTGTGAAGGTGTAGTGTTTCGGTTCACACCAACTTTAATAATCTCTACAAATACCAACACTAGAAAACATGTGCTGGGATCATAATGTTTAATTCTTTTTGAAAGAAGTCAGTTTGGGTTCTTGGACTGAACTGAAAAGCTCCTTGTGGGGTGGATTGTGGATATGTAATGGTTGCAGACAAAGCTATCGTAACCATGTCACACATCGGTTTGGTTTGAGAAACACTGCAACATGAGATGGCAGCATTCATACAGGAACAAGAACGACGAGAGATTTCAACCCAAAGTGCAACATATCATAACTGCACACAACACCGATTTCGCTGGATTTTTCCTCCACACAATGATGCCTTGTGTTAAACGGGGATCTTACTAGGGTCCAAACCATTCCTCACTTCCCTGCAGACTTCCCAGACCCATGCAAGTCCCCCACCAAGAGCCAGGAAAACAACTGTCACACTAAAGTGTGCGTGTGGGGTTTCATAACCTGAGCACATTCACTACACATACCAGAAAGCCTTACAGCGGGTTTCTTTTTATTGACTCAAAGGTACAGTTCCAGTTACAGGTAAAGCTCATCTGTAAGTAGAACATCTCCCTTTTGCACAGAAGAATAAATAAATACAATCAGTCCACTACTCAGGGCTTTTGCTGTAATTATTCCCTTGTGAATGATGCAGTCAGTAAGTTTGAAAGATGTAAGAACATCTGTTGATTCACTGAAAACGGCTTCTGATGTGAAGGCCCAGAAGAGTGAACAGGTTAATGTTGAGTTCACTACCTTTATCTGGTTCCCAGCTTAAAACGCTTGCAGATTCAGGTGACACAGACTGAGGCTTTTTCAGCTACTTGCCGTCTCAATAAACCCCCCCATTAACTGACTTTCTGACTGAACCATTTTTGTTTCTTTAAACTGTCCTTCAGTACCTCCCACAGGTTGTCCTTCACAGCCTCGTTCCCAAAATACAGCACAGGTCTGTACTAAAGCAAAGCACTCAAGTGTCAGATTCTACAGCTCTGCACCCAAACTACTGGAGTAGGATCACGCATGAAATAGTGGGTGTTGAAGGGGAGGGTCAGTCACTAAAGTTCAAAAGCCTAACCTCTCCACCATCAGCTTCTTCTTGTAGCGCAAGCGACTGGCTTCACGGATCGCCTGCCACTTATTTAGGTCCCCGTAGCTGCAGGAGGGTGGCACGCCAGGGGTGGGGTGAACGGCCCGCAACGGTGGCTGGCCAACCCCCAGCCTCCGGACAAGCATGTCATCGGTGGGGATTTGCTCCCGACGCTCCCGGACTCTGCCTCTTGTCTCCTTTTTCTGCTGAGGAGGGCAGGGGAGGCAGAGTAGATGGGACTGGAGCCGGGCAGGGAGGGCCCAGGGCTCGGGAACAGGCAGGGCGCGGTATGTGTCAGGGGCGCCAGAGAGCGGCCGTTCGGCTTTAAGTTGGCTAAACTTGCGGTAGACCAGGTCATCTCTCTCGACATCAGGGGTTACGTGCTGCTCTCTCCTGGGTTGCGTGACAATACTGGTCTCCGGCCAGAAGGAGGCAACGCTGCCAATCCTATTGTCGGTCTTCCAGCTGGCAAGGACAACGTTGCTTTGGAAGGAATGAGTGCGGCGGGCAAACATGTCGTCATTCTCCTGGTCAGGGAGGGGATCTTGGGTGGTACTGGAGAGGTAGCGTAACCCCAGCGTGGAGCCCCCTGTGGACCTAACAACTCTGGGACCGGAGGAGGGATCTGGTCTGGACCAACCTGACTGTGGCTGGGTAGTGTGAGGCGGTACAACCGTGTGTTGCTGCGTGTGACGACTGTTCAAGGGCAACAAGAGAGAAGCAGAAAGGACTTTAAATGCAGGAAACCCAGGAAAGAAAGAGCAAAGGCAAGAATGTGAGGCGTCAAAGGGAAAGAAGCCACCTGTGTTGGTACCGTTTCACAAAATAAGTAACCGGTGCTCAACACTCTACTCAGCCTTATGTCCAAAAAGTTTAAAAATAATATCTTTAATGTCCCTTTACAGAAATAACTTATATTTGTCGGGTTTTTCAAAAACAAAGGCTAATTTCAAATCTGATATAATCCTCAAAGGTTTGTTAGCATGCAGGAGCATCACTAAGGCGACTGTGCAGTTAGGTGGTTGTTCCTGTCCACTGGTAGCTGTGCAGCGACCTGCAAGCAGGGAAGTGGGGCACAGTGGGGCCTCCAGGCACTTGCTGGTTACTGGTCAGCCGAACAGGTGGGGTCTCAACAAGCCAGGGATTGATATCGGAGTCCGAATCCTCAGACGACGAGCTGGACTTTAGGCTGAACTCAGCAAAGGTGGGGGGGAAGTGGGCAAAATAGGGAAGGAGAGGAGAGAGAGAAAAAGAAAGAAAGAAAAGGAAAATCAGAAGAACCAGGCCAACACTGGAAAAGGAGAGGCAATGATTCACTTTAGTAAACATCAGGAAGCGAGAAAGTGCAAAAAAACAGGATAAAACTGTTTCATAGGAAACTACTTGGCGACCTAGAAAAGCCAGAGTGCAGATATGTCACAGCCCTTCACAAAGAAACTGGGCAGGGATTTTAATGGCAGAAAAGGCAGAGAAAAGAGGTAAGGAATGTGTGAGACTGAGGGTGTGCTGAGCACACGTGCTCAATTCTTCTGCGTGTATGACTATGTTCATGTTAGGTGTGAATATAATGAGTATAAAACATCAGCGATCTGGGCCTCTTCTCACTCCAACGCACCTGAGTCTCTGCATCTTCCGGTACCAGGGGCGGCGCTGCGAGCCCAGCTTTATCCTCTGCACGTGGGCTTCCTCCTCTGGTGTCCAGTACTTGGGCAGAAACTTATCGTATGGCACAGTGGTAGATGACAGCAGAGGGATTCCAATCTTTCGCGCGTATAAGTCATCCTGCACCGGGTCAGCGTAGCCCACCTCGTCTTCACTCTCCTCATCCTCCGAATTGGAGTCTGGCTGTCCTGGAGCCACGTTGGGGGGGGCGGCCTGCACCCTGCTGGGCACCGGCAATGGCAAGGGGCTGCTGCTTGAGAAACAGCCAATCGCATCAGCTGTAGTGGGAGACACACTCACTAGCGCACACACCAGGGGTCTCCAGGGAAAGAACAAGTTAGTGAAATGGAAGCCAAATATGAAGCACCTCCACGCTCAAGGACTGGATAAGGAGCAGTGTGTCAGTTCAAGTCAGACATCAATGACACCTGATCTCTGTTCTGCCCACCCTTCAGGGCCTCGGTTAAACCAAAGTAGTGATGAAAACCCAAACGAGCTGGTTAGTGGCGGCATCAAGGTTAGCGTCCATGGAAGGAAGCCGGGCTTTCCAGCGGAACAGCAAACAAGCACGATTCTCCAGCAGCTGTCTGACCTGAAGCAGGCCGGGGTGTTTCGCGGGGGAGCTTTAGGAACGGTGGACAGTGGTGGTAAGCCCGAGGGCACGGCGAAGTTGGTGGGGGTCACTGGGGGCGGGCTGCGGAACCTGCGGCTTGCAAGGTCGTCCAGTACCAGATCCGGCTCTGGCCGCTCCAGGTCCGAGTCACTTTCGCTTTCGTACTCGCAGGAGCGTTGACGGGTACTGGGCTGGGAGTCTACAGCACACCCGTCTTCACTAGGGCCACCCACCGAGAACCAACAAACAACGGAGATGACGCAAACCCAGCATGAGCGTGTTGTGGTAAGAGATGACCGTCTGAGTCTCAGGTCAAGGTTTCACCAGCTAGGTCTAGTAACCATGTTGTTGACAAGAACCAACAAAAGCAGGTCGACTAGAACAGCAGCTAAGTACGCAGGGACCAATACAGTAACGGTTCACATCCCTGTACCGAGTCAAATGGGGCTCTGCTCGGTCGGCACCTGAGCACGGGGAGGGGAGTTACCTGGTGAAGGTGCCATCCTCCTCAGTGTACATGGGACTCGCCCAGCTCCTGCGGTTGTCCTCGAGACGCTCTGCCCTCTTCTTGCGCAGTGGCGCCGGGACATATCCTGCTGGCTTGTCCTTACTGGGGAGGAACTGGTTAAACTGCATGGTGTTCCGGGGCTCGATGACCTGGGAACGGCGATACTGGAGAAGGTCCTTGCTGTCAGCCATGCTGCTGAACCGGAGATCTGCCTCTGTGTCACTGCTGCAGCCTTGGGGGAGGGGGCAGTGAAGGTTTGGTGGGTTAGGGTTAGGTCTGTAGTCTGAGTCAACCAGTGACAGGTCATTAGTGGGATGGTGTGAAGTAGGCAGGAATGTCTCAGCAGCTTAGTTTCGTGGCCGTGGCCCAGCAAACCACAGGACATTTCAGAGCTGCCCCTGAAGACAAGCATCACAGCTACACAACTTCTCTCTCTGTCTTTTCCCATACACATTTTGGTCTTCTTAGATCAAGGCGATTTGCATAATACAGAGGTCAAAAATGTAACCTAGTTCTTGGAACCCAAACAATCAGAAAGAGGCTGGTCGCCTTTAAAGCTGAGGTACCCGAAAAATAAACCCTCATATTTGCGGGGTGAGAAAACAGCAGTTACTCGCTAGAGGGCATCAGGGGTTTAAAAGTGCTGAGACGGTCATGTTGGAAAAACCAAAAACAACCATATTAGTTTTAATTCTTCAAGGCCACACAGTGGAACTATTGCCTTTAGCATAGCTAATAAGATAATTAGATTTTGGACAAACATCAAGTGTTTGCAGACCCCTAAGGACACCGCAAGTACAACAGCTAGGAAATGTGCAGTTTCACACAGCCACAAATAAGAGTACAAGACAGACGAAACAAGGCAAATGCTGTCTGTTGATGGTCACCTACCCTCACTGCTGCCCTTCAGAGTGGCGTCTGAAGAGATGCTGAGTGTCCTCGACTCCACGGAGTCCAAGCTGTCCAGAGAATCGTCCCTCCTGTGGGCCGAGTGCCGGGCGCACAGCTCCTCCCTCTCTGTGTACCAGCCGTCCCCGAAGCCACTGTCCCTGACGCTGCGCTTTGGGCCAGACGACTCCTCCAGAACCTGCAGCACAGGGAAGGGAGGGAAGCCGACATCTGAGACCGCCACTCCAGGCCTTTTCTGAAACTCAAACATTTCCACCAGACATGTTGTGGGAGAAGAAGCTAAAACTCAGTCAACAGACCAACATTATCTGTGCAGCACTTCTGATAGAGGCAGTTAATATACAGCTTTAAGGAAAACACAAAAATCTGCAAATTCCAGTTAAACATTCAGATTCCACATTACCAGTTTAAAGGTTGTCAGAAACGACACAACGAGGGAAAAAAAAGCAGAAAAAAAACTACATGAAAATTACACTTTTATTTCAAATAACGGTGTTTAAACATAGCCAAGCTGCCACTGGTGACCAAAAAAAAAAAAATAAAAAAAAAAATAAAAAAAAAAAGTGAGACGACTCGTTCGTTTGAGTGGTTATCCACAAAATCCCAAATTCCTGCAAAATAGGGCCTTAGGCCTTTGGGCCTAATGTGTGCTAAAATTGCAGAGCTAATAGGATTAAAATACCTGTGCAAAGGAATTATTTCAGATGTTCAGCACTTACTACTTGTTCTCTAGGGCTTGAGAGCAAATCCAGCCATAAGTACATATTTCAAATGCCACAAATCACCAAATTATTTCAAGCATGAATCAAAAGGGAGGAAATTTCTGCTGTGTTAGAGAAAATTTATCCACAAGATGATTTGCAGGGTCATACAAGACTATTTATTTATATGAGGTAGCTAGGTGGGGTGAATGAGAAGTTACCTTACAGAGAGCACTGCCCAACAATCCTTCAAAGGCCTTCAGGTTCAGGTGGGGTCCATTATAAAAGGGGTCGACCTGCGCTTTCCGTCCCAGCCAGTAAATGGTTATCAGAACCTGGAAGAGGGGAAATGTGACCACAACCGTCTTCTCCTGACTCTCCAACCAGCGTGAAAGTGTGTGTTGCTCAACACACAGTTTCAGTGAGCGCTCAGCTGGACAACAGCATTTCAGGGAATAATTATATCTTTCTTTTCAGGATTATTCCCCCACTGCTGCTCCACAGCACCAGTTCCCGCTTGTTTTCCCGCAGCTCTGACTGAAAACCAGGCCCCCAGCTGCCAGCTCAGCAGAAGGAAAGGTCTTTAAAAGTCCACGTTTGCATGTGACTGTTTATATTTAGCTCGATTCATTTTGGACAGCTCTGAATAGCACCCCGACAAATGTGTGCAGGGGGCAAAGTGGCATGGCTTCCTCTGTTCACATGCAGTATGGGGGGGGGGGGTTAATATGGCCCCCCACAGACAATATGCTGACCAGATACAACATTGAGAGAGCGAGAGAGAGAGAGAGAGAGACACGCACCCCACACACACACACACACACACCTTAACGGCTGCAGGAAAGTTCTGGTAATTGTTCAGCTCAGTGCTGAATGCTTGCATTGCACACAAGCATGTAAATCCAGCCCCAGGGAGGTGGTGCAAACCTCCAAGTGTACAGCACTGCATGTGAATCTGTGTTAAATTATCCACTCAGCAGCACAAGCAGAAAGGAACATGTTTCCTTAATCATTACTACCAAAATGGGAGAAAAGCCCAAAAAAATATTTTGCATTCATGATAAATACCACAGAACTGCAAGGACAAGGAATGTCAATTTTTAACGTACTGTAATTTTTTTAAAAATATTGGTAGAGCAGTGAACCAAAATAAACGTAGACGCGCGCACACACACACACACACACACACACGCGACAGTTATGAATTTTACACTTACATTTTTGAGCCTCCTGCTGGTCTCTTCTTGGCTGAAAGAGGAGAGGTGGTGAGTGGGCGAGAGCCTGGGAAAATGATGAGAGACGCCGGCATGTCCTGACCCCCTAGAGTAACGTTGAAAGCACTAGAACAGAAAAATGCTGCCCCTGCTGCCTGGTGCCCCCCGCTCCTGCACAAAAGACCACCCTGCGGCTCCACAGCACCGCCAAACAGCTGCTCGCCCTTTCAAACCGCTACCTAAACCCGGCTGTGAGCTCAGAACAACCCGTGGACCAAAGTGCCCAGTGACAAGTCAAACCCTCAAAGTTTCAAATCTCCCTTTGAAATTTTTTTGGGAAGATTTCTGAAGAACTACCATCCTTCTAAGTATACAATTCATTTTCATAAAAGAGCTATGAAATATGGGGGAGGGGGACTGCAAGACAATTTGTTTACTGTGGTTTTAACAGGAAATTAGCAAAAATTAGAAAGATGGATAAAACAAATTAGCCAGGGAATCACTTTTCTCTTGAATTTCCCAAGATTTTCAGTCCCTGTGGGGAAACATGGAGACAGCTTTTTATAGGAACAGGAGTCAATATTGTTCCACTCAGTTTTGATGGCTTCAAACAGTTGATCAGTAGTGGAAAAATATTTCCCAGCCAGTCTGTATTTAATAGGAGACCAAATGTTCTCTACAGGGTTTAAATCTGAACCTGACCAGGCCAAAACAGACTTTTTCTCAAGCCACCTCCTGTGTGGACAGGGACACCGTCTTGTTGAAAAACAACTTCTCAGTTGTAGGAAGCAGGCCGGCCAGAGCTTTCACTTCCACTTGCCGTTTCAAAATGTTCACCTGTTCTCTTAACAGCTGAGAGAGAAATAGGCATTTTTTCTGCCTTTAGCATCTTGTAAATGTCTCATTCCTTCTCAGGATTCTCAGCCTGCATGTGGTAGGTCTGTCTGCTCCATTATACAACTCCACTCAGCAGCTTATTCACAAGTCTTTGATGAGCTGCACCAGGTGAGGCTTCATTATCATGATTTTACCTTTGTGGACAAGGCGATTAAACAAGTTTCCAGCCTTTTCACAACAGCAAAAGTTTTGCAGCAAATGAGGGTACAGAGGCTCTCAAGGAACTACGGTAGGTGTCCGAACATCACAGTCTGTACACTGGTCAAGAGTAGATTTATAGAAAAAGGTTCTGGGTGAAAGAAGATCTCACCCCAAATGCCAGGATCTGTGAGGCACCAGCACTACCACCTGCTGCATTGTGCCAAAGCTGAATCTGCAGCTTTTTCCACAGCACCAGTTTTGATCAATTCTGGGCTTCTGTTTAACATTATTTTTAGGTTTTTCTTAAAATGGCACAGAACACAGACGGTACGAAGCAAATTATATCCTCGAGGGATCACAGGAAATCTTTACATACTTGAGATGCGAGACTAACTTCATATGACAGTGATTGACAGAAGGCCAAGCCTGTTAACAAAGAAATAACCCAAGTCTGTTCTGGAATTTTCCTCAGAGAGTTTCAGCAACAAGGAGCTGGCAGGGGGCATGTCGGAGGAGCGGTGTGCGGGATGCCGACGTCCGTCACCATGCGAGACATAGTGGCTGCCCTGCTACTGTTGACAGGGGGCTGTTCGCACAGTGGTGCCGCATGCCTAGACCGGGGGAACTTTCGTACCTCTTTGCCCCCACATTCCACCACGCGGGTGACTCTGGGACCACCGGCAGAGAAGAGGCAAACATTCAGCTCTTGCACCAGACTGCTTCTCACGTGTCTACTCTGTCAGGCCAAGTGGCTCCCTGACCGTATCGAGAAAAAGGAAGCAACACTCCGCATCTCACGCAGCAACGACATCAATAAAAAAAGAGGGAACTGCTGCCTTTCTGAGGCTCTGAGGCTGGAACAAAGGCACCATTTGTAGTTCTGCTGGAAATTTAACTCTGAGAATAATGTTCCACAGACCTGGTTAATAAAAGCAGTTTACAAGGGTCATTATGACTTCAGCACTTCTGGGCTGTGCAGTATTCCAAGAACCTTCTGTAAGGCATTTCACCAGGACCTGCAGCCATCAGAGCTCAAACATCAGCTGTTAAACTATATGAATAAGTAATGCAAAAACTGCTATATGACAAAGAAAAAAAAACACTAGTTCATCATTAAAGATTATATTTATAGTGGCCATATAGTTTCTCAAATATTATGAAATTCCACATAACAGCAGCAGCCACTATTTTCTGCCTTTTAGCTACTGTCTGTATGTAGGAGAGCTGCAGGAGAGGCCACCATTTCACAGTTCAGGAGCTGCAGCCAGCAGTTCAACTGTGATACAATTACTCACAAAAAGGCCATCAGTTACAGACAGCAGTGACATGCAGAGGAACGACAAGGTGCCAGGGCAGACAGAGGAACTGGAAGCTTCTTCTAACACCATTGATAGGGACATTATTAACCTTTATCTGACAGGTTTGTCTAGAGCAACTTGCAATGTAAGGTTTGCACACTCAGAATCTTGCACTGATTTAACCATTTAAAAAAAGAGCAATTTTCACCATCAGTTCATGTTAAGTACCTTTATCAAGGCCTCTACAGTGGAATCAAGGATTCAAACCTAGGTGCTGCCACAGAAGACGTTCAAATAAAACGTCTGCTTGCTTCTTAGTTCCATGCTGAAGTTTGCTGCTCCTAATCCCAGGGTGAGCAGAAGGCACCCTTGGGATAGACACCACTGTGTTGGGCTTATGAGAAAAAACAACAACGTGCAACAATTCACAGCTTATCTACAGAAGACATGTGCAACCAAGCAAATCCATTTATCAACTGAGATCTCTCTAGGGATTATGGGAATTAAAATGGTAAGTTAGTGTATCACCGCTAACATTTAACTTCATGTTTTTTTGGCAGAAGGGGGTTGTCATCTACAAAAATCCAATTATCAGCAGCAATATGTGAACAGGGGAAGAAACCCGCATGACTGCTTCTCCAATTTTCTACTGTCTACTTATGATCTCATGGAGGCAGGCTGAGGAGCCCCTCACACCTGTCAGCGCTTCCAATCTGAAAGACCCAAGTACATCCAGCCTGTCAGGACAGGGCTTTTCTAAACAAGAACAATCCCAGCAGCTATTTTACAAAATCTGTCACCCTGCTTTCAAGCTGAGATGCCCTGGAGCTGCCTGGACCTAAACCATTCCCTCCAGCGGTCCACTGTGGTCACAGTGGCTCCTCAAGCCTGGATAGCAGAGCGAGCTGGGACAGATGCCCACCGAGTCCATCCCATCACCAAATTCCACACATGCGACAAAATGCGTCACGTAACAGATCAATTTTTACACAAAGATCCACAACAAACATGCTGGACACTCCCAGGCAAGAAGTTTCAGCTGCAGGTTGAACTGATATAGTCCTGATAACTAGGTTGTGCCAACAAACACACCTATCCGAGAGACCTGCTCTTATCAGACAGCGCCAGTGGTATTGGGAGGCGGATCGGGTGCAACACCACCCACGACACCCATCCGCAGCCGCAACCACGGCAGCGAGTCGGACACGTGCACTATCACCTGGCTGTGTCCCACCTCAGTGCTGGGCAGGAGGCAGAGATCCCGCGACGAAGGAGGGTGCAGAGTCACACGCCAAGAACAAACAGGGCACACCTGCCCTTGTCATCCACCCCAAAACAGAACAGAACAGAAAAAGGGTTATTCTGGGATCGGAGCATTCCGAACATTCTGGAACAAAGAACTCAAACAACGGCCAAAGAGAAAACAACACACTGTTGTACAATAGAAGCACCAGTATAACTCAGGCTATAATTTGACTTTTCTGTTTAATGTCTATAAACAGTTTTTCAGTTCAACCCATTTTGGGAGTTATGGCCACTAAATAAACAGTAGTTTGGAGGCCCAAGTCAGACTTTCATATTGCATGGCTGACACTGTTCCCTCTGCCTCAGTGCAGTAAAGGTTTTTTCCTCTAATCCACCACTTTCAATGCTCACCGTCTTGCCAAATCATCTAAAATTACTGCATACTTTTTTGTACCACTAGATGAGGCAGCAGGTTATATAGTACTTAGAAGTGTCTTCCACTCTAAAGACTCGGGTTTGGATCCCTGCTTCTGCTCCAGAAAGCTTGATCAAAGTACTTTCCCTAAAATGATACAGGACATTTTCATAACTGGCTAATTTTTACGCGACATAAAGGAGGGAGTCAGATAAGTGACATACATACAAGTTTTTTTAACATACAAGTTAAAACAGATCCACATTATACGTCTCCAGAGCTTGGAAAATGTATTGCAGATACTCACGTAAATGCATACAAATAGTATCCTACATACCAAACCAACCCCGTGAATATTGCCATAATAAGGCATATATGATGGCCCATCTGTACTTCCCAGATTTTTGTTATCAGTGACGTCACCTTCAGCGCTCGTGTATAGAAGCCCTGCTGTTGGCCTCAGCAGTACATGTGTAATGGTGCCAAAAGTACAACACGCCAACATAAAAAACTCATATCTAGGCATCACTTTTGGGGAGATAACCAGTGCAATCTAAACATAACCTGAACGTCATCGAGTACACAATACGCTACCCTTGAGATCCTGGGTCCAGTAACAACTGCAAAGATGGCAAGATCTGACGGTGCTGCTAGTGGCACGATGACCAACGGTGTGTAGAGTCACGGCTGATCTGGGAGTGATATCAAGCATCACAAAACACCCTCCAAACACTTCTGTACATTGTCATTTTCCTGAGAGCAATGTAGCTGGTGACAGGGCAGGGGACGCGACTGCCACTCTTTTCCATTTAAGGCATTGAACTTCACCACACGGGGTGGGCCAGGTCTGTCCAGGTGTGCTCACTGCACACTCCAGGGGGCCCCAGGCTACAGCAGACACTGACTCCAATATAAATACCAGTCAGTTACTTTGTGAATAAGTCAGTTTAGGTGCAGTGAAACCTGGCAGCTTCACACTGAAGCAGGACAGCAGCTGTGCCACTGAGAAACAAACTACATCCGATGCTGTACTTCATGCAAATGAGAAGGAAATAAGGAAGCTGGGTTATCAACAGGTCACAGTTAGAATACAAAGTTATTAAAATCGCTCTTAATTCAAACAGACTCTTTGTGTTTTAACGATATGAAATGTTTTATGTGACCTTTGGTGCCAGGTCTCTTGGGGCAGAGTAACAGCAAGGAGCCAGTTCCCCTCAGAGAGCTGGGGGTGGCTGCAGGGGTCCAGGGTTCAAATTTCAGTGCTGATCTGTAAAGGATTCTGAACTGTTGATGAAAAACACCCCACCCAAAAAAAAAAAAAAAAAAAAAAAAAAAAAAAGTACGAAGCAGTTGTTCTTGAATCAGTCCTAGTTTGTCATTCAAATGTTTTAATATTTATTATTAATTATTATATTATTATTATTATTATTATTATTATTATTATTATTATTATTATTATTATTAATAATAATAATAATAATAATAATAATAATAAATTTATTTTTTGTTAATGTGCACCATTGTCCTGAGCTTAATATAGAGGCTGCCCAGCTCTGAAATTAAGAACATTGGTCCCAGCACACAGTTAACAGTCAGGAAGGGGGATGACTGCATGTCTATCTTGACAACCGCTTGTTTAACTGGTTACCCAGGAGCGGCACAGCCCTGTTTGACCGGAAGGGTCTGGCGGTTGCCGGGGGGGCTGAACACATGCCGGAGGAACACCAGGAGAGCAGCGCTGGGGAAATAAAACCCACTTTCCCAGCCTTCACCACCAGATGCGGAACTTTAACACCTGAGCAGGCAACGGAATCATGAATTACTGTGGTAAAAAGAAGAAAAAGCAGCACTACTTTAGAGGACCTGCAAATCGCTCATATTTAGAGTCTAGAAAAATGTATGCATTCATACAGCTGTATTTTTATGTAGAAGATCTTGTCACCTCTACCTTTTTTCAAGGGCACAACAGCAAGGCCCTTCCCAGCAAGTGAACCATAAACCTCCTGATGGAAAGACCAATTCCTCAACCAAACCACTTCTTATTAAAAATGTTCTACGGCACCATTAATGCTCTAGTTATCCTGCTCCTTGGTCAAACAGCCCACACATATACATCTGTAGACACAGTGAACATGAACTGGAACCTGGGGATGGGCTTCAGAGGCTTTACTTAGAAAATAATCATAACTAAATAATAGTTGAGAAAATTGTCACTGTGCTTCTAACTATGACATAATTCTAGATGCTTAAAGGGGCCTGTGGCCCAGAAAAGGTTAAATCACTGCTCCAGAGTGTGGTGCACAGATTCACCAACACGCCAGCAGGATTTCAATACTTCCCGCTTCAGATGTTGGACCCGGCAAGTTGAGCCACAGCACTTTCACATTTAGTCCAGTGCCTGCAGTAATTCTCATTATTATGTTACACGTTATTCAAATATTAACGACACAGATTTCTATACATGACCTGTGAACTTATTTCAATAGAAAATTACAGAACTGCAAGCTATGAAACCTGACTTCTACTGTAATTTAAGTAATTTGTTACCACCTCCCAGCATCAGCAGTCAAGTGAAAAACTATATATATATATATATTTTTTTTTAAATATTTCCCCACAGCCTGGACACGTGGCTTCAGCTTAATTCCTCCGAAACGCTTCCTGACATTTCCACCTTCCACCAAGTTCAGGGGTAACCCCCCGCCAGGGGGCATGTTAAATATTTGTTCTTGGGGGGGGGAAAAAAAAAAAAAAAAAAAAAAAAACTCTGTTAAAAAGTTACAGGTGTTGAACTTGCGGTCACGTAATCCCAACATTTCACAGTGGACCAGAGGGGAAGAAACATCTGAACGACCAAAAAACATCTGAATGATTCTGCCTATAAACGTCAGATGCGACGTCCTTCTGGTCACTCGCGCTGCACCGTCACGCACCACACCCCTTGGCTGGACCCCACTTACTTGACGGTGACTCTGGAGGAGAGGTCCTGCAGGTCTCCTGGATGGAAGAGCTGAGCTTCTTTCAATCCCAGCTTCCCACAAGCCTTGAGGAACACGTTGATGTTGTCCTGGCAAAGAGGAGAAGCAGTGCCCAATGTTCAGAGTCACAGCAGCACTGACCCTGGGAGAAGGTCCACAGTTCTGTGCATCCAAAGTTCAGCCCAGCAGTTAGCTGGCAGCAGTGGGCAGGGAAAAGCAAGGGGCGTGACTTCAGGGTCTCACACACACACCTCACCTGCTGGTAAAAAAGTACATGGCTTTGAAGGTCTCTCTGCTACTGAGAAACAGCACATTGGTGACATCACCACACTTTACTACTTTTCAGCTCTAGGGTATGTTTTCCTGAATGATCTTAGCCACTTTAGGGGTGGGGGGGTGCAATGCATTACATCACTTAGTTCCTCCAGACACTTCACACATCATAAGCACTTTTCTCTAAACCTTTCCAGATATGGCTCTTAAAATCTAGATAGCCAAATGCAAAATGCTCCATATCTCTTTATGGATATTTCTTTCAATCAAACTACCAATATTTACCAGATGTGAAACTAGTTTGTGTTTTTTGTGTTCCACTTGGATCTCCAGACAAACATGCAAGCCACCCAGAACAGTGCTGGTGAGCAGAGCACTGCATTTATACACATAAACATGCGTTTCTGCCCCCCTTGATGAGCAACAGCAGCCCAGCCCTATCATTACTCACTCTCTCACACACACACACACACACACACACACCAGCTGACGGCACCCAGAGGTCAGGTCTTGTCCGAGGGCAGCTCTTACCCCTGAGCTGCTTCCTGCAACCCTGAACGTGGGTGCAAGGTGGGGCTCAGCAGTGCACCCCCCCTTCATGCCCAGGTTCCATTTAAGAATCAAAAAAGAACATGCACAAGCAGCATATTTTGCCTCTGCTATGATTCTATTATACCCAAAATGACCATGATATTCTAACAGACCATAAACTGCCCACTTTCATCCTCTGCACATGACCAACTGCAGCTATTTACAGTCAGATGTGCCACACCTGCTGTTTAAAGGTGTTTCCACACATTTCCCAGCTACATGTGAAAGTGATCTCAGCAAATTGAGTCCCTGCTTCTGTTTCTCTTGACTTGTCAGGTTATTGTGCTGGTGTCCTGTCAACAAGCCCATTCTTGAGGGAGAACAATGGAGATCCGGCACGGTTTACCCTGGACGTCCTCCAGGAATACCACATGTCCGTAATCATGAAAGCCCAGTTCATTTTGTTGTTCTGGTCCCTCCCCAGACAGGTGATCTCACCCCTTCCAGCTCTCATCAAAACACACGGTCATCAGGACCTAGTAAATAGTGGCATTAGAAACCCAGAAGTAACTTTTAAAGCCACAGAGCACACAGACAACTGGCTGACAGCCACTGGGTGGAATTCAAACATATTTAAACTGTCTGAGAATAGCAGCCTACGCAGCTGGTGCCACAGCTATTCAAGATTTACTGTGGAAACCCCAGTTGTGTTATTGTCTTTTTTTAGGTAAGTGTTCTGCAAATACTTGGCTGTGAACATATTTTGACAAGATCAAAGCAGTGGAGAAACCATAAGATACAGTGAAGTAAACTGTCCTGCAACAGACAGTATTCTACATGACCTGTGAACACAAGCTGTCAAGAGCCATTCTGCATCGTTTGTGTGTCTAGGCATCAATTTCAATCTCTACTTGAGTTTAGTTCTTATATGGCTAATTTCTCATCCTTTCAGATACGTTTCCTGTGAAGTCTGAGGCCTCCAGATGAACACAAATGCTTGAATACAGGTGAGAAAATCCAGTTAAAACAGCTTCACCACCTATGACGACTCACGATCCTGTGCTCCTGGACACCTAAACTATACTAACCTCAACACTTCCTTACACACACACACACGTATGCTTTCTATAGCATCTATAACAATTGGGGCGTTTGGACCTCTTATCCGGTGAAGTGGTAGCCGTGAGGAAATGCTGAGGTCACTGCTTCGCCCGGTGACGCCAGGGTGGGGTTGGGGAGGGTGTCCAAATGGCTAAATCTGCACTGAGGTCTGCTTGCCCATGTTGGATGTCCATCTAAATGCCTTTCCTGTAGGCCCAGAGGCCATTGTTGCAGCTTCCCCACCACAGACAACCAAATCAGCTAGACCCCCCCCCCCCCCACAAAAACCACTTTTCTCCAAAGAATACTCATAGGAAGCAGACGTAAAACAAAACTTTTATACGGAACCCTAGGAGACTAAGGCTGGATGGAGAATCCTACAGCAGATGTCATGACCTCAGCTGGGAATCACAGCAAGTTTTATGAAGCCATCTATTGCTTCATGAAAAGAGCTTGAAATTAGACATCTAATGAACTGGCTTTGAGATTCAATGACAGACATAACATATACTTTGTTCCAATGGCACCATAATCATCTTCACACCTGTTTTTACTAATCCAAATCACATGTCCCAGAAGACTGGAAGCCCCATTAAGATCAACTTTAAAGCTGAAAGCCACTGCAAGGGAACATCAAAGGAGACAAGTTAAAAGACTGACCACACCAGGTGTACCACAGAAACCAGAAAACATTTTAAACACAACAAAATCTGTTATTACTTCATCTAAATTTCTGGGTCCAGACAAAATAATAGAAATTGTAAGGCAAGTTTTCCAATTATGTCAAATGCTGAAGATTCCCAGAAGATGATGTACTGGGATTTCTGTTTTAGACTTGATCTCCTGGGGGGGTGCGTGGGGCTTGTAAGGTCAGAGCACACATGCAATACCACAGTAATGATGAGGTATTGTATAATACTTGAGCATGTAACACAAGCTGACAGTTTTAATGACTTGTTTTGTCCGGGTACTGGTGAGTTCCCGTGTTTCTCGTTAATTTTCACCTGGTTTTATTTACATTCAATAATTTACCAGACCAACATACAGAAAGTACTGTGTTCAAGAGCACTGCAGCACGGGGTGGGATCTGAGCCCAAGTCAGGAGCTCCAACAGTAACGATTTAACACCATCATATCTGTTGTGATCGTGATATTTGTATTTCAGTATATAAGTATCTGAGGCGTTTAGTGAAACTTAATAAAGGAGGAAAAATGCCTTAATGTCCTCAAAATTAAGTTTGCAGGTAAAACAGAATTAAAATAAAAATTGGATTTGTGGGCAATTTGTGTGCAGCCATCAGAAAACACTGCGCCGAGATCTGCAGGGCAACTTCACTCAGATCCCCATCAAACAGTCGTTTGGTTAATTTCAGGTTTCGACTCTGGGGCAGAGAGTCTTCCAGACCCTCGATTACGGCTTCCCTCTGCCCAGGGTGTGTGACGCGCCCGTGCGGCCCACGGCGGCACAACCTGGCCAAACGCTGCACCACGGAGCCGTGCAGAGCAGCTTGACCGCAGCACAAACGCATTTCCATATTTCACAGCCAGCAAGAACAACTCAAAGGCCCTTTTCATTCAGGCAGATTACACTCCTTGTCTACTCACGCACAGGAGAACCTGCAGTACTTTACCTTTGCATTTCTAGTCATACATTCAAAAGGTTCCTAACAATTTTCAACATCTGGAGCCATGTGAGAAGTTTCTCTGCTTCTCCAGGATATGCATTCAATATTTCCCCTGGAAAACTATGACAACATGGCAGTAAATCCAGGGGTGGGACCACAAGGATAATCTATGGTAACCTTGGCATTTATACAGTATAATCTGCAAACGGAGCAGGAGTTCAGTTTAATACAGTATTCGGAGAACAAACAGAACATATCCCAAAGGTACCATCAGAAACTCCATGTGAGATGCTTGAATGAACTAGTATGCCTAGAAGGCAACCCACTTTAACAGCCCCCCCAGGGCCGCTTGCATATTAGCTGGAAAGCTCTGGTGCTCAAACACACTCCTACATGTGAGAAACAGAGTGTTGCTGTACCACAGTTTCACTTCATATCAGGCTCCATGACTTCCAGTTCCACTGCACATCACCACTCTTGTCATCTTGTACAACCGATACATTCCAACCGGTCACATTTCCTGCTGCAGAGGAGCTCCGCCTATCTGCTGCTGCACTGTTTGTCAAATCAGTCAGCCTCCTTTTGGCACGAGCCAAATCGAGTGTTACTCAGGGTTACCACTTTCTCTCACACAGGTGCGCGCGCACACACACACACGACAGTCTGAAAATTGGCACAGCAGGTCCTCACACTCACCAGGCCAGCGATGGGGGTTGACAGCCTGTTCACTCGCTTGATGATCCCTGGTTTTATCCTGTTGATCAGGCTGCAGAGAAACACAGCAGACAGTATGTGTTTGCAGGATGAGTTCAGACAGCAGCTGTGTGTGTGTTTGCACAACACAGATGCTACTTCCTCTAATACCCACCCCCCCTTGCCTTGCAGTGCAAGTGCCCCACACGCCAGACAATCAGTTCCGCTGCACTGCTGCACACGCATATGTGTATAGCGGCAGCATTTGAGGGATGAGGTCTCATTTTAAACCTGCCTGGGTGCCGCAGGCCTACAGATTGCTGGAGTTCTACTTATTAGAGCACATTTAAAAATCACAGGGAAAGTTGTGTTTGCTGTAAAAGGAGGCTGACGTGTCTCTCTCTCTCTCTCTTGCAGACACCTGAATTGTCAGCCTGAAATGACCTGGACAGGAAATGCTCAGACAAAAAAAAGCTTGTGTATAAAAATGTTCATTTATTTTTCTGCTCTGAAGCCCCCGCATCAGCTATTTTAGGGTACCTAAAAGAAAGGCCCAAACGAAGATTAATAACCTACATGATCACATTCATTTCAATGAAATGCGGTTGGGGAGGCCAAGGCAGAGTGAGGTACTGCATTAAATGTGGTCATGACTCATACCCTGTTATGTCTGCTTCCAACATCCCATAATTTCAGCCAGGCACAAGCGCCATGTGAAATGGTCTGAGTTGTGGCTCTCGCAGGGGTGCGAGGCACACGAAAGGAGGTGGGGTTCATTTTAGACCTGGAGAAATGGGGAAGAGGGCTTTTCTTTGATGGTCTCCAACCCCCCCCAGGGCAGCGTAGAGACCACTGTGGTCTAACCGTGACCATTGAGCTGAAACCTCCCGACAAGTTTGACCAGACATCCAGCCCCAGCAGAACCAGTTTACTGAAATAGACCCTCCCTGCAAGAGCCAGAGATGGGCGGCCCTGGGGGGGGGGAGTATTGACAGCCCTTTCTCTGTGAGTCACGTTCTCTTTTAGAGAAGGGTGACCGCGTTATGCCACTGTGTCGCTCGTCCCAAACCTGGCTGGGTGAAACAGAATCAAAAACAGCATCACAGAGACTTTGGTACCATCTGAACTCCTCGACTAAGCAGCAGCTGCAGAGACACAGCCGGTGTAGGAGGCAGGAACTCACTCGCACAGCAA
Source organism: Arapaima gigas (assembly GCA_900497675.1). Lineage (NCBI taxonomy): Eukaryota > Metazoa > Chordata > Actinopteri > Osteoglossiformes > Osteoglossidae > Arapaima > Arapaima gigas. The sequence goes on from UFQX01000668.1 coordinate 292,127, forward strand.
CACTCCGTTCTCCAGCGCTGATCGGAAATCTCCGCTGCTGAACGTCTTCCTCGTCACTTCCTGGGAGGCAGAGTGGAGAGAGCGCTGAGGAAGGAGGGAGAAGATAGCCTGCTCACCTGACTGTACCTGGAGACAGCATCAGCAGGGAAGCTGCCACAGGCATCGTATCCCCCCCGGTGACCAAGAGGAGGCGCTCCTGTCAGCGTGAGGGTGCTGCTGTCTAAACGCAGCCTATGATACACATAACTGTTATGATCAGTAGTCATGACTCACTGTCAACACTGTCAAGCAGTCAACTTTCACCACCTCCAATAAACACGTTTATAGACAGACAGCTTAGAGGCGACCAGAAGCTCCCCTGATGCAGGAGTTTGGCTAAAGAACAGATTACTGATGGCAGTGATGTGCTGACACTGTATTCCACTCTGCTTTAGGTCCATTTTTAGGGAGCAGCACAGGCCGGGCTGGGCTCACTACCCCACAGCTGGCCCCTCGTTTCCCAGCATGCCCAAGGGCACCCTACGCCTAGAGTTCAGTAGACAGTCCTATTGGGAAGGGCAACCTATGTGGGTTGGTGCAAATGGCAGCTACGCATGGGTGTGGAGCAGCTACGCTCAACCCAGACCCCCGGCCTGGTTTTCACGTGAGGCAGGCAGCTGTGTAACAAAAAACAAACTGGTTCATGGCTCAGTGGGGGGTCATGCAGAAGGCTGTTTGCAGAAGGTATTTCAAACCAACAGCACCTACAATGGCTCCATCAAGAATGAGGTTTGGGTGCAATAAATAGTCTTTTAAAGTGTGCCGAAAATTGAGCAGTGAGAACAGAACTCCCCCGTGTCTCAACTGCCTGACCCCTGATTACCAACCAGCCGGACAGCCAGTTATAGACCATTTAGCAGAACCGCTTCGCAATGCAGCCACCAACGTCTTTCATATTCAGCCGCAAGTGGCACCATTAGCATTTATTCAAAACAAATGTGGATTTATTCCCTTCATTCAGTTTATCAAGAAAGTTCACAAAGTTACATGAGCCCAAGAGACTGACTCAGTGTTTACATTTAAGTGCAATTTTACTAGTACTTAAATATGACTGATTTAAACATCAAGGACAACAGAGACCCCCCCACACACACACACACACACACACTAGGGATTGTGCACAGTGAGGGCACATTTGCACGGAACGCCATAAGCAAACGTCACTATAAGCAGAGCTCCCCTCTGCTGGAATGGAAAACCCTGCCCCCCTCTGTTGGTTTAGAGAAACACACCGTGGACTTCTGAACAAGCTGCTTTATTTAGAAGAATATTTACTAAAAATCAGTTACTTTGAGGCCAACTGACTCCACGATACACAAAGTTACTGTGCACAGTGGCTCTTTTCTTTAGACGCGGGTTTATGGAAAGTCAGAACACCAGCTTAGTTTTCCAGAGCCTGTCAGCATGGGTCCTTACCCTGGGGTCCATGAACGGGCTTCAGGGTCAGAGGAGGACAGGCTTGCTGTGTAGATAACTAACAGTTTTAAAAATAATAATAATAAAAAAATAATACTATGAGGTTACTGCTTGTGACAAAACATAACTATACATGAAGGTCACACAGTTGCCATGCAAAAAACTGAGTACAATGAGTTTATCACCAGACATTAATTCCCCAGGAGGGGTCCTTAACCGTCAGAGCAACTAAGCCAACACATAGTGTTGGGTTTGACCCCAGGAAATATGCTTCACTTCCACACTCCAGGAGAACATTTCACTGGACAAGTGAGGAAATGAGCTCAGGTGTTTATCTGGGATCAGACCTGCACTCACACAACCATCACCTGATAACCTCACCTTTAGATATTCATGGAAAACCGAGTGCCACTGACCTCCCATTACACAACCTCAACAATTCCGCGCTGACACCACGTCACACAGAGGAAAAACAGTATTTCATTGATTCTTTAGGGCAAAATTGCCGTCCTGCTTGTTCAAACAAGCAAACTCAACTGCGTTAAGGTAACAGGAAAGAAGCTGCCGCTGGTCACTGAACACTGACAGTGTAAAGTATCCTGTCCACATATAGCAAATGAGATTCATTTAAAGGATAAATTACAAACTCCATGGGAATAGTGACTCAAATAAAAGCAACAATTGTTTCTGGAGTGACACAACCAAACAAACCACGCCCCTTTTGATCCCGATGAAACACAAAAGCCACATACCTGACAGGGGGTGACAGGGGGTTAGTTGCGAGGTTCTCCCATGAGGAGTGTGGCGTCGCCCATGGGGCGAGCGCCTGAGTTCGTGGGGGATCCCTCTATCTCACAGCCGCTACTGCGGCCAGAACCTTCCCAAGTATGGTAAATCAGCATTACAGCAAACGACCTCACCCAGTAGAGGACTTTTCATTGCACAGTCATAAAGAAATACGACTTCGGCCTTCACACAGGCCCCCCCTTGCCCGAATCCTCCATCTGAACTAGTTAAAACTACAGCTACGGCCATTGTTCATTCATACGAGGACAATGAGGATCTGCAGCCCATTTGGATCCTTTCTTTAGACACACACACACACACAAACTGAACCACCATGCCCTGGCACACAGCACTTTTAGTCACAGGCAAAGTAGGAGAAGAAATGCCTTCCCGAAAACACAAAAATATTCTGCTAGTCTCCAATACGCTGCCAGGGGGAGGAGAAGGGAAAAAGTCAGATGGTTTTTCAGGAAACGCGGTTATGGTTTGGTTGCTGTTATTACAGAGGATCCTTCTTTCCACGGAGCTGTAATGTGCGCTGGGCCTGCATGCCACTCGCATGTATGAACATCCGAAAGGCCGCATTCAGATGCAGGTCCCCGAGCCTGGTCACACCATAAAGTGTGGATCTTCAGCTGGAATTTTAGTTGAAAAAGTGTTTAAAAACCAACAGCAAATTTCACATAAATGTTTCCAGTGGTGCTGAGGCAGGGAGGCAGCAGGTGGTCCAACCAACCAGTATCAAGAAACTGCTCAGGTCTCCTGTCTAGACAATTCTCTTTCACACCATTTCACAAGAGAGGTGCGTCTCCAGCCCAGCACTGATGGATCACCTGCAAAATCCACAAATTCCTGTGTCCATCATCTCCCAGGGCTCAGCATGTTTCCTCCCTACCACTACATAGAAGGTTGAAATGACCTCATGGAAAAACTGGCAGACAAATGTCATGACAACCTTTGACCCTCCCAATAACCGTGCTGCTCCCAAATGCCAGGAGAAAGAAGATGATCATCTGTTTATTTCACTGATCAACCCTTTCTGGGTTCCTCATGGTGAAGATCTCACTCTGGGTTTTTGCCTCTCTGGACCAACAATGGAAAAAAGGGCCACATTTACAGCTCCATAAATGAGTTTCAGTGTGTTGTCCTGAATTCCTCCAGCAAATCATTACACAACATTTCAACCACATATGATCTCACTGCAGAATTTATTCCACTAACCAAAAAAAAAAGGCAATGGGGATCAAGATTATGTTTCATGTTACCTCTTAGAGGCGGTTTTTATGGATGTTAGGAAGCACAGATGGCACGAAGTACCTGTGCACACCGAAAAGGCAGCCTGTTTCACCCAAGCACCTAAAACACAGCAGGCAACTGTAGCAGTAACGCGAGAGCTGAGCCCGATGCGGGAAAAGGGGGGGTCCGGCAGCTTTGCAGTGAGACTCTGTTAGGGGGCCACCGCAAATCTCCAGGCGCAGGAATGTCTCCATGTGACACATTCCAAAATGTTTACCGTGCCGTAGCATGGCGCACCCCCCACCCCCCCTGCAAAGCTACCACCTTCATTAAGGTCAGCGCGGAGCCTAGAAACCCGGTTAATCATTGAGCGCTGAACTGGGGGCCATTTGCCTGCTATCACACACGCCACCACAACGGGTGCGTGTGGGCGCAAAAGCCTTGACGTCGCAGGAAAAGATTCCCATTCAGCTCTTGTGAAATAATATTTGTTTAGTTATAGCCGCTACTCACGTCAAGTCACCGGGGTGGTGGAATTCGCCGGGAAGCTGCAGGAAAATCCTCATAATCGGCGCTGTTAGATACAGACTGATGTGATGGGCAGTTTGATGAAACAAACCAGCTCCAAACACTCTGAGTTCTCAGGAATGTCTTCAGAAGCCCAACGCGACTGTCTTTCAACGGCATTTCTCAAGGATATTATCCCTCGCTCGCAACGATTACAAACATTAAATTCAATTCTGCAGGAGGTCAGAAGTCGGGTTTTTCAGCTTTTCACTCTGCACTCAATTTCCCCACCTTTTCCTCTCATTTAAATCTATGCAGTGTCCACTCCTCAAATATCAATGTTATATTCTGAAAATAAGTGTTAATATTAAGATGTTATACAATATTACATTTTTGTTTGCTCAGGGTAGGAATGAGACTAAATATTCTTTCACAGTACTGGCAGAAGCTACTTAGACCTGAAAAGTGTTTTTCTGAGGAGTAAAAAACATTAAATTATCACTGAACTATGGTTTTTAACAAGGTATAATCCACCACTGGAACATCAAAATGTGTTCTTGTACAGATTGTTTTGGATCAACAGTTATATTTATAAAAACCTCACGTTAGTTAGTTGGTAAAACCATTAATCCAATGTAACCAACAGCCAAATACCTCACTTGAAATGCAGCGAAGAAAGTGGCAGAAGAGATCGATGCTTTTACAGTAGAGGAGGTGGTCAGTGTTTCGATGTCACTGAAATAATACAAATCTGCAAATTGTTCCATCACAACTCGTTTGAAAGAATCATACGTTCCACAGAGGCCCGGAGTTCCTTATGCGGTGTTCTCCTTGGAAGCGGGAACAGGATTAAAAACTGAGCTCCAGATATTAAAAGATTACAGCTCCATAACTGTTGCCAGGTTTGCATATGGACACCAGTGTGATGGGAATGCAAAAAAAGTCTCAGGATTTTCCCTAGTAGTGCAGACAAAGGACAGATAAAACCAGTCAAATGTTCGATTCCAGCTCAATTTACACTAAACTGCAACATATCATTTCAGTACAAATTAAATCGAGAAAAATATAAAACTTCCTTTGCACAACTGAATGGGAACATCATCTAACAAACAGAAGCAAGAAATAAATCACCTGTTTAATAACTACATGTTGTGTTGGAGGGGATGTGCCTCACAGCTTCTGGCCCGTTCACCCGGCGTAGGGGGATGAACCCAGTTCAGGGTGTGCAGGGTCTGTACCCATCAAACATGCAGCGAAGAAAGTGACGGCAAACCGCTTCTGTTCCTCCGTGCCTCTGAATCCATACCAGTGCCCCAATACCCTACCTAACACACACACACACACACACACACACACACACACACACACACACACACACACGTTAACTGCTAACCTGATTCGACTACATTTCATTTATATTTAGACATTTATATTTATATTCCGAGGCAACTGTGAGATTGTTGTATTAATGGCAAGCGTTTGCGCATCTGCACAGCAAAGTCATTTTACAGAAGCAGTTTGAAGTGAAGTTGGTTACTTAGGGGCACCAGACCAGGGGTCTCGAACCCTGTTTTTCAGGGAGACAACAACCTCAACCACTGTCACCTGCTGCTCTCCAACATTCACGTTTGAATGCTGAGCAACTTGAGCACAAAAATAAAAAGTCTCCAAAACGCTGCAATGAAAACTGAGAAATAAACAGTCAAAATCTATTCATTATTTCAACATTGCTTATTTACAAGCTACAGATACAGATTCCTAACAAACGTCCATTTGTTTTGGTAAAGAAGACGTCACAGAAGACTGTGTGTAAAAGGACCACTGGGACACAAGAACCCGGCAAGTATGAGCTGTCACAGTGTTTTTGTAGGAAAATAAAGGATAAATAAAGGACACAAGAGAACATTGAATTCAACCCCCACTCATCAAATGACCAGCAAGTCAAAGCAAATATATGTAGTTGGAGAAGACAGAAAAAGATGATGAGAGAGTGACACTTGCCAACAGCGGGAGTCCCTGGAAATAAACCTTCTGCACCTCAAAAGCACTCAGTTACGTTTGTTTCTGCCCCTTCGGTTATTCTCCCTGCTCCACTAACACCTTAGAAAACTGGCCAACGGCTGCAGACTGGATGGGACAGTTTGCTGGAGGATCACATGTCCAGGTTTGAAAACAGAGAGGCTCTGAGCAGTTAGTTTACACATTGTGAGAAGGTACTTTACTGCTTCCAAAGCCTTAAACTCAAAACACAACCACAGAAGATGTCCAGAACACCACTTTTTCCACAGAAGATGCTTTATCGTGTTCTTTCCGATCCAGTGAGAAAGGCCTACATTTTACGGAGGCTGCATCTCTTTAGTGGGAAAGATGAAGGTGCGGTTGGAGGGTGTTGATGACACAGAAGCCCTGCTGCAGTGAGAGGAAACTGTCAGAAGAGTAGACCAACGCACCGGGGGGGGGGGTCTGCTTACCTCAACCCACCGCCGAGCTTCGGCAAAAGCCACGTCGGGGCTCAGGCTGGACGGTTCTCTCCACTCCATCCTGACCGGATCCGCGTGGCTCTAGGTCTGCTGGACACCTGCAACTTCACAAACATCTGCTGTCGGAATCTGAGCTGCTGAAGTTGTGCAGCTTTACAGTCAGGGGATGCGGGAACTTTATTACACAAATTCTGCAGCTTCACACCACGCAAGGACTCTGCAAGTTTACCAGCTGGTCCACTAAGTTCTGCCACTTTACAAGCTGGTTTGCTGAACTTCTCCGGCTTCGTATCCAACACGCGGTGGAAGAGGGTTTGCTGCCGTGTTGGACCTGGTCCGCCCAAGTTCTGCAGGCAGACAGGAGCGCTTCGGCCCCCTGCAGCTTTCTGGTCAGCAAACGGCGGCTCCACGTCCGCTACCACGCAAGGAGAGATGCTCGCAACCGGGGGCGCGAACAGCGGCGGTTTCACGTCAGGGAGACTTTTTACCGCGCGGACAGTAACGCCGCGCACGCGACCCGCAGCGGGGACCTGAAAAGCGCGTGAAAACTTTCGACGCGTTTCGTCCATCCCGAAGGTGACGCCCATTAAGCGCCTTTCCGTCCCTCTCCAACTTCTCCAACCATCTCCAACCCCAACCCCATCTCCTTCTCCAGCCGTCTTACCTTGAGGGAAAAACGTCCCAGCTCCTGCCCAGATGGCCGGTGAAGGAGCAACTTGAAGGCACCTTTCGGCGGGGCCTCGCACACAAACGGCTCCCTTGGAGACGCTCGGCAGGTCTGTGGTGGAAACCTGAGCGAAGCTCGCAGGAAAAGTGCGCGACGCTGAATAAGTCCCGCCCTCTGGTGAAGCCGGGAGGAAAAACCCTCCGTCCTCCGTGTCCAGCTCTCCTCCAGCTAAAACTTCTCCTCCTCCATCCACCACCGCTCACCTGCTTTCACCGCACCGGCCTCCCAGGAAACTCTCTGGCGTCCAGCTTCACCAGCGCTGAGCACAAACCTTCAAGTGACTTAATGGGCTTTAGGGAAGGAAGCAAATAAAACACCTCCCATCCTGCCAGAGAAACTTACTCCTATTTTGGTATCTGCTTCAGCCAATAAGTGATTCAACATTTATGTTTTTCACTTCCAGGAAGGAGTTTGCTAACACTAACATTTTTCAAGGGTCTTTTGAAGTCCTATTCGTGGCTGGCTGAAAGACGCTCCTCTGATGTTGGACTCTGGCTTAAACGTGGTGAATGTTAAGGCTGCTTCAAGGTGGCGAATGTTAAACCCTCGTTTCCCGTGCAGGTTCACACCTCATGCACAAGTCAAACAGCGGAGGCCTGGTGCTGCGGACCTTCTGAAGACCAGCCTGACCGCAGTGCAGCTCAGTAAGATGTGGAGGTTCACTGGAAGGTTCTCTCAGTGACACCGAGTCACGCAGATGATGGAGAAGAGCAGCAAAGATGCTGCTCAGTGGTGGCGTTTCGTGTTAGTGGCACCTGATGAAAAAGGATTCTGACCAACAGTAAAACACAGGTGACACCCAACAACCATCTCCACCACCCAGGGCCACATCTATCCCTTATGAATATCTTTTTATGCCAGTTAATATTACACTGTGAAAATAATCGCACTTATTTCACTACCATGAACTTTGATTATGTGATAGTTAATATATAGTCATTTTTATTTAAAGCATTTTAGTTACGTGATATTCTCAAAGCCTCCCTGTGCTTCACAGACCCCCCACCAAATGTTCCAGGGACCCCAGGCTAAGAATCACTGACATCAAAGTTCTTTAATTTGAAACTCTGGTTGAAAGATGAGTTCTTGTCATTGTATAACGTGCTCTGTTCCTAACAGCACTTTGCTGGCAGTTTTCTCTTTGTTCTTCTCTTCGATCAAGAAGGCCAACGAGTGAATGTTGGATCCCGGCCCCCCGGGGAGGGCAACACTCCTCACGGCCTCAGGCTGTCACCTCCTTAGACGCTATCAGGCAGAAGCAATAATAACTCAACTCTGTGCAGTGATGTGTGTAACTTTATTGGGAATAAGTGACACAACCGGCCAGTGACACAGTTATCAGGCACCTCTATGGAAATGCTGGGCCACCAGTAGCCACCATGTGACAAAAGTGAACTGCATCTAGGGCACATTTGAATTTTATAACCTGCCTGGAGAGAATCTGAGCAAGTGGAGCAAAGAGGGGGAGATGCTCACAAGCACACGAACAAAGACTAGTGACCTTTTGGTGGCTGGTCCCCTTTGGGACCTCTGGTAACATCATATCAGTTTAAACTTGTTCAGAAACTGCACTGGGACGACCAAAATTGCAGTAACCTGGGCAGACATACAGGACAGAATAAGACGGAAAAATAAGACTTGATAGTTTACTTCTGTCCTTTTCTCCAGGACAACAGTAAAGGAGGAGGAAGGAGAAAGAGGTGATTTCTCTTGGTAAATCCACATTATTTATTTTATTTACTGCTAGGGACTGGGAGGACAGCAGGAAAAGGAGCACATGGGGGGGGACAAGGGACACACTGGAATTTCTCCCCCACGTGAGTCTCCAAGTCTGCTGTTTATTTTCCCACAGCAGAAGCTGGTGGCGCCTCCGGCTCCATGTCAGCGGCGGGACAGAGGAACCCCGACCCACTTTCTGCTCGGCTCACTAAACCCGCATGGAGCCGCTAACAGCACGAGGGAGTGGAGGCGACGTGCAGGTGGGCTTGTTCACCTGAAAGTTAAAGTGTGTTTACAAGCACAGTGACACATTGTTGGTCAAAGAGGGAGAACTTGAGAGAACTTATATATAAACGCCCACCAACTACATAACAAAATGCAAATATGCTTTTTTTGTCTAAACTCAGGGCCTAAGAGAGGAATAAAATGTAAAATCATAATACAGAACATCTGGATACATTTTTCACAGTCAACCAGATCGTGTGGATTTCTGAGTAACACACATCATTAGTGTTGGTTCTGAAAAATGCTGCTGAACGACTTTTTAACACTTAAACTGAATTTTGTCAAAGGAGCGGGATGACTTTTTAACACTTAAATGTAAACATTTAAGACGAGGGCCGTGAGCTGGAAGAGGACACAACATGCAGCCTCTGCTTCCGTGTGGCCGCTGAATGCAGAGGAACACGAGAGCATCAGACTGGAGACGAGCGAAACTGGCAAAACCGGGTGTGTGAGCAGCGCTGTATTCCATACACCCCCGTCCCCCATCTCACACCGCGTTACTTTCAGGATGCGACACGGCAAGGAACCGGAAATGTTTTCACTGCACAATTTGCTTTTGGGAAAAATGTGATAAACAATTCAGCAATTTATTTTTTTTTCCATTATAATTTGGAGCTAAATTCCCTCAAAGTTGTCATCCAATTTAGGAATGTTCAAAATTTATTTATTTATACATTTAGTTGATGAAATTCTCCAGTGAGGTTTGTACACTCAGCCTCTTACAATGATTTACCCAGTTGTACCACGGGGTAATTTTTACAGCTCTAACCACTCGAACCACTACGCCACCTGCTGCCCTGAAGTGACATCCTAGTTATATCCTAACCACATGTAACTCAGGAATAAAATTCTCATAAGAGGCTCCAAAAACCACTACATGACCACGTTTTGATCTCAGTACCAGCAGACAAAGCAACAGTTAATGTGTTCAAAACCTATGACTGCCGTGCAGGACAGTGAGGCCGACGGATGGCGTGAATCACACCTGCACTCACTTCCTGTCCTTCCCATTAAATCTCAACCTCCTCTTCTGGCCTTAAGGACCAAGACTGGGGCAACATGGAGACACATCAGCAGATGACAGTCTACTCGCTGCAGTTGCTGACGGTCAGCTGCCCACGTCCTTCCTAACCTACTGAGAAAATACACAGCTGGTAGAAGAGGGCCAACAGCACAGCAACCTTGGCACTGTGGCCACCAACTCGGCATCTGTAATCCCCTACCTACAGCAGCAGGGGGTGCAGCGGTCAAAAACTCACACGGGGGTGTACCTCAGACTACCTGAAACACAAGTAAAACACAAGTGCTTCATGTGTGGAATAAGTGGTAAACAGTGTGTGTGCTGCAAGGGTCAAGATGGGACTGACAGCTGGACAATTTAACTTGGTTATCAAGTGGACAAGCTGAGTTACGGTTATCTTCACACAAACCCCAACCCCAACACACCACAGCAAGACCCTTCCCTTAGCGGGGGGTTGGGGATCAGTCGTTCACAGTAAAATAAAGCATTCTCCAGCTTAAATAAATAAAAATAGTTACTTTTTTTTTTTTACTGTCAACAAAGAAAAGGTTTTAACTTTTGTTAAATATATAAACATACCATGTTATTTTTGCCATGAGTAAATGACCACACCTAAAATTCAAATGGACTTTTCCATATCGGCTCAGCGCCCAACTCGGCCACCAGGGGGCGTGCGGCTCCTACTTAACAGCACTGTGGTCACCGCTGTAGGTGGCGAGATACACCCCCCCACGCCGCCGTGTGAGTTTTTAACCGCTACGCCCCCTGCTGCTGCGATCTTTCCCATGAGGACATGCACGTGTTTTCACACCTGCTTATTTTCTTCACAAGAGCACGACGAACAGAAGATTTACTACTTTCACGGCAGGTGAGCTGTGACCTACAACGTATTTGTTTTTTTTTTACATTTACGTGTTCTTAACTGAAAATATAGAACAATACACATAGTAAGCAAAATGACAAAAATAGAAAATATAGACAGAAACAAAGATATACAAATATATAGAAAAATATAAGTGTATATTTATATAAAAATATATAAAAAGGACAGAGGAATATAAGTCCAGGATACAGTTCAGCTGAAGATACTGAGTGACCTACAGAGTGTAAGACTTTCAATGGCTTTTGCATTGGTGGTGCCACAGAATCAGCTTTCTTACTTGCAAATTTGCACTCATGTTTATGGACTTTGTTAATAAAATGAGATTAAGTAAAGACAAGCAAAGACAAAGTGAAACTGTATGAGCAAGACAGGTTGTATCAGCATCTTTTTTGAACATCTGAGGGAAACATCTTTTGGGGCAAATTCTGTCAATCAACCTGAATGAGACCTTCTCCACTTTGAGATGTTTCTGTGGTAACAAGCAGACTTTCCTCAGTCTCCCCAGTCTACCCCCCATGCAGCAGCTCCAGTAGGAGACGACATGAGGCACAGTACTTATGTCTTGTTGAAATAAGCTGCGAATGGATGTTATTGTTCACAGCAGATGGAGAAAAGTACATCTTACCAACCGGCGACTCTCTTATATTGAGTGTTGGCAGCTTGACCTCCAAGGATCTGGCCAGTCCTTTAAACAGCATGAGAGCAGAGGACAGCGGACAAGAGCCTTAGTGAGAGGGGAAGAAATTCCGACAATCATTCAGAATTGTATCATCGAGCCACCAAAACATGTTATCAAACCAATTTTTTTGTAAAATAATGACGACTTCTCATACAAGATACCTGTATTGTTCTGAATAAAATAGATGAGTGGAGAGAAGCTGTGTGTAAATTAGTGACCAAGACGAAGGTGCCTGTTTGTGGGAGCTGATCATTTAAATGGGATTTTGTCAATGTTTGTAACAGTAAAATAAGAGAAAGTTAAGACGACCAATTTGTGGAAGTACTTAATGGGATATAAAGTTCCAAAAAGAAATTGGGGATTTTAAGTAACGTTTTATTCAGTTTATCTTAATGTATGATTTAAGGCGGTAAAGTCCAAAAATTAAGGCCACCTTTATCGTATGTTTTCACAAAAACAGATTTTTTTTTTTTATGCAACGTATTTTATTCTTCCAAACGAAACGGGAAAGTATCCGGTCTATTAACTGACTAGTCTGACTACAGAGATGCAAAGACAGGGCATCATACGTTCGTGTAGCAACGTCCTCTGCTTTCTAAACACGCCTCTGATTTTCAGAGAAAGATCTCTTTGGAGCCAGAGAGTGTTTTGAGTATTTTGAGTGTTTAACTTGTCAATAATTTCGCCGCTGTATGGAAAAGGGCGGCGTCATCAGCTGTTAGCAGTTAAGATTCCGCTCAGGTTTCTGTTGAGCAGGAAGCGGTAAAGGGGACAGGTGAGTGAGAGACTGACCATCCACCCAATAGGATGCGAGAGCCCCGTATTGCCCGGAAGCAGATGAAAAATATCTAACGCGGAGCAATTCGCAGTTGTTTGGTTACTGAAAGGTTTGACCAATAGCGTAAGACGAGTCAACATTCCAACCAATAGGCTGTCAGGATCCCGCCTTACCCGGAAACTTGTGGAAAAGATGAGGGGAGTGGACCCTTCGCCTGGTAAGATGCATTTCAAATAAATATATTTTTTAGAAGCGTTAATCACTCTTTGTCTTCCGCATCTGTAATGGCATTAAGTGGTGCAAAATGAGACAGTCCCCCCCTTTTTTCCAAGCTGTATTGTTAAGGTTTCTAATTTCGTTTTTTTCATTTAAGGACGAAAAACCCTTTAGTTCATTCAACTTTACACTTCTGCGTCATCGTGTGGAATTTAATAGAACCTTTCCAACTTCTGTTGTCTGAGGGATGAAGGAGGTGGGACTCTGCTTTGTCCTCTGCATTCTCAGACTTCCCATACAGGTTCAGTGATGTTTAGATATAGTGAGTGGGGAGGTCACGGGAGGTGTATGACCTCCGTCAGTATGTATGCGGGCATTATGCTGGAATATGGGAACAGTGTTACTACTTGGTCTTGTGACAAGGCCTCATAGTCTTTCCATGGTCATGCAACATAATCATCTGATCTCAAGACCCCATGAGATGGCTGCCCATACCAAAGAACCCCTGATGTTTAACAGATGGTGACAGTCATCTTCTGCAAGCCTAAACCCATTCAGATGTTTGAAACTGGGTGAAAGATGACTTAGACCACATTACATTTTCCCCTTTCTCAGGGGTCCAGGTTTTGTGCTCCTTACACAAGGTTACGCATCTTTGTATATCAGCCTTGGATGCAAGCAGTTTCTGAATGGCAACCCTGCCATGATTTCCAGCTTTGTAAGGTTCACCACATACAGGTTTTGTTAAGACTGGTTCACAGAACTGGTTCAGTTTTGTGGTAATTTTTTATGCTGCACTTCAGTAGTTTCATTTAGCAACTGGTTATGTGGCCTCTGTCTCTGTTAGTTGCCTCGTGTTTCTTTGAAAACTCGGTGTGAAAGAGCTGATTGTCAAGCCATCAGCCTAATATGTCTCACCTTGGCAGCTGCATTTGTAACTGATTTAATCAATTCAGAGTGCTTTTTTGTGCTGTTATTTTGCCCCCCCGTAAATAAAATACATCATCAATTAATATGAGATTTGATCCTTTTTATTGATTTCAGGTGTTGACACAATTGTTGGGAGCATTGGAAAATTGCCTCAAGATCTGTTTGCAGAAACTGTAAGGATTTTATGAAATACCCTTTCAAAAGTTAATGCCTTGTAGAACATTTGTCTTTTCATATACAGGTGCCCCCCTACTTACGAGCATAATACATTTCTGGAAATTTGCTTGTAAGGTGAAATGTAAAATGGAGATGGCTTATGTTACTTTTAAACCCAAAAAGTTAGCCTAATATTTAGTTGTAACTTTGTAAAGGGTATTAAATAATTTTACTTGTATATGCAAAAACTTGAGAGACTTGAGGGATACCTGTATAAATGTGTTTTTTCAAGCTGAGTATTAATAATAAGGCTATATATATAAAACAAATGTATTCTTGTTCAGGATGAGACCATTTCTACCCATGTATTTTTTAGAAAAGCATAAAGCTCACTAGAAATAATCAATAATAAAAACCAAATTGTAACAGCAACTTAAAATCTGGATGACAGAATAGAAATTGGTGACAGATGGCAGTTGGTTGACAGCTGTGATTCACATGTGCTGCTTTTCACTTATAGAGTGTGGTTATCAGGTTGCTCCTCTTGCCATACATAGCAAGACATGTGTCACCTCTCTGCAGTGTTTGCTTGTGTTTGACAGGATAAATCTTTTAATATCTGCAGTGTCAGCAGGTTGTCAGTCAGCTTCAGGGGCGGACCCTAGCCGTTGATGTGAGCAAAATCTGTGAAGTGAGTTCTGCTGCATTCGGTTTCCTAGAAACAGATCCAATGAAATTGAACCATCTGTTGTATGCATTGTAATAATAACATGATTTCTGTCTTTTTGTTAATGCAGACATTTCAGCAAGATGGAGTATCACTGGACTATGAAGCCCTTGAGAAGATCATCAAACTGCTTGCATTTGATTTCAGGTTGAAGCACTCTGATGGAGACATAAGCTGAATTTATCAAAGATAAAAATGTCTACCACAGATTAAACAAGGCTGAATTTTCTAACAGTAAGTGAATCTCATGTCTGACCTCATCTGTGACACACTTCCTTGCAGATTAGCAGCGAAGAAGAACCTGACTGCAGAACAGCTAGTCACCAAGCTTAGTCAGAGCAGCAGCCTGTGGCCCAAAAGCGCCTTGCAGGCTGTGCACAAGCTGTGGAGTGAGCAGGGTGAGCTTGTGTGCTCCTACCAGGAGGCCCAGATCATGATGAGTGTGGGTCAGGTATGACATTCACCACCTTGTCCCCTATTCAGAAAATCACACTGACAGAAAGGTTGTTGTCCTTATTTCTTATCTGACATGTCTCCCCTTTATGCAACTGGAGATTTGTCATTCTCTCCCCAGCTGGTGGATGTACAGTGGAAGCTGGGGATGGCTGTCAGTTCCGACACCTGCCGCTCCCTCAACTCCCCGTATGTCTCCATGTTGCTGAAGATTGCAGAAACTTCTGGGCAAATATCCACCAAGTGCTTTGAAATGACAATTCCACAGTTCCAGGTTGGTTTGTGTTTTATTGTTTTTAAAATAAAACCCTATTTTTTCCTCATACATTTCTGAGGACTTATTTTCACATTTACAGTGACGTTCACTGTTCTTTCTTACCAGAACTTATTCAGACAGTTCAAGGAAATAGCAGCGGTTTTGGAAACAGTCTGATCATGGAAGAGGACCTCCCATGGCTGTCCTTGTAGTGCCTGAACATAACGTGCCTGCAAATGTAAACAGCAGTTATGTTTCACATTCAAGTTCTCCAACAAAACTCATCACTGTCTTGGAATTTTAAAAAATTTCTACCTTTTTTTTTGTATTTTATGGGTTAGAATTTCCATAATTAACTGGCCATTTAAAAATAACTTGGTAGAAGTACCTCTTTGTAATAATCTACCATACTGTATATGCTTTTCCTTGCATAGTTTTCTTTTTAAAATTTCCCTTTCATTTTTTTCAGTATTAATTTTTGGTCATTATTCACTGCTTTAAATTTTTGTGTGCCAGTGCTAGGCTTACCCATGCTTTTGAGGGCACTGAACTATTTCTTATCATATTTACTGTATAGCAACAAGTCATTACACTGCAAGCAGGTCAATGTGATAATGGAAATTCATTTTTCAAACACAGAATGATTAACTCTATTTTTAAACATTGAAAGTGTCCTGTTAAATAAAAAAAGTCACAATGTCAGAAACCCCTAGATAGATCTCCAACTAATGTACACTCAGCTTTTCTTGAATTTGATTCACATTAAACAACAGAGTGAACCACTTTCTTGCTGGCTTGCTGTTTACATTCATGCTGTGTTGCAGTGTTGTCCGTACTACTAGAAGTGAACATGAGGGAAGTGTCCAGTGCTGGGGCTGTGAGGAAGGCCACGCGTTCACAGACTGACTCTCATGGGCTTACATGTAATGCATATTTCATCTATTTTGAGGAGTTACTTTGCTTGTCTGGCATATCTTGTTACCAGCTTCAAGGAACACTTAGTCATCTAATTCCAGTCCTAGAGCCTTAACAGCAGGCCAAGTGCTCTGTGTAGAAGTGTTTACAGCTTAGCTTCAGGACTGAACTCCTCATACCAAATGTGGGTGGGTGCACAAACAGCACTGATCTGGAATTTGGAAAGAATACATGACTATCTGTGTAGTTGAGGGAATTGCGAAAAGTGAGGGGGACACTCCCCTCTGCACTCATCCTTCAAGTCCTTTGGACTGAAATGTTCCCTCTGAGTCCCAGACGTATGTTGGGTTAGTGTCCTCATCTTACTGTTTCGAGCCAGAGTGATGGTGCAGTGAGTAGCGTTGATGCCTCAAAGCTTCTGCGCTCTTGGTTCGGATATATGTGGAGTTTACAGGTTCTCCCCAGATTCATGTGGCTTTCCTCGCATAGTTGCAACATGTGTTTCAGGTGTCCTGGTGACTGGCTTACCTGTAGTGTGTGTGTGTGTGTGTGTGTGTGTGTGTGTGTGTGTGTGTGTGTGTGTGTGTGTGTGTTCTATGCAGGGTGGATCATGCCTGACACCCTGTGTCTCTGGGAGAGGGTCTGGATCACTAAGTTCCTGCACTGGATAAGCGGTGTAATATGTATATGATGATATAATAATAATGATGATGAATGGATGGTGGCAAACTGAGTCCAAGCAGAATGAGGCAGGAGATCTCATCTCCTCTAACAAGCTTTTCAAGTGAACTTTCTCCAGTTTAACAAATGAGCAAAACTGCACCTGTGGGAAAAAATTGCATTAGATGATAATGTAAAAAGACAAAAATGGAAATTTAATTTAGGCAGCTTTGCTAGTTTTATTATGATATAGATGAACATGTAGATGCGGTACAAGGGTGCAACACTGGTTGTGTCACTGACTCATTCAGTGCAGAAGAAACCGTCGACCTACCAGCAGATGTCGTGGTGAAGCTGGAGACCACCCGGGTCGAGCCCTGAAGCCGCAGTGCATCATGGGTTCGGCAGCGAACACATACACTCCAGGAAGGTCCGTTTACCTGTGATTCCAGCAGCAGCCGTCGCCGCCGCCGCCTTTGGCCGGTGGGCGGGGTCAGGCCGAGCCGCGTGTGCATCACGGGCGACGAGTCTCCGCCCACGTTTTTCCTCCAATACGTTCGCTCGGTGGGGAAGGGGCGCAATGATGGGCGTGTCTAATTGGCAAAGTGTCTCCACCCACAGTGTGGGAGCTGCCCGTGCAGAAGTGTGAGCTCGTGCGGCGCGGCGCCGCTCCGGGACAAAAGGGAATCGAAAAAGGACTTCTTACATTCTAGTTCTAAATTATTATTATTTGTTTTGTTTCTTTAGCCGGGTTCATGTAACACCCCAGGCGGTCCCTCTTAGTTTTGCCCGTCGCGTGCTTTAGGGCGTGCATGCCGTTGGGGAGCGCGTGCAGCACGCGCGTCCATCACCAGAAGTGCGCATCAGGAGGGGTCGTCATGAACGCACGAGACACACTGGTAGCCCCAGGACGAAACCGCAACTTTCCATTCCGAGTATAAAGTTGTTTTGTGAACTATTCTACTTGGATTGCAGTTAAGGGAGTATGGAGTTGAGGCGGCTGTAATCCACACGGCGCGCCCACAACTGCTGGACGAGATGGAAGTGCGGAGGGCGCAAGACGGCGCCCAGTCCGGCAGCCATGAGAAGAACTTCAGGCTGTGCTACCTGGGCTCGTCCCCGCTCGATCAGCGCACCACGCTGCCCATGCTGCCGTGGCTTGTGGCCGAGATCCGCCGGAGAGGCGAGAGGGGTGACGCCCGCGAGGTGCAGTTGCGCCTCACGCCGCCGCTGCTGCGCTGCGTACCGGCCGATAGTGGAGGCAGCGGCGGCTCCGTGTTCATCTTCGAGCACCACGCGCACGCCATCTCGCGCTTCGTGCACAACAGCCACGACGTGCGCTGCTTCGCCTACCTGATCCGCAGCCGGCCGGACGACCCCGAGTCCGAGATGGCGTGCCACGTGTTCCGGGCGCTCGAGCCTGGCCAGGTGAGGGAACATGCCCCCCCCCCCCCTCCACTACTCATACTCGAGTAATGTTGGGGCTTCTATAAGTGCACTTTTCTGAAAAACGATCTGGTGGAGTCGATTCCCGCATGATCTCCCAATGGGTAAATCCACTCCAAAGCGAGATGGTCCATGGTGGTCTCAAGCGCCGCCGGAACACCACCTGAAGACCAGTTCGAGGTGCCCTGACCCTCTGGCTCATGATAGACTAAAGTTAACGATGAGCAAAAGAGTCAATTAAAGCATGAACTAAGGTAAAGAAAGTTCCAGGTCGCACTCCTGGGAAAGGTACTTAACCTGCAGTGTGACGGTAACGTGTATCACAGTAAGTAGTAAAAGTACAAAATTCTGACACTTTACACGCAAATGGTCACTATGAATCAAAACCACGTCCTCGGCTGTCATGACAAGTTGACAAAATGGGATGTTCTTGTGATTCTGATTCAGTCATCTATGAACAATGAATGTAGCTCCAAATGCAAATTTAGAAAAATGATGGAGCATATTTAATAACAGCGTAACTGAGTGTGTTCACAGGGTGTGTAAGGTAGTGTTTCTGCTCATTCAAGCAGTCACAGTCGAACACTGCAGGACCAGGTGGTGGTGGTTTCAGTCCCCGTGTGTTTAGTTAGTTCTGTTTGTCGAAAGCCACGTACGGTTCAGTTCTGTTTATTTTGATAGAAGCTTCTTCTCAGCCAGTGACTCAGCTGAACAGCAGATTAGGATAACAGAACAGATAACAGGTATACAGTAAGGGCATAGATGGCAGTTACATGTTGACGAGAGCAGCAGCTGCCCCCCTCCTGGACTTCTACACATAGAATAGTGGCACCAGCTAAGACAGGTTATGCTACTAAGGGCAGCATTGTGTAGGACAGTAAAAACCAAATAAAGAGATCTTGAGGTGCAGGTGAGCTAACATATTATCATGGCAGGGGGTCCTCAGCTCCTGGCAACATGGAGTGCTGGTCTCACCAGTGGTCCCATCTGACCTCATCAGGGCAGTGAGGAAAATAATCCTCACTTATGGTACAAAGAAATTCAAACAGAACAAGAGGGGGTTAGAATCTAATGGCATTAAAAGACAACATAATTATACAGCTGGTGAACAAAAGTGCATTTCAAACAACATGTTTTTGTGTGCATTAGGCTTGTCTTTGCTCATTATCACTTGCTTGGATCTCTGTTTTTGGTATTTGGTCTGTTATATTTTTGGCTGCATTTACTTTAAGCTTTTACTGCTTTATATCATTTGCTGTAACCATTACTTATGTTTTGTTTACTAAATACTTAATCTTACATGTGTGCAATTGTAAAAATGTTTTTTAGTTGAATTAGGTTCTGGATGTGAGTGACAAGTTGCACTACAGTTAAGCTGGTTATGGTCATGTTATTTGGTGATGTCCTAGACCAACGTTGTGAATTCGACTGTGGTTCAGTTATTTGCACATTTCATAGAGCATTTGTGTGGCTGGTTAGGGTTGAGATTTACTGGTACCTTAGGATCCTGAATGTTCTCCAGACCCATCTGAAAATTTGATGTTCATTTCTGCAGAATTCAAGGACAAAGATGTCATGCTGTTGAATATATTGCCCAGTTCCAACTTGATCTGTGCAGTTTCTCAGTGAGGCTTCCAGAACTGATTACAGTTAAACAAAACTTGGTCCATGACATTCATCTTTTCTGGAAAAATGTGTCTAAGAAGCATTTGACTTTGAAGTGCTGCGATATTGTTCTTATTGGGTTTCCGTCAGGTGTTTATTCTTGTATGCCCTGGCTCTGCAGTCTCAAGTCTTCAAGGGTACCATGTTTTACTTGGCAGGAGAAGACCATTTGCAGACTTGGTGTGTTGGTACAAGGAACAGCTCAACAATGCAGTGCGCTAAAGCCTTGGTAAATCGTGTAGAATTTATTTGGTTAGTCCAGATTTTAGCAAACTGACTTCTGCATAGGATGAGACCTGACTGTATATTACTATCCTGTATTGTACAGACCATACGCTGCTGTAAAGAGCTATAATTTACACAAGTTAAACCCATACCTTTATGTACACAGAACAATGAACTGCATTGGCTGGTACACGGTGAAATCGAAGTACAGTCCTCCTTAATTATAAATTCAGTGAAATTAGTGTCCTTTTAAGCAAGTAGGAAGCGTATCTGCAACAGAGGAAGGTGTTGGTATTATCTCAGTTGTGAAGGAAATCTGGTGACTTAAAGTACTTAAAGTTTCCAAAATGTCTTTTAAAAGAAACCTTCTGATTTCAGGTGGTTAGTGTGTGATAACAGTAAAATAAGTATGATAATGACAGTGACACGAGTTTGCTTTAAAACTTTCATAACCATAAATGTGCACTCCTTCCAAAGCAGCAGTCCTCTGCATCTCAGTGACTCGCCAGGTAACCTTTTTTCCTGAGGTGGGCAGGGACATTACCCAAGATGTTCTCTAACAGAGAACCAATAAACTGTGTCCCATATTTAAGTTACCTGACACCTGTGCCCTGGGCTGTGTGCACAAGCAGTCAGGTGAGGATATCATGACGACTTTGATGCCCTAACACAAGGTGTCTGACAGTGGGTTCAAGCTGGAGTGCCTGGGCATGAAGCAAGCTGCTTGAATAAGATTCCTGCTGATGTTCAGGATTTCACAGATCAGATGTTAGCAGACACAAGTGATTTGTGACTTCATGGTAGCATTACTGGCTTTGTTCAAGTTGGCCGCTTTGTACTGTGCTTTCAGCTACTTTATATATGACCTCTATCACCTTCTGTCTGTCACCACCTAACAAGGAATAGTGACCAAAAATGAAAAACCCTCTTAATTTTTATCTCTTATGGTATTGTTAGGCAGCAGGTTCACATTTCAGATTACTAAGAGTGTGTGCTAAATGTTTTATACTCCTTCACTTTGGGTATCCCTGTGTGTGTGTGTGTGTGGGTGTGGGTGGGTGGGAGGAGTATCGGGCTGCTGTTCAGCCTACAGGGTGCAGGCCTGCAGTCATACAGGAAAAACTGGCCCAGGTTGAACACTCTCTCTGAGACGCGCAAAGAATATTTCCTCATTGTCTGCAATCAGCTGCTGTTCTGAGTTTCTACTTTTTATTATTTAATGTCATGTATTTTTAAACTGTTTCTTTTTTATTACTTTGTGTAGTTTCATGCTGGATTTGTGTAAAAGTGGTATTAAAGGTAATCTAAGTTGTGTGTATTCTCTGAAGTGAGGTGTGCCCAGACTTCATGCTCGAGTTTAGGCTCAGTGATTTACGGAGAAAAACATGCCTGGGTGCAGTTCTCACGGCGCCTGTTAATGGAACTGCTCCAGAAAGGGTGGCTGCTCAGCAATAGACTTGCCATTTATCACTCATGGTTAAGATTTCAATGCTCTTTCAAATTCGTGGTTTTTTTGGGGGGGGTGAACAAGTTATAGTTTGACTCCTGTCTAACTCGTATTCTTAAATTTTACCCTTAAGGACAAAACTGTGTGGTAGATGTTCAGTACTAGCGAAACCTTAGAGTACACTTGCTGGAGACTCTTCTCTCCCTTGGTCAGTAGTTTTTCATTTTCACTTTCCTCCTTACCCAGATAGTTCTAATGCCTTTGAGCTGTATTTTGATTTAGTGTTTTGCTGAAGAATCAAGGTTTGTCTAACTAGTCATAACCCTCATGCAACAACACTTGTCTTAATGTATGCAGTGATAGCCATGGTGGCTGAGATTGCTTGGACTTGGTAAAGATAACCATCAAACAAAGTATCCACACATGCTCATGCTGGTTTCAAGCAGGTGTGCTCAAACTTTTGACTGGAACGGCATCTAATATTTTTCTTGTAAGTTTTCTGTGAGGGGATATGTTTGGGGGTTGGAGGGAGGTGCAGGACACAGAGTGTTGAGAAGGCCACTGTGTGAGTAGGGTCCTGTTCACACAGGGACGAGACGGGGAAACGCATGAGGCCCAGTAGCCTTTGACTCACTTTTACCCCATGCCAGACTACACTTGTTAAGAAGAATGACCTCTGACACAGATCCCAGTGTGATCCCGCACCATGTGTCTGCTTATGAGCAACAGGGCAGTATCTGAGAGCTCAGGGTGGGGTAATCGACAACTTTTCATCCCATTCGTTTCCACGTGCTCCCAATGCGTACAAGGGGGGGGGGGGTAGCATGGGAGCACGTGCCTATCATGTTGGATCCCTTCTGGAATTGAGCCATAGTGTTTGCGTCACCTTATCTTATGACTTGATCCCCATCTCAAGAGCATCCTGAGTTTTCAGTTTGCTTTTATTAGTTTTTTTAAATAGTGTTTTGGGTTCAGGGATAAATCTTGACAAATGGTGAGCTGAAGAGGGTCACTGACCAGGACATCATGGTAAACATCATGCTTGTCAGAGTTCCCAGTGTGTAAGAACCTCCTCTTTGACTGTATCCAGGTCTTGAAGCACACATCCTGCCACTTCTTACACCTGATGGAAAAATATTCAGTGAATTTTTAACTACGCTATATAGGAACCTTGGTCTCAAAATAATCGCAAAGCTCCTCCACAGTGGTTGTTTTCGGGACAGTTCTTGAAGAGCATGCCCCCCCCCCCAGTTTTTGATCATATTCATAGTACTTCTGTGCTCTGAAGTTTACCACTTTGTGTTATTTGACCAGTGCTGCTTTACTGTGTTTGTTAGGTGGTAAATCGTACATTACGACTTGTGATTTGTGCATCTTAAGTGTTATGTTTAGATACTCCAGTATGACGAACAAAATTGCACAGGTTGAATGCACCAGAGTTTTGTAGATTCTTATTTTGTGCTTGTTCTGCATTATGTGAGATGTGTCATCAGGGCACTGACTCAAGAGCAGTACACTTTGACACATTTTTCTTGAAGCAAAGCAGTGATGAGCTGTTGATGTTGAGTGCGATGAATTCCACACTTGTTGACAGCAGAAGAAAAGCAGCATGATGTTAAAGATAAAGGGAGGTGTAAACAGAACAACACAGCAGGGATCCTTTGGAACTGGGCTGAGGGTTTGGGAGAGAGAGTTTATACGTGAAACTAGAGAGAGTTGGGAGAGTGAGTACCAGATTTCTCTTCAAAACTTCAGAACTTGATCTTATCCTTTTGAGACTCAACGAAGGGAGATGAAGTAAGCACACAATTGGGTTTCTATGCCCTGCAACTTGTGTCCAAACAAGCAACACGCTACTGTGTGTGTTGGAGCAGTAGGTGACATAGTGATGACAGCCATTTTCTTGCAATCGCAAGGTCCTGGGTTAGAATGCGAATTTAAATCCCTATTTCTGCTGTAGATGCCTTGATCGAAGTACTGATCCTGAGCTGGTGCATTAAAAATGACCTTCCGTTGTAAGTGACTAAATCACTGTAAGTAGCTGTCACTGTGGAGACAAGCATCAGAATGCACTTGTAAAAGGAAACATATGGTTCTTTTAGTGTAAAATTAGAAAAGTTGCACGAACATGTTCTGTACAACCAGAATTGATTTGCTGTTTCCTCACAAACTTGAAGTTTGTAGTAACCCCACTTCTGGACCTTGAAAGAAGATCCTGCACAGAACCTTTCAACTTGATTGGAGATTGTTACTCTTTGCAGTAAGTGGTGTGTCTTCAAAAGAACTCATGCATCTTCTCGGTGCCACTTGGCATTACGGTGCTTCTAGCTCATTGCTGAAGAGGTCGTCCTTTTGGCAGGGGAGGGGGAGACAATGGAAGTGGTGGTAAAAATAGCTGAGCTGCTAAAAGACAAAACTGTGAGCAGGTGGCCAAATGGGGCTTAAGTTCACATGCCCCAGTGTTTGGCTCTTGGTGTTTTATTGGACCACTGTGTTTTTATCCATGGCTTTCTCTCTTGATTTATGATAAGCAGTCAGAGAGGATGGGGGAGTCTTTGCAAAGAGGGATTATTTTTCCACAACCCATGATTCCAGTGTTTGGCTTTTGGTGAGTTTTTCAAAGTTTGCAAATGTCCAGACTGTAACTGCAAAACTTTTAAACTTTGACATGTTTTCCCGTTTCGTTTACTTTAACTACTTTAACTAGTATGTTTCTTGGCTGTTTTCTAAAATACAAGTTTTTTTGAAGAGCGACTGACTTGTATTTATGCAGTTGGCATGTGGATGTCAGTAAAACCCTCAAGTGAAACACCAGTATGATATCGGATTAATTGTCAACAAATGGTATTGAATAGGAGTTTGTGAAGACATTGTTTTAATGTAGAATGAAATTAATATATTAAAGTTCTGCAGAGTATTTTTATTTTAGACATATCTGATAGTCAGAAAACTTAAATATCTTTTTTATGCTAATGGTTACACGGTTATTTTTGCTGTGGCTGGCACCCATTGGACAACTTCTCCGTCTTTCACCACCGGCAGCCAAAAGTATCCATGGCCTCCAGGAAGCAGTCAGTCCTGCCTCCCAGGCCAACTTGAACTCCCCTGACAGGATGGCAGCTTGAAAGTCTGCTATGCACGTACCAACCAGAAACCAAGCATCCGAGTTTTGAAAAAATGAGCACAGAAATAAAATGTTAAAAAATGTCAAGCTGAGACAAAAATGAGTGCATACGAAGTAATGAAAAATGTTGACGTGAAGATGATTGATAATGGTTCTGTGGTGCTCCGTGCACTAACTGCAGGGCACACACACCTCGCTAGCAGACGCCGCACGTGTGTGTTAATGCCAGTGTGAAGTGGGGTCCGGCGTTACGGGGGAGGCGTGTGTGTCCGTGTGCTCCTGAAGTTTACTGGAAATGTCGAGTATTCCTGGGAAACGAGCCAGCAGGCTGCTGCAGCACTGCACAACACACCCGCTGTGATACTTGCAGATCTTGCTCCTTTACATGGGTCTGGTGTGTCGCTGTTCATAACAGTACGTTTTCCATAGCTGTTCTATTAAATTTGTGGTGGCTTTAATGTGTTTCTTTTTAAAAAAAAAAAAAAAAAGACTGTGCTCCGCCCGTCAGCATGGCGAGGCCAGAGGAAGTATTGGTCACTGAATTCTCCAGCTAAATCTGGCCACAGTAATTGGCGGTGTTTTGAGTTGGACACGCTGCCAAGCAGCCAGCCTTCATCTTCAGCGCCAGTTATGGGTGTTCATAATACAGAGGTGTTACTTTTCATTTCCAAGGATTTTTACTATTTTTTTTTTTTTTTTTGTTTGTCCTCGAACTGTAATCTTATTTCTTACCTTTTTTTTTTTTTTTTTTTTTTTAGGCCCANTTTTTTTTTTTTTTTTTTATTAGGCCCATATCTTGGGCATCTGTTGTGTCTGATGGGTTTTTGGTTAAGTGCACATTGTGTGAGGATGGGGGGGGGGGGGTCCCCATAGACCCCTTCCCCAGACCTGGTGGTGTTTGGGATGAATTTTTGGATGAGTTTTGGTGGAGCTCATTTCCACGGTGGGGGAGCAGGGATGGAACTGGGGCCTCTAATATCCTGAACCTTTTCCAGTGCCTTCATTCTATGGATCATAACAGTAAATAGAAGTTGCCATATTTAAAAATGACTGTTTGGGTTACTCAACATTTAGGGCTCTGTTTTCCAGGACTTGACAGCTATGCTTATTACACAGCGTGGGCTGCTGACTGGGTTTACGCTTTCTGATGTGTTTTAACGTATTTAGACAAGGTTCTGGGCAAACACACCTTAATGACAGTCATTTCTACAGCCCTGTCTGGGTCAAAATAATTTTATATGCAGTCTAGTTGTGCATCATTTTAATCTGGTTTTTCATCCTGGTTTGAGTTAGAATACCCTTGATTGTGGAAAACACGGCAATAAAAATTACCCAGCTGTTTAAATTGGTCAATCATTTTAAGCAGTCAGTGCACAGAAAACAAATTGGGGCTGTGTCGTATCAGTAGTCATTTTGGCAAAAGGCGTCTCCTAAATAATGATTAATAATAAGTGAAAACAAGGAATGCAGATTGTTTTTTCTTCTTCTTTTAACAGATGAAGTGTCATCGTATACAGTATTATAGTTGGCATGTCTTTGGCCTGAGAATGAAGCTCGGCTGCTCTGTCTGCAGTTGACCTCGATCTGGACCCTCGGGTGACATGAGATTTATGTTGTCTGATGTTACCCGATCAGCCTGTTGCGCACTGGAGGGATTTGAATTCTATTTGTGGCTGTCCACAAAAACAATTCAGCATTAGCTCTTATATCATCATAAATTAAAGGAACATTTGGTCCTGCTTGTCTTTGAGACGTCAACTACTAAATAATAATTGTTAGTTGTGCTGCAGGTTTTTATTGCCCGGATACTTTGACTTATTTTAATTAATTAATCTGTTTATTGTCAGTAACCAGTTGCTCAGTGCTGTGCAGCAGTGGTTCAGAGTGGAACCTGGAGCCATAGTGTGTGAGGCAGGTTCCACCCTGGACAGGACACCAGTCCATCACAGAGAATGCACAGCCAGTCTTGGTCCTGGTCGTGGGGTGTGTAATTATACTGTATATCACACACACCCTTCAGTCAAGCAGATCAATTTCAAAATAAATTGATGATGATTTCATTATACAGACAGATATTCAAGATGGGTTTCCATCTGTGAGATATTCAAAGCTGACCCTTAGCTCTGTAAGCAGCTTCTCGTGGGGCTGGAGGTCTGTTCTGCGGAAGGACATGTAGAAACAAAAACAGTCTCATTTATTCCTCATGTCAGAATCATTTTCAGATGAAGGAAAGACAAGAAACTAACTTTTCTGTTCCCTGGGTGTTTAATTCAAGGTTGCAAAAACGGGTATGTAAAATCCTCAATCTCAGTTAAACCTGCTGTAAAAACCAGACGTCCTCAAGTTTGCTACCCTTGTCTTTCCCCAACCATCTGTCTGTAGCCCCTCCCAGGTGCTGTTTATTTCCTGTGGTAACTGTCAGAATGCTGATGTGACAGCGAGTTATGTGCGTGCGTGCGTGGGTGCGTGCGTGGGTGGTCAGGGGTAGTCGCTGGTCTGGGAATGTAACGACTTCAGGATGTTAGTATTCAAAATGTCTTTGCATAAAAAACCTTCATGCCCTAGTCACCACTCAGCTGGTGTGTGAGAGATACAGCAATGTTTCCTTTTCTTGTGGATCCTCAAGGTAGGCATGTTAATTCCTTATCTACTGTTCTTGAACCACTAGACTGCTATTTGGATAGTTTTTGTCATAGAACACAGTAAAAATATAGTGAAAGTTTGTGCACAATGCAGATTGTTGTTTTTTTCTGAGTTTTTATAGTTTTCATCCAAAGAAATTAACTGTACACATTAACCTGTCTGCAGAGTTACAATAGGACCCTTTGAACGGTTCCTTAAGCACTGCACCTCCTGCAGTTCAAATGAACCTTGTACTGGCCAGCTGTGGGAGGGGCTTTTCTCTGTGTGTGTCTTAAATTTGGCCACCTCCTTTCAGGTCCCAGACATCATCAGCAGCATTCGCCAGGTGTCCAAGGCTGCGCTGAAAGGGGACGTGCGTCCCAAGCAGGAGACTGAGGACGCTTTCTACAACTCTCAGAAATTCGAAGTGCTCTACTGTGGCAAGGTGACAGTGGCCCACAAGAGAGCACCGTCCACAGTCATTGATGACTGCATTGAAAAGTTCCGCCAGTATGAGGCTGAGCGTCAGTGCCTACCCATGGCCAACGACATCCTGCCAGAGCTTCTGTCAACGGATTGGGATCCCTTAAGTGCCAATGGGTGCGGTCAGACAGAGCCAGAAAGCCCTGAGACAGAAGAGGGGGCCGATGGAGGTCTTAAGCTGAGTGGTTTGCGGGGCAGCCTCCCAGAATGCATCCTGGAGGACTCCTCAGAGTTTGGTGGACAGCAGGAGTTTCGTACCCGCTGTGGTAGCTTGGCAGCGGGGCTGCAGCGGCGGCCAAGAGAGGCAGGCTCAGGTCAGCAAGATGCCCCTCGACGCAGGCACGCTAGTGCCCCCAGCCATGTACAGCCAACAGATGCGGAGAAGAACCGAACCATGCTTTTCCAGGTATGACTGAGCTGAGTGCTCTGTTCACAGCCTTAGTCTCACACCAGCCCAGTTAATTTTAGTAATACCTTCCTAATACTGTATATGTCCCAGAGAAAGGAACCAAATAACCCATGACTTGGTTTTGAAAAAGACCTGGTTATGAATTTTTAAAGATACAAATGTTTAATGGCTTATGCAGTATAAATATATTTATGTGCTCAGATGACGGTGAAGGTGGCAGTAAGAGCACTAAACAAAAGAGGTCTGTGGGACCAGCCTTATACAACTCTGTTCCATGGTGTTTACATCCCATGTCTGGTGTTCCTGAGTGTCAGTTATCAGTAATAAGATGAGTGACACCACCCCTGTTTATGGGGTGTGTTCATAACGGAACAGTAAATACCGAAGACAAGCCGTTTTTCCGTTTGTAACTTTGTGATATATTTACATAATTTCAAATGTTAGAATTATTTATTTGTTTACATTTATTACAGCTATGGCTGATATTTTTTTTACAAAATTTAACTTGTAAATAAATTGACAAATGGAGAGTGTCAAGTTGTGAAGACACTTGCAGTCCCGTTTGTCTTCGCTCTAATTGTAGCCCTGGTTCGGTATTTTAAGAAACGTCTGCTCAGTGTTTGCTTCCCTATGTTTTTTTTATGGCTACGGTGTTGTCTGTTGAGCAACTGTCAGACAGGAAGGGAAATGTTCAGCTCAGCGTCGGTGACCTTAAATTGTGCGTTTGGCTAGACGATTCCCAGAATACCCCCAGAGTGGGCTTCACGAGGCAGCCGTCACGAGATGTTTGTCATTGTTTTTTGTCACCCGTTTTGCTGCCGGGGGTTGAGCTTTTGACCAGTCTCATGTCACCCTGCAGGTTGGCCGCTTTGAAGTCAATCTCATCAGCCCTGACAGCAAGACCGTGGTGCTTGAGAAGAACTTCAAAGATATTTCTTCCTGCTCTCAGGTGCCAGGCTTTACATTAAAGGCCTTGTCCCACCACTGTTACGGGTTACATCTCTAGTCCCCTTCCACAGATTGTCCATTCCCAGGCCTAATCTGTTGATAAGTCCATGTTATCACACCAAGTTGAATTTGTGACCTTTTCCCCCTCTTCTGTTTAACCAACTTGGGTGTGTGGTGTTAAAGTAAATATCACTCCTTTACACAGCTGAAAATGTGTACATTTGCAACAGAAGCCCCACGTGTAAG
Source organism: Arapaima gigas (assembly GCA_900497675.1). Taxonomy (NCBI): domain Eukaryota; kingdom Metazoa; phylum Chordata; class Actinopteri; order Osteoglossiformes; family Osteoglossidae; genus Arapaima; species Arapaima gigas. The sequence goes on from UFQX01000668.1 coordinate 321,611, forward strand.
TCTGTATGCTTTCTAATGTTTTTCATATCCCTGAATGGAGATGCCCTGATGCCATTCGGCCGTCCTTCATTGGATCACCCCTCAGTTAAGGGGCAGCAGGGGTTATAGTGGTTAGAGCAGTGAACCTGCAGTCAGTGGACCTGTTGTCATATCACTATACAGTAAAACCTTGATTTCCATAACAAATGTGTTCTGGAGAAATGAAGCCTGAAGAAATGGCACTGTAAGAGGGCATTAAGACAGCATATTCCCTAAACAGAGCTTAAAAGGTGTACGTTTGCAGCATAATACTAAATAACTTATTTATACCTTTTTAATAATAGTGAATAAATACAGAAATTTTTATTTTGCATAGGATTTTATGCAGTTTGCTAATTGAGATATTAATGTATTTGCCCTGAAAGGGTTAAAATTAACCCAGTTATTTAAACAAGTAAATGATTTTCAGCAGTCTTTTGTACAAACCTCACTATAAATCAGTTAGGAAAAAAACATTTCATGAATAAATATAATAGGGAAACTTCTCTGTCTAGTGCACACAGCTGGCAGGGTAAAGGGTGCAGTAAAGAAGGGTAAATAAGCACTTCCTGTTAGCGGAAGCTAATAGTTTAATCATCACTGCATGTTAATTTGTTCTTTTTTGTGGTTCTTTGTCTTCAAATGGTGCTTTTTGTTTGCCTGTTTGCTTAATTTTTCTCCATTTGCTGTGCAGGGCATTAAGCACACAGACCATTTTGGGCTCATCTGCCGAGATACAGGGGACTGCAGCCGCAGCCAGTATGTGTGCTACGTGTTCCAGTGTGCCAGCGAGTCTCTGGTCAGTGTGCTGCCACTCCACACTCCACCCCCTGCAGGAACTTGCTGCAACCAAATCTGCATTTCTGAAAAAAGTTAATCTGAAAGAAGATTGAAATGCTGCAGCAGGACTTCTGTGTGTCAGTTGTGTGGTTTCGGTTGGAGCGTCCCTGGAAACACCAATGGTTTTGCTGTTGCCGGGGCAGGTGGACGAGGTGATGCTAACACTAAAGCAGGCGTTTGGCACAGCGGCAGCACTGCGGAGCTCCAGGACCCAGGTGAAGCTGTGTGAGGCCTGTCCCATGCATGATCTGCACAAGCTATGCGAGCGGATCGAAGGTGGGCACCTATTCTCCCCCCCTTAGGCATTACAGCCCTGCCCATAGAGCCCTCACATGGACCAGCCTCTGTCCTTTTTTTTTTTTTTCCCCCCCAGGTCTTTACCCTCCTAGGGCCAAGCTGGCCATTCAGACATTTCTTTCTCAGCTGATGGACAGCGAGCAGGTGGACATCTTTGAGCGTGTCCAGGTGAGACTGTGCGCAAGACCGATGAGGAAATGAGGTGTGACTTTTCTCAGATATTCTGCAGCACAGATGCAGGACACTTCTGGGTTGCTTTGCTCTCATTCTTTTGTGCAGTTTCTCATACAGGTGTTGCTCAAGTTACCCAGTTGTGCTTTACACTGACATCCTGTTGCTTTTCTCTGTGATCGAGCAGAAGATGAAACCTGCCACAGATCAAGAGGAGAACGAGCTGGTTATTCTGCACCTGAGGCAGCTATGTGAGGCCAAGCAGAAGACCCACCTGCACATTGGCGAGGCATCCCAGGTACTGCAGCTCACAGCCCTCGCAGGACTTCTGTTGCTCCTGTTTCCTCTTGGTTTCTGTTTGCTATCTGCTTTCAGGGTGAAGTGGATATATGAGCGTAAGAGTGTCTTGACTAATGATAAATTATCTGATATGTTCATATATATTTGCCCCTTTATTACTAGATCAATTAATGTATAATATATACAATATTTATGATAGATGTTTTCATTTCTAAAGTTTGTACAAGAATATGTCTGTTTTGCACACCTCTCGCCCTTTGTGACAGAATGCTGCCAACAACACGGCATCTGAGAGCTCTGCATCCACTGGCCGGTTTAAGCTGGACATCCTGAAGAACAAAGCACGCAGCTCCTTGACCAGCTCTCTGGAGAACATCTTTTCACGGGTGTGTGTGTGTGTGTGTGTGTGTGTGTGTGTGCGCGCGTGTGTGTGCGCGCGCGTGCACACACCTCTGTGCAGCTTTGTCATTCTGAGATTTGATGTGACCTATTTACACATTCTGGTGATGGGTAATACCTTCATGCAAAGGCTTCTTTAAATTCTTCTTCTTCTTCTTCTTCTTCTTCTATTTATTTATTTATTTATTTATTTATTTGCAAAAGCCATCTGTTTTGATTTCACACATGGCTTTTTTTGAATGACTCCAGTCACTTGTGTTCAAGTTTCACATGCTGAGTGATCCTGTCTCACATTTGACCTGAAGGTTGATGTTTGTTTAGATTATATTTTTGGTAATAACTCACATTCTTACAATGATCAGACTTTGTCTTATTATTATGACATATGTAGTGCTTTTATTCACTTGTGTTGTATCAGTCATTTGTGGTCATGTTTACAATCTCTTGTTCACAGGGAGCCAGCAGAATGCGAGGGCGTCTTGGAAGCATGGGCAGCTTTGAGCGTGTGAGTATGTGCCTCTTTGATTTGTGGCCTTGAACACAAAACTTTTTAACCTTTACATTTTATTAAAGTATCAAAGCACCAAAGCAGCTTCCATTATGAGGTTGTTATTCTCAGCTGCTTACGCTGATTTACGTTTATATAGCAGGCAAATTTTTTACTGTATTATTTCAAGGTGATTACCTCGATCGTTGGAACTACAGCAGGTGCAGCATTTGAACCCAGAGAAGTTACCAAAAATATTTTGAGTGCTCAGTTTATCAAAGAATTGCATTATAAAGCAACAGGAAAGGTTGTTTTTTGTGAGTACAGTGGAGATGTGAGAGACCCGCTGCATGTGCTGGTTTATTGCTGGATGTATTGCAGTTTGGCACAGTAAACAGGCTCTGCTGTGATCTTCCTGACCCGTCCCCCCCCTGCACTCTAGAGTGCAAACACAGGGGCGGCAGTGTGTTCACCAGTCATTCGGTCTGTGCCACGGAATGAATGAGGTTCCTGTGAGAGGTACCGGGAGGTGGTTGGGTGATGGTGGAATGCAAAATGTGTGAAGCACATGGCAGGGATTAAAAGCAGGGAGGGGTCAGGGGTCCTCTGTCCTTTAGCCTGTTATGCCAACTGTCGTGTGCCTGAGATGGGTGGAAAGTAGTCCTGCTTTTTTTCTGTATCGCCATTTATGCCTCCAAGCCGCAATGGTATAAATCACACTGAAATTCCAATAAAAATTAAATGTTTTATTGATATTTGTTTAGTGATGTAAATGCCAGATAGTTAAGTTTACAAAGGAAAGAGGAATGTGGAAATGGCCACTCCTTGGGTAAACGCTTGGAACCTTGGAACCTGCACCTTTTATTTATTAGACTAAACTTACACGACAACAAATTGTTTTTATCTGTCAACACTGTATTCCAGCAGCTCTTCAGCACCTAGATCCTTCGTAAGGCAGTTTTAGCTGAGTAATGGGTCCGCTGTTTCAGGAAACTGCGCACGGCAGGAAATGGCTTTGCTGGGGCTGAGGGAGGAAGCTAGCAGATGGTCCTTCCCGTACCCAGTGTGGTAAACAGGGTCAAGCAGAGGAACGCCGGCCTCCTGCAGTCCGTGTCATTGTCTGCAACAGGAAAGGACTCATCGGCATACAATAGCACAGCAGCGACGTGAGCCGGGTTATTTTGTTGGGTCGGGGCTCGGGGTGAGCACACAGCACAGCTATGGTCACTCCTGGGATCACGGTCTGCTGGTGTCTGCAAGAGCTGAGAGTATAGACATAGGACAAGGACTGGGAGGTTACTCAGCCAGGTGTGTGTGAGGGCAAGGTGAGTGTTTCCATGGTCGAGCACCTGGAGTTATAAGAAGGTTGGGTGATAGAAGTGTCCTCTCTTTATAATGTACTTGTGCTCATGTATGCATGTGTGGTATGAGTGGTGCAGAGTGAGTAAATGTTTACAATCACTGTCAGAGCAGGGGAATGGGTAGGGTGTGGGTTTTCATTTGGAGTGTGTGAATGGTAGCCCACACAGTAAAACTAGAATGTGTGGGTGGGCATCTGCCGATGCTTTCTGGCCATTGTCACTCTGAAAGGCGGGATTATACTTCCAGCAGGACGACTCACCTGGAGACTCCCCGCCCGGGACGCCCCCTAACTTGTCAGTGTGCCTCTCTGAGGAAGACCCGTCCATTGCCCCGTTTCGCCGGCGCGCCCACACATTCAGCCACCCACCCGTCAAGAAGAGAATCTCTTTCAACGAGTCCCAGCCGCACGCAACCAAGACCCCTCTCTGGCGTCAGCAGTCCGTGGCCCCTGAGCTGCTCCTGAGCAGGTATGGGCACCCTGGGCTAACTTCCCATTTTGTACCTATATCACTTCCAGTTTTATTCCATGGCAGTTGGCAACTTGATCACAAGCTAATCTGCCAGTACACATAAAAAGCTTCAGGCTACCGAACCTAACAGCTCTAAGAGTTTTAAAGGCTAATAATCACAAAAAACAGTAGTTATGATAAACACTGTAGTCAATGTCAACTGCTATAGCAACATTTACAGTGTAGCTCTTCATGTTGCTATCCAGAGTATCTTAACGGTTTCTGGAGGAAAAATCTTTTTCTTAGTATTGTGTATTGACTGCGTCTAAAATGGTCTTCAGATTGTTAAACACTACACAATGCATTTGAAGTTTAAGTCGAAACTAATGATTTTTAACACTGTCATTGAGTTGAAGTTCGGCACTAACGGATGAATGACGTAAATGCAGTGCTGTGGAAGACATACACAGTACGCTGCAAGTATATGAATTGAGATTGAGAGAGGAAAAAGTACCATCAGTATTGTTTTTATAATTCCTTCATGCACAAAATAATGAACTGTGCAGCTTTTTTGGAAAAGTAACTGTCTCCCAAATTTAATCACCTTGATTATGCATCTGCAACATGGGTCCTGTTAGGGCTTTTGAGAGAATCTTCTACCGACACTCAAGTGTGTTGGGGGCAGTTTAATGATCTGGGGATGTCCTGCTGTCACAGGACCTGGGCACCTTACTACCATTCAAAAAACCATGAATGCATCTTTGTATCAGAAAATTGTAAAGGAGAATGTGACGCCATCAGTCCATGAGTTGAAGGTTAAGCCCAGCTAGGATATACAGCAAGACAATGGTGCCACACAAACAAGGACATTTGGCCAATGGCTAAAAAAATTAAAATTAAGTGATGGCTTAGTTGAAGTCATGACCTAAATCTGATTGAGATGTTCCAGCAAGACATGAATGGAACTGTTTATGCTGGAAAACAAGCAAATCTTTTAGATGTCTATGGTTTTAGATTTCATTGTGTTCCACAGCAAGGAAATAACAAAACAAAACTAGTGACACTTTTTTTCTCTCTCAGGCTTTAAGACCTAACAAACGTTGGAAAGGGGATCATTTTTCCACAGTACACAGTAAGAATCAGCAACATTCTCCACTAAAGGCATATGCACTGTGTTAGTGGTGGTATTCTGCTGTGGTCACCTGTAAATGAAGTAATGCTCAGACTTGTAGGAAGAGGGTTCGCAATTGAGATTTGGGAAAAGGCCGCAGACAAATTTAACTTGCGTTAATTGCATCTTCCCATAGTGCAGCCCTTTATGTCTTCTTCCCATGGTTCGACTAAGCTGCTCCTCCATGTTTTTATTTGTGTTGGGATTGTGTGTGTTCTGGGTCGCCCTCCAATCAGCCCAGTGAGAATCTCGAGAGTGCGCAGCGTTTCTGAGAGCGAGTCATCCTTCAGCCTGCCGTCCTCTTTCTCGGCTCCCAGTTTCCTGAAAAACTTTTACCAGGGCTCTCTGAGCTCCCTGGCTGACAGCGGGACCCTCAAGAGGTGAGAAGGGCTCATGCCACAACCAAGTCCTGACGTCCTCTCCACCCTACACAGCTCCCTGCTCCACTGCTAGTTGCAATGACCCGGTTGGAGCACCGAGGTGAAAACACTGCACTCACTGCCAGTTTGCTCTCCTCTGTCTGAGAGGTAGAGGACCAAGCACCTTTTCCTCCTGCTGTTGTTACTGGACTCTGGGAGCTTGGTCTGCTCTGATGGGTCCCCACAAGCTCCCGTTGCTGCTCCATATCATTCATCTTGCATGCCACTGCTTGCAGGCTCTTCCACCAACCCTGGAGGAGCGAGGCCTTGTCATCCTGTCCTTTGTCACTGGCTCTCCGACGCTCTGTGCTAACTGTGACTGACTTGCTTGACTAAATAGTCCCCCCCCCCCCCCCCCCC